>CM053410.1:61680095-61724672 GCA_028644305.1 Xerus rutilus
TATGTTTTATTTTGAGACAGGCTCTCACTAAGTTGCTTAGGGCCTTGCTAAGGTACTGAGACTGGCTTTGAACTTGCGATCCTCCTGCCTCAGCCTCCCAAACTGCTGGGATTATAGGCATGTGCCACTGCACCCAGCTGGGAAACACTTTCTGATCCAGGCTCTGCCAGCAGTGAGCTGGCCTTGGGTGAGACCCTTCATATTTTGAGGCATCCATGTGCTCATCTATGTTCTCATTTGCAGGATGAGGGATTGGATGGGACATTTTCCTGGTTCTGACAGGTCATGGTTCCCTTATTCTGGGATATGTGAGCTCCTCCTCCAGGGAGGGCTGAGCTCAGCATTGGCAGAAGGGAAGATCACAGAGAAACTCCCCTCACCAGTGTGCAGCTTCTGGCTGCTCCCCAGGAGGCAGGCCCTTCTCTAGGGATCCCATGCTCTGTGGAATGTGTGTCCCCCAAGAGGAAGACGGGAGCAAGATGGAAAGAGAAATGAACATCTATTTGAGTGAACAAAGGAAAAAACGAATGAATAAATAGTGTGCTGTGGGGGAAGCTTCAAGTCCACGCCAAGGCTCCCCCCATTAACAGCCATGGCCTTGGTCAAGGAATGATTCTCCCTGCCTGGGCTTTGTCCAGGGCACCCTGGGAAGAGAAGGGAGGAGGGGCACGGTTATCTTATCTAGCACAGGGACACACGTTATCACCATGGAAGGGCGCCTGCCTTCAATTCTCTGGGAAATACTGTCAGCTCTTGAAAAGATGCAAAACAGGTTGCAGGGACATAGATAAACAAAAATGACTTGTATTACACTTTGGAAGGCCAGTCTCCGTACTTTCGTTTGGTTTTGCAGCCGGGTCCCCCACCCAGCTGGCTATGACTTCAGTCAGGCCAGAGTTCCCTGATCTGTCTTGCTGACGTCGAAGGTGGCAGCCAGTGGGGGTTTGAGAATTTACTCAGCCCAGCACTAGACCCCTCCTCCAAGGGATCCCCAAGAAGCCACACCTTCTGGGTAATCTCTCTTGTGTAGTGGCCAGCATGGAGGCTGGAGGTGGCAGGCAGACTCAGGAGAAGCCATGTCCTTCCTCCCGCCCCCACTCTGAGCATCTTGAGGCCTGCCTGGAACGACGGGGTACTGGGCACCTGTCTAAAAGCCTGTTCCCACCACTGGACTGTAATCCACCCCTTTCCATCCAGTCAGTCCAAAGGCAGCTGGGGTGGAGACCCTGGGAGGCAGGGCTGATTAGCTTGGAGTCCCAAGAAGGGTCCTCCCACACTTTCCCTGGCCTGGGAAACAGGGCTGCTCTTCTGTGAGGAGGCAACTGCTCTCACAGGACTTGTTTCTTTCTCTGTTCTCACTGCCCTGGGCTGTCAGGCTCCCTAAAGCTCACAGCATCTAGCCCTCTGTTCCAGAAAAAAAATTTGACAGATGGCAGGATGTGGGAGGAGGACAGAAAGGACAGAGAGAGCTCTCCACCTTGGAAATCATTCCAAAGAAAGAATCCACACCCATCCTCCGATCTCCATTCCATACCTTGTATTTCTACTTGGAAAATCCTTCCCAGAGTCTAAATCCAGTCCTTTCTGCTGCATCTGAACCCGAGGAGAGACCACTTATGGGACATGGGAAAAGTGCAGTCTTATTCTCCCAGCTTCTGGCCCTTCTCCCCAACTTGCATCCAGGTCAGTGGAGTTCAGAATTCATATAATAGCAGTAGGGACTGGGGGCATAGCCCAGTGGTAGAACCCTTGCCTAGCATGTGAAAAGCCCTGAGTTCCACCCCCAGCACTACAAACAAACAGCCCCTGAACCCTGGTCCCCAGAAATTTCTGCTTCTTTTTTCCTCATGGTGTCCTGCTGATACTTTCTCTACCTTGTGTCCCACCACAGGCACATACGCCCAGCCCCACAAGGAACAGGCATTTACATGAAGGCCCCCAGGGGTTGGCCCAATCCAGAAACCAGCCTCTCCCAGCCAGCAGCCACCCAGGCCAAGGCAGCTGCTGCACACTGAAGCAGGCAGCTGTGCCCCTGAGCCCACTGAATCTTCTCAAGCTCTCCCTGTGCCCCAGCTCCAGGGATGGAGGGGCCCAGATGCACAGATGCAGCGACAGGTGGGGAGACACCCAGGCTCACTCAGGTGGATGCAGGCAAGGCATAGGTCCCCCTTCCCAGGGCAGCCTGCAGCAGGAGGTGGCACAGTAGGTCCCTGGATCATGGTGGGGACTGACTCCTTCCTCCTCCCCACGTGGGACAATCCAAAAAAATTCTGTTCCCCTCCCTGAGTGCACAACTGCAAATACCTAAGGACAAGGACAAAGCCCAGTTCAATGTCATCTTCTTAGCACTCCCACAGTGCCTGGCGCACAGTAAGCACTCGATAGTATTTGGGAAAGGAAACTGAACCATCTAAAATGCTCAATCAGGATCAAAGAGGCAGAAACAGAGGAGGAGAAAAGAAAGAACAAATGCCATGACTAAAAATCAGTTATAAATGTGGCCGATATCAAGCCAACTGCATCAATCATCACTTTAAATGGGGATAAAGTAGGAGGGAGGGTGAGAGGAAGCCAGTTTGAGGGTTCTTGGTTTTTTTTTTTTTGGTACCGGGGATTGAACTCAGGGGCACTTGACCACTGAGCCACATCCCAGCCCTATTTTGTGTTTTATGTAGAGACAGGGTCTCACTGAGTTGCTTAGCGCCTCGCCATTGCTGAGGCTGGCTTTGAACTCACGATTCTCCTGTCTCATCTCCCTGAGTGCTGGGATTACAGGCTTGAGCTACCGTGCCCGGCTTGAGGGTTCTTGTTTACCTGAACAATATCCCTCTTGGCAGATAGAGGAGCCCTGGCCCAGCCCTCACAGATGAGGGATCTGCTATAGAATTCTTGAGAGTTCCATTTGAGATCCTGCCTTCTTTGCCTAGCCCCAGTTTCTCAAGCCATTTTATCGGGTAGTTCTGGCAAGAATCTGACCACAATTCTTCCTGCTGCAGGACCAGCTCCACTCCTCATTGCCAGAGTGGGAGGAGGTGGGGAACAGCCTACCCTCCACCTCTTTCTTCTCCCCTTTCCCCTTCTCCTCCTCCTTTTTCTCAGGAGTGCCTGTCATTTGTACTGGGAGAAAGGAGCTACATGGTAGCTGCTGGCAGCATCCCAGAACAGAGGCCTGGCAGGGCAATTTCTCTAGGGGTTGATCAATAAATTCATTTTCAGGCACTTCTTCCACTTCTGCAAAGCCCTATAAATCACACACATCTGCCACGACCCTGGATGGGGGAATCTCACATTATGATGTGCGTGGGGGAGGAGGAAGGTTATTAAATCAGAGCTTTTTTTTTCCATCCACCATTCACGAAAACTTCAAAGTGTCATGCTCAGAGCTGGAAAAGGAAAATGTGAAGAGCCAGCACTAATGGGCCTTGGGGGACTCAAGCAGGCAAGGAGTAGGCAGACACGCGCTGCAGCCACGGGAGGAGGGCGGACGCGTGAACAGTGGCAGCCGGGGACACAGGCCATGGCTACCCTCCCTAGCGGATACAAACACCACAATCTGGGCAGGTCCCCAGCTTTCAAATTGCACAAAGGCCTGACCGTCCACGCTTCTCCCACCCCTCCCTGACCTTTGTGGCTGGTACCCACTATCTCCAGCAGAGCACACTGGTGGACCAGGGAAGCACAGTTCAGGACAACAAAATACTACCACCGGCTTTTGACAGGCAGAGATGGCCTGGGTGTGAATCAGACTCACACCAGCTGTGTCCGCAAATCACATCACCTCTAATAATCTCAGTTTCTTCAACTGTAGAGCTGCTATCTGCCCCGCCCACCTCCCAGTGATTCCATGGTTACCATTGGCTGTGGTTTTTACACACAGTCTCTCCTCCACCATCCGGGGAGGAAGGTCTCCCTCTCCATCTGCACAGAGGTACCTGGGGGCCATGCCCAAGCTCAGGCAATTCCAGCCCAGGCCAGCCTCCTCCAAAGCCAGTGTTGTGTTTTTAGCTTGTTTGTTACATGACCTTTATTTTATTTTAGTTCTATTGACAATGATTGCATATGGCTGTGGGGTGTTCAGTGATTTTTTTTTTTTTTTTAGTACTGGAGATTGAACTCAGGGGCGCTCAACCACTGAGCCACATCTCCAGCCCTATTTTGTATTTTATTTAGAGACAAGGTCTCACTGAGTTGCTTAGCACCTTGCTTTTGCTGAGGGTGGCTTTGAGCTACTGACCCTCCTGACTCAGCCTCCCAAGCCACTGGGATTACAGGCATGCAACACCGCACCCGGCGGTGATACATATATCATTATCTTTGATATATGATCATTATCTTTGATATATGTATGCATTCTGCAGTGAGCAAGTTCCTGCAATCAAAACTGCTAGAGTGGATCCTAAAGCATGTACTTTGTGTTCATGCACTGATGTTCCCAAGGGGCCATGAGGACTCTGAGGGCAGGGCTGTGGACTTATACACTCCCCAGTATTCTTTACCGTCTGAGTTTCCCAAACTCTAGTGTGTATATGAATCACCTGGGGTCCTTTAAAAATTCAGATTATGAGTCAACAAGCCTAGGATGGGGTGGGGCTGGGATTCTGCAATTCCAACAAGCTCCCAGGAAATGCCAAGGCTGCTCGTCCCTGACCACACACACCGAGTAGCCAGACCCAGTGGCACACAGCCCAATATGTGGCACAAATGTAGCTCTCTTCACCCTTGTTTGGGGAGGAGGGTGAAGGAGGAAGCCCAGAAAAACAAAGGCATTGTCCTGGATCATGCAGGAAACAGGAACACAACAAAGTCCTTCAGGGTCCATTGCAAATCCATCCATGTGACCTATTGCTTCTCAGTGAGAAACACCTCCTCACAGCGGGGAGAGAGTCTGGGAGCCAGGGTGGCAGAAGTGAGAAGGCCAAGAGCTGCCCCCTCAGCTCAACAGTGCTGGCAAAGCATTGCCAAACCATGCTTCTGCTGGAGGTCCCATTAGCTTGCAAGGTGAGGAGAGCAGGTCGTGTTGTCCCCATTTTACAGGCAGGAGAATTGAGGCCTGTGGAGATACAGTGAGATCCCAAAGCTGTGGCTTGACTGGTTGTGTTTGAGCTAAGACTGAGCCCAGTCTTCACTTCCTGTGGAAATGGTGGAGAGAGGGTGTCCCTGAGTTCCACACTGCAGCCCCCAAGAGCTGCTGGGCTGCCCCTTCAGCCCACCCCCACCACTCAGCCCTGTGGACCTCGTGGGATTATTTCTGCTGCGTGATGCTAGCAACACCTCCTGATTTAGCTTCTCCTGCACCTGTGACTGAGGCAGCCATGCAAATGAGCACATGTAGGCTCTAGGGCTGGAAAGAAAGCAGGCAGGGCCTAAAAGAAACCAGGCGGCAGGCCAGGCCAGATTTCTCAGAAATTTCAGACTTGTTTAGGTGCACTAATTTCTCTTGCTATCTGCAAGATTTTGTATCATCTTCCTCTAGGCCTAGAAGATACCTAAGGACAGGGGCTATGGTTCTCCACAGTCTGGAAATCTCTGAGGACAGTGGCCTAGCACAAATAGCATCCACCTGCTTATGTGGCAGGGACACATTCAAATCCCATTTTGGGTACTTACTAGTTGGGTAATGACTTTGAAGTCACCTTATATCCCTGGTTCTCTGGTTATGGTTATATTTGTAATGGGGTATTGATACCAAGCTTGCAAGGCTAAACAAAATTAGACATCCTACCAAAGAAGTCACCCATGGCTGCACCTGATATTAAGGAGCTACTCAACATACTCCCTCCCCCACCAGACTACAAGGCTTTCTTGCTTAGGACCCATGGTGCCAGCCAGCCCATGGGCCCCCAGACTTGCTTGAAGCCACAACCTGCTTGAAGAGAGGAATTACCAGAAGGGAGGTGTCCACCTCATATTTCCAGGCACTATACCCAGAACAGTGGAAGAACACACTGTCATCTACACCCAGGGCTTTCTGCACCTCCTGGCCCTGCCACAGTCACTTCTGCAAGGCCAGCCCACCAACGGTAGGGTTGGCATGCTTGTTAAGGAACTCCTGAAGCCACACTGTCCACCCCAACAGAGACAGACACACACCTGCACGCCACCACCCACTCCTCCTCCTCCCTCCCACTAAACAGCAGGAAGAGGAAGAAACGAGTCCTATGGTACTGGAGGGAAATGATGGGACCATATCTGTTCTCACGTACATTTCTCTGCATGATCCCATGAAGCACATATCATCATTTCCAATGGACAGAAGTGGAAACTGAAGCTCCAAAAGAATGATCGAGTAGTGGCAGAGCCAGGAGCAGGGGACGAGCTCAGCCAGCCTGAATCCACAGCCCATGTGTTCCCCCTACCCCCAGATGCACTGCGCCTCCCTCCTTTCTGTCAGACCCTGCACGCCCCAGTCATTGGATTCCTGCCAACGTCAACCCAGAGAAGTCAGCCAGAGACGGTGAGTCCTGTGTGCTGATGAGGATGCAGGTCCAGAGAGGCGAGGCAGCCAGTCCAATGACCAGATTCAGGCCTCCTGGTTCCCAGCCGCAAGTCTCCCAGTACCAAGCAAATTGGGGGAAAATGACCCTCCCCAGTTTGGGTGTGATTCTCCTCATGGGGGTTTCTTTTGATAATTTTTCTTGGGGTCTTGACTGCGGGTTGAGGGCAGACCCAGCCACACTGTGACAGAAAGATCAGGGCCTAGGGTAGTTCCCCTCCCTGCCTGGGTGGACTTCCTCCTCACACTCAGCCCCTGTGCGGAGGCTCTGGTGCTGCTGGGTCCTTGAGTGGTGACAGCACAGTGCCAGCCTGCACTGGCAACCACTGTGGTTCCTTCCCCACCCCAGGCAGTCTCCAGCTCCTGTGTGCAGGTTGGCAGGGCAGGATGTCCCTTCTGCAGGCCCCGCTGCCCACTGGCCATAATGGCTCCTCTCCCTGCAGCTGGGAGCTGTCCACAGCTGCCGCAGGTGGTAAGCGGCACGGCTCGAGAGGGAAGAGGCTTTCTCCTCAGACACTGGCTCCTCTGCCAAGCAAGGAGAGCCACCTGCTTCCGGACCTTCCCCTCCTCTCTTCCCAGAGGCAGCTTCTCTGTCTCTCAGGTCTCTGCTCTGCTCACATGTCCCCAGTCCTGGGGCCCCTATCAGCTCCTGCTGCCCCCTCAGTACCAAGCCATCAGGCCAGCCTGTGGGCAGCGCCTGAGCCACAGGCCTGGATCACACCCCCCTCTGCCCCCCGACACACACACCCAGAGCCAATGCTGAACAGAGAGGCCATTCACCCTCCCTTCCTGTTCCCACACAGCTCGTGGTGGTAGGAACTGGAACGATACCCACTGTACAAACACAGCCCGAGACCCAAGGAGGTAAGTGATTTGCCCAAGATCACACAGCAGCGGCTGGAGTGGAGGCTCAGATGCAGCACCTTTCATTCGACCCCTTAGTTATTCATGCGACAATTCTGGTTACACTCGGCAGCGTGACCGTTAGCAAGTTGGTAAAGCTCCCTGGGCCTCAGACTCGTATGGAGATGGGGATATAGTACATTATTAGTAGAAAAGCCTTCTAGTGCCTCTTCATACAATTGTGCAAGGACTGAAACAAGATCATTCCTGTAAGGTGTTCGGCACAGGGCCCAGCAAGTCCCAAGTGCTGAGAGCCACCCCATCCCAGTCGCTCAGCGATTCACTGAATACCAAATACACTACGCAATGGACTCCGGATGTAGAGATGAACAGACTCACTGCTCACAGGTCAGTTCAGATGGAGGGGGTGTGTTTTGTTTTGTTTGTAGTACTGGAGATTGAACCCCGGGGCACTCTACCCCTGAGCTATATTCCCAGCCCTTTTATTTTATGCTGGGACAGGATCTTGCTAAATTGACCAGGCTGAGTTTTAACTTGCGATCCTCCTGCCTCAGCCTCTTGAGTAGCTAGGATTCCAGGCCTGCACCACTGTATGCCTGGCAGGAGGAGCTGTGTTAAAGAGGAGTGCAGGGGAGGAGTGGGGACATGAAGACAAACAAGGAGGGCTTCCTAGAGGAGGTGCCGTCCAAGCCGAAGGCTGCGTGTTCAAGAATGAGTAGGAATTTGACTTTTATCATTCTTCTCAACTCCAAGACCTGGATAAGCTAAGAAGTGGCTGGCCAGGGGACAGGTAAGTGAGCCTGGATCACAGGTAGAAGGCAGCAGGGACTGAGCATCCGACTGGGAGCCACCTTGGCCTGTGTGCCTGCTGTGGCCTCCTGCTAGCACTTGTTGGTCTCTCCCATTCGACTGTGGGCCTGTGCCCTTGAGGACAGGACTGGAGTCATCAGAAGTACTCATGGACTTGGACATGTAAACTGTGTTTCTATGTCAGGGAGGAGGGTGATGGCCGGATGGGACACAAGCAAATTAGCTTGGCCTGAACTCTTGCCTGGACCTTGGAGGATGTGGGAGTGAGGCACAGGGTGGGCAGAGAAGTGGGTGAGCAGAGCTGAACGTGAGCTCTAGAAGCCTAGAGTTTTATTTGACATAAAAATCAGCAGCGATAGCCCCCTGCACATGCATCTGTGCACTCTCTCACACACTCAGGTGCGCCTGTGTGAGCACACCCTGGGAGTAGGCTGGGGTGGTGGTGATGGTGGGGCTTCTCACCTGCACACCTCTTGCTCCCAGGCTGAGGTCATCCCCAGGGGCCGATAGAGCCCTGTGCCCCATCCACATCACTGTCATCAAGGAGCTGTATCACAGCCCCCAGTGGAGGGGTGGGGCACTATGTTTACAGGGGACCACGGCAGGTGTGTCTGCAGAGTACAGCCAGTCCCCAGACACGCTGATTTTCTGCCCAAGACAATTTAGAGCCGCCAGGCCCCAAGGAAGCCCTTGCTTCAGGAACCTCAGAGGCCCACTCCCACAGGAGCTGCCCAGGATGAGTTCTGGGGACATGGGGGCACCAGGGAGGGCAGAGGATCTTCAACACTCTTTGCCTCATAAAAACATGTATCACGGGACAACAGGGGAGGGGGAAGCTGAGCTGGGGACCAGGAGACCAGGATCCTCACCCTCTAGCTGGCTGGGAGCCCCTTCACCTTCTGTGCCCCAACCTCTAACTCACAGGAATGTGCTCACCAAGGGGCCCTTCGTCACCTGCCCTCACCCCATGAGAGTGACTGTGAAGCTCCCAAATGACTTCGGGACCGGTCCCACTCCTCCTCTCTGAGGCCTCTCTCCCTAGATGAGCATTCTCTCCTTCCTGCATTAATTAGTACACCTACTAAGTGCCAGCCAGGCATGTGTTAACCACTGGCCCCAGTGAGCCGGACAGTGTGACAGACACACACTCGGCCCTCTAGAGCACGCAACTCATTTTTTTAAAATATTTTTTTAGTTGTAGATGGACACAATGTCTTTATTTTATTGCTTTGTATGTGGTGCTGAGGATCGAACCCAGGGCCTCACGCATGCGAGGCAAGCGCTCTACCGCTGAGCTACAATCCCAGCTCCCGCAACTCATTTTGACACTGACCTGAACCCAGGAGGATCACAGCAGTCACATAACATTGAGTCACAGAACATCAAATGGTAAATAAAAAATAAGCTTTGCATTATTTCACGATAGTAATGGCCCCCATGTACTGAGTGCCTACTAGGCGCTAGACCCTGCACATCTGTCATCTCGAAGCTTCACAGCAGCCCTAGGAAAGAGCTATTAAGAGATCAGTGTTACAGAAGAGGAAATGGAAGCACAGAAGGGTTAAGTAACTTATTCAAGACAACACAGCTCTAAGTGCCTGAAGGAGGATTCTGCTGCAGGTCTGTCTGTCTGGAGAGACTGCTCTTATTCTTCATGTCACTAAGGCACCGCTGTGAGGCAGGGGGAGGGAGATGCCTCTCTGGAAGGCAGATCATTAAAAATATCTGAGTACAGGAGTTTTCTTGAACAGACCTTCCTCTCTCCTGTCCCCAGGAGGACCTCTGGGGAACTGCTGGTCCTGCCTTGTGGGTGTGCCTCAAAGCCCTTGGTTCCATGGGGACAGAGAAAGGGTGGGGAAGCTGCTCTTGGCCAGGGGCAGGGAGCTGAGAACTGGCAGCCAGCAGGCTGTGAGAGCAGGCGGCACCCACGCCACTGCTGCCAACTGCGCTGCAAAGCTCTCTGCTCCACAAGGCAAAGGAGATTCTGTATGGAAGGGCTGCCACAAGGAGGCCTGAGGGGAGGCGACACTGGGTGTCCCCGTGCCAGACTTGGGGCCCCTATCCTGCCTGCTCTGCCATCAAGATGGACTAGGGCTGGTACTCGAGCTGCCTGCTCAGTGCCTGACCACCCTCTCTGCTGCACCAGCAGAAACTGGGCCACTCAGTGTCCTGTGGCACTGTGAAGGGACCCTGGTTGCTGGGAGGGACAACCACTGTGCAGGGGCCAACACACCCAAATACAGGCCATCGGGTAGGTTCCAGTGACAGAAGAGGAACAGAGGCTCTGGAGGCACACTGTCCAGGACTGGACCCTCCAGGGGTTACTGAGGATGAGTGGAGACTGGGGGTAGGGAGTGGGTCCTCACTATCCCAGAAGCCACTGTGTCCCATGCTGAATGGAGCCCCTCAGAGGGCAGAACCCCCAACTCTATTGTTCCATTTGTTTTCTGGAGCCCAAAGTCAACATGTCCTGATCTCTGCCATCCCAGCCTAAGGAAGCCAATGGCCTCCTGAGAAGTGAGATGGGAGGGAGGAGAGCAGATGGAATAGCTAGAGGTCCCCAGGAGGGCCGCTGGAGATTTGAGGGACATTGTCCTTGAGACCATGTGAAGCAGGAAGGGCCCATTTACCTGATCCCAGAGGGGAAGGAAGGAAGACCACCAGTGACCTCATGGTCACATCGCCTCCACTTGTGTACCTCATGGGTTCCAAATCTCTCAATTTCTTCTGTCTTCCCCATCTCCAGAAATGGCACCGTCCTCCACCCAGAGGCCTTCCCACCAACCAGAGAGTTACATGTGATTCCTTCTCCGCTCCGCATAGCCAGTGCATCCCCAGCTGGCTCTCTACCATGCCTGAAATCTTCCCCGCTCTCTCCATCTCCACTGCCTCTGTCACCTGCCGCTGTCCCCGCAGCCCCAGTCCTAACCAGCCTCCCTCCTGTCCTCCCCTAGCCGCTGCGGTGGGTCCTCCACGCACAGGCAGGCTGATCTTCTTATGTGAATGCAGTGAATTACCCAGATTGATTTTTTTTTTCAAATGTGAAGCCATTCCTGCATACGCAGAAGAGCCATTTTGGTGGTGATATATTATCCTCTTTATATCACTCGATTTGATTTGCTAATATTTTGTTAAGGACTTTTGGCCTTTTTAAAATGTAATTTGAATTATGCCATTGCCCGCTGAAACCACTCAGAGGCTTCAGTACACTTAGAATAAAATCCAAACTCTTGACCATGAACCACAAGGCCTACAAGGACTCTACCTGAGTCCTAGGCCCCTATGGGTCCCTCTGGACGTCAACACAGGGTTTTGGAGACACCAGCAAGGAACTGACACAGAGAATACCAAGGTGGCTTCCTCCCCCAAATTCTTCTCAAATGATAATTGTGCTTACAGATCTATTTACTATCTCCTAACTAGTCTCTAAGTCCCATGAGGGCAGGGACCAAAGCCAACCTTTAGACCATGATAAGATACCTAATGGCAGCAGGAATCTGGTACCTCTGAACTGACGAAGGACAAGCCTCCTGCCTCCTCCATGCCTGCACCTGCGTAGTTGAACGTGGCTGGTAATAAACACACAGCCGTGTGGTTGAGTCTCATTTCAAACTCATCACCGTGAGCTTCAGGTGGGCCCTTCATGCTGCCCCCAATTAGAGTAGACTTCCCGAGACTAGTCACTCTCTACTTCCTACGGAATTATTTCACGCTTGTTCCTCTCTCTAACACCTCCTGTGGCACCCTCCCTCTCAGCTGATGACCTTGCTTCCCACTTCACTGAGAAAGCTGAAACAATCAGAAGAGAACTTCACCTCTCAGCACCTGCACCTAGACTCATACACACAGAAGAGCCTCTGGGGTCCATCCAAAGCCAACCCCACCATGTACACCTTAGCTCCAACCCTACTGGGTTACACGTCACTCCAGAAATTCTCTTTTGCTCCATCATTAGTGATCCCCTCTCCTCTGGATATTTCAGTAAGCACACAAACATGTGAACCTCTCTCCTATCCTAAAAAAACAACACAGGGGCTGGGGTTGTGGCGGAGTGGCAGAGCGCTTGCCTCACACATGTGAGGTACTGGGTTCAATCCTCAGCACCACATAAAAATAAATAAACAAAATAAAGATATTATGTCCATCTATAACTAAAAAATATTTTTTTAAAAAACAACACAAAGCAAAATACTTTGTTCCCCACTTGTCTTGACTGTGACTGCCCTGATACTTGGCTCTGCGACAAAGTTCCTTGAAAGTCATCTAAACCAGCTGCCTTCAATCTATTCCTCTTCTCTCCTGAACCTTCTCCAATCAGACTTTGTGACCCTCACACTGCACTGACTTTGATATTGCCCTTATCAAGGTCACCCATGGCCTGGCCTCACCCAGTGGTAACTATCATCCTCATCTCACTTCCCCGTTGGTGGCATTTGAAATGGCTGAGCTCTCACCCCGCTTTGATATACTTTCTACTCTTGGCTTCCAGGATCACATTTGGCTCTAGGGTTTCTTCCTACATCTGGGGTTCATCTCTGTCTCCTTTGCTGGGGCATCCTCTTTCCACCAACTTCTCGATGTCTAGTCTTCAGTCCTCTTCTATATCTGTGCTGTCTCTTTGGGGGATCTCATCCAGCCTTGTGAACTTCAAGCCCAGCTACATGCCAGTGGCTCTTACATTTATATCCCCAGCCCAGGCCTCTCTCCTGAACTCCATCCTTATATATCCAACTGTCTGCTCAACACGCCACTGAGGGATCTGTGAGACACTCCAAACGCAACATAGCTAAGTCTGAACTCCTTTGATTGCTTCCAAAACCTGCACCATCTGCAGGCTTTCTCATCTTGGATGATGCCAACTCTATCCTCCCAGTTGCTTAGGATTGAAAATGGTCACGTTGACTCCTCTTTCTCATATTCAATCTATAGGTTTGTTCTCACATTCAACCCAGAAGCAAATTCTTTGACTCTTTCTTCAAAACAGATCCAGAATTTAAACAAATCCTAGTCCGTTCATATGATGAATTCTAGCAGGAGTGGGGTGGGGGAGCCTGCTGCTTCACAAAACGGGGATGAGTCTCAGCCCTAATTTGGGGCTGCAGGAGCCAGACACAAAAGGGTACATACTGCTCAATCCCATTTATAAATGTTCATAAGAGGCAAAATCAACCTATGAGGATAAATGTCAGAATAGTGGTTACCTTTTAGAGAGCACTGACTGGAAGGGGCATAAGGGACCCTTTCTGGTATAGAATATGTTCTAAATATTGATCCAGCAGTGCCTATGTAAGTATATCCATATAACCAAAAATTATTGAGCTACGCATTTGAGATGTATGTACATTACTGCATGAAAATCTCACTTCAATAAAAAGGGAAAAATTTAAATGCACATACATCCAGAATTAACCCCTTGTCACCACCTCCTCTGCCATTGTTCAGATTCGAGCCACTGTCGTCTTCTCTCACCTGAATGGCTGTGGTGGCTCCTCACCAGTCTGCTTGTACTTCTGCCCCTGGGCATGTTCTCAGCCCAGCAGCAATCCTCTAAAACCTAGGTCAGACCCTGTCACCTCTCTGCTCTAAGCCTTGCTGTAGCTCCCATCTCCTTCATAATAAAAGTCCATGTCCTTCCAGAGGCCTCCAGGCCATATGTGAGCCAATGGCTCATTATCTTCAGCCACTCTCCTTTATCACCTCATCCAAGAGGCACAGGCCTCCATGCTGGTCACCAAATACTTCAAGTACATTCCTACCCTAGGGCCTTTGTTCTAGTTATCTCCCCTGCCTGGCACATTCTCCTGATGTCTGCATGTCTATGCCCTCACCTCTCAGGGTTTGCCCAAATGGTGGCTTCTCCACGAAGCCTCTCTGACCACCCTATTTAAAGTTGCCACCCTTTCTCCCCGCTTGCCTGCCAATCCCAAACCCATTTACCTTGCTCTTTTCGCCTGTTTCAATATTCCCTTCTAGCACTCTACATAATTTAAGCATTGTGTTTATTATATGACATCTGTCCCCCAGCCCATTAGAATGCAGGCTCCACAAGGATGTTTTGTTAAGGAATGTATCTCAAAGATCCATACCAGTGCCCAGCACATATGTGGCACTCAAAATGTATATGTTGAATAAATGAATGAACAAATAGCTCTGTCTACATTAGGTCATGGGTGGGGACACACCAGGGTGATCAGTTGCCCTCTTTTCCCAACAGGCAGAGAAGTTCTGAAAGCAGGTAGCAGGAAGATAGGAGCTGTTCCCAACAGCCTCTCCCTCATGACCTGGGCTTCAGAGAACGAGTGTGGATTGGGGTCCAGCACTGCAACCTGCCAGACACCATGTCCTGCCACCCCTGCTCCCACCACAGGCAGGCCAGGGATATCTCCTTGGCCACCTTGGTCTGCAGACATCCATAATCTCTATAGTGGCTGAGCTCATAGAGGTAGAGACTAAACAAGGCTGTGACTTCCTCACCAGGCCATACCTGGCACATGAAATAGATAAATTGGTGTCACCACTCCCCAGCCCCATGCCTCTTTTCCTGCTATAGAAAAGTTGCAGTGCATGGGGCAAAGCAGAGAAGGTGCCTCACCTCTTCTGCTTTGGGGTCAGGGAAGCCCATCTCCTTGCCCACCTTCAAACCAGTGTTTATAAGAAGACATGAATGCCAAGGCAACCCTCTCATCTGCTGTTCCTCTCCCCTTCTCCACCACCACTCTCCAGCCTTTCAATTGGCAACCTCTCCTGGGCTTGAGTTAAGAAGGCCAAGGTTAAAGGAGTGGTTTGTGCAGCCCATGGAAAGGATGTGTGTGCTTCAGCCTCCTTCATCTCTGCTCCGTACATCTGTGCTCACCTGCCAAACAGGGCCAATCAAGAATGCCACACTCTTGGCCCTCCACTCTGGAAACTGCGCTCCTCAACAAGAGTCAAGAAACAGGATACTCAGGCCTCAGGGAACAGAGACTAGGCAATAAGAACCAGACCTCAGACCTGTACTTCCCTGCTTTCCCCAGCCATGATAGGCAGTTAGGCTGAAGAACATCAAGTGCCCCTCAGGGGTTTGCAGTGTGGAGGACATGGGCAAGGGAGGAGGTGAGGGGTAAAAGGAACTGGCAAACAGCCTCATAAGAACATCCTGAGAGAAGCTGTGCTGTTTATCAGGAGGCACAACCCACTATGCTAGACCTTGGCTCTGACCCCTCAAATAATGTGAATCATCAAAGTGTTTTTGGTAGTAATAAAAAAAGGTAACAATCTAAAAAGCCACCAATTTAAGAATGAATAAATACAATATTCAAATATTCGTTTGTTCCAGAAATGTTTGTAATGTACTCATTCTGCACCAAGCATGGGGACACATGGGTTCATAAGCAGACCTGGCCTTGGTTCTGTGGGGCTTATCAACCCCAGAAACTCCCTGGGCCATGAATAACATGGAAAGAGGAATAAATCCAATCCTAGCATCTAACAGAGAAAATGAACCTGGTCCAAGGGAGAGAGGTGAGGGAAGGATTCCCTAGAGAGGAAATTTTAGGCAAGACCTAAAAGATGAGTAATCATATAATCCAGTGTTATATCATCATAAAGTCCTTAAAAATAATTTTAATTGACACAAAGAAATGGTAACTGAATAAAATGAGATGTAAAACCATTTTTTAAATGTTTTTATTTTGAGACAGGGTCTCACTGAGTTGCTTAGGGCCTTGCTAAGTTGCTGAAGCTGGCTTTGAACTCGTGATCCTCTTGCCTCAGCCTCTCAAGCTGCTGAAATCACAGGTGTTCGCCACCACGCCTGGTTTATAAAACCATTTTTAGATAGATTCTGTCGATATGTAAAAGTAATATATATATATATATATATCTATATACATGTGTGTGGAAAATTTTCTGGAACATCAAAATGTTAACAGTAGTTCTCTGTAGGTGGCAGATTGCTGGTGATTTTATCATCCTTATTCTTTCCTATATTTCTCATTATCAATGTGGATTGCTTTTATTCTCAGAAATAAACATCAAATGTCAGGGTGCAGCCCCTGTGGCTCCACTTCATGACCATGGGGTAGAAGGGGGTTTCCAAGGCATCTTAGCCATTCCCCTGCTTCCAAGCAGCTGACATCTGGCCAGGTCACCCCTTAGGCTCTCAGAGACTTTCCAGAAGCCATCTGATGTGTGTGGGGAAGGGATCCAGATGACTCCACAGTGCCTATGCTCCTAGTCATAACCAAATTCAAATTCAAACAAAGAAATGGCCTTTTAAATCACAAAGTAAGCAGTTACTGGTGATGGCACAAGCCTATACTATAATCCCAGCTACCTATGAGGCTGAGGCTGGATGGTAAGTTCAAGGCCAGCCTGGGCAACTTAGGAAGACCCTGTCTCAAAATTTAAAAATGAAAAGGACTGAGGGCATAGCTCAGTGGTAAAACTCCCATGGGTTCAATTCCCAGTACCAAAATCATCATCATCATCATCATCATCATCATCATCATCACCACCACAAAGTGACTCTCCTCCATCACATTCCCCCTCCAAGCCTAAGGCTGATTTGCAGACCTCACCCATTTTTCTTTCTGCACCTCCAGCAGCTTGTGATTGCTCTTCTTGCTCTAGCCTCTTACATCAGAGGCTGGTGGACAAGAGTCTGGACTAGGAGGAGGCAAAGAGCTCCCACCTTCCCTGGGGAGCGGTGGTTTCCTCATCAGTCTGCAAGTGTGAGGGCTTGGGCTCCAGGGCTTTCTCCTCTGTTCTTTCATCTCAGACACTCGAGGCCTATGACTAATACCTCCTTAGACAGAGGATCTAGAGACAACCTACCTCTCCTGGAAGCAATGGAGACCTGAGAGCAACTGTTCTAGGACCCAGAGGCCACAGATACCTGCTGGGGTGCAACGGCACACGAGACACTTTAGTTGTCAAGGAAAGCCCGGGCTAAGTTGGTGCCTAAGAGCAAACACACCCTAATCTACCAGATTTCTTTCTTTGCCCAAGCTCAGCCCAGCAAGCCAGGCCTCCCGGATTCCCTGCCTTCCAGTTGGGAAGGCTTCCAGCAGTGGATAGAAGCAGGGTTGCCAGGGCTCAACGGCCCACTGGCGTGAAGGTGAAGGAGGGAAGTGCTGAATGTGGTCCGAGCAGAGTGCACAGGCCATTGGCAAAAGTCAGTGGAGAAAAATCACCCCATGGACAGCTTCGGGGAAGCTCCCGCATAAATCCTACAGCTTCTGGGGCTGATGCAAGATCACTTGGGCTGAAGGTTAAAGGCATCTGTAGAGAGGCCTGGGTTCAAGCCTGCCTCTGCTCCTCTGCTGTTTATCTGGACAAATTGCCGAACCTCCAGAGCCTCAGAACTCAGTTCATCTACAGGATTGTCTATAGAATGGGGATAACAATAAACTCTACTCCTGGGAGGCTATGAACATCAAATGAGGTAAAACAGATAAAAACAGCATTATGCATCACTAGGAGCTGAAAACATAATACAAAGCCCTCTCAGGATCCCAAGCAGCACTGGCAAGAATCAAAGTAAAGAAGAACCCACAGACTTAAGAGTCCAAAGGAGCTTAGTGACCTCAGATCCAACCCCTTTATTTACTATGGCACGAAAGGCTCAGAGAGGTTGAACAACTTGTCCAAGGTTGCGCATCCAGCTAGCAACAGCAATGTTCAAACTCAGGTCTAACTGACTCCCAAACAGCCACCACCCCTTCACTTCACTCCAACCCATCTAGCCATGGGCAGCCCTTGCTAGGGTCAAGGAGCTCCCCGGAGGAGGCACCACATTGCCACAGAATGCCACCAAGAAATCTCTGGGTGAGAAGACGATGAATGATGAAGATTCCCTAGAAGTAGGAGTGAGGAGAATAGGGTATCAATCGCCAAACATGTGGAGTCGCTATACAAATAACATGCAAAGCACATGCAAATGACCACAGGTTATTGATGATTCAACAATTCAAACTTTTTTTTTTTAAATTTGTAAGTGGATCTCACACTACATGATGTGAATCCCTCTTCTCCTCTGGCTTCCTCCCAAGCGGAAGGAAATAAGATTTGTGGCTGGCTGACCAACCCATGCCCAGCTCTGTGAGGGCCCACTGACTCCTACACCCAGATGCTCCAGACACGCCCACCTGTGCTTGGTGGTATTACTTCTTGGTGCCCAAGGCCATATCTACTTTTGACTGACATGTCAGGACAGGGAGCCAGGTGCCTGGGTATCTCTGGCTGAGAGGGGTCTCACAGACCTAGCAGCTTACTGACTCCAGGTACCCAGAGGGGAGCAGAGCACACTGTATGTCCTGCAGGGCACCTGGGTAGTGACAGGAAAAGACCTACAGTGACCCAACACCTCTGCCGGGAGCCCTGAGTGCTGAAAGTGCATGGGAGAAAGGCTGTTCTCCATGGGGTGGGGCACTCCCAAGCAGTGCTAGTGAACAGCTCAGGAAGAGCCATGCTGAACACAGTCTGTGACACCTGTCACATCAGGACAGGGCCTTTGACTTGCCTTGGCACCCACTCAGCAGACAGAATTGCAGGAATGGCCTTTCTACATCTGCACACATTTCCTAATGTACCACACTTAGTTATAACAGCCGGGCTGCAAGGGCCAGCCCATCTAATGGGTTGAGACTAGCTTCATCTGGACAAACCCCTCAGAGACTGAGCTCACGGGGCCTCTGGGCTGCATTTCTGTTTCCCCTGAGCAGCAACCTTTACCCCACCTTCCTGGAGAAACCTGGTGATGGTGAGCCAGGTAGACAGGGCAGAGAGATTGGCATGATGGTGCCGGGCATGGAGGCAGGAGGGCAGGAGGGCAACATGGTTGAATGAAGTCCCCAGCCTGCTTCCCCTTTCCCAGCTCCCGCCCCATCTCCCTTACAGGACCATGGTGAGAACAGGAAAAAAAATGGCATGAAAAGAGACTTGGAAAAGTTAAACGTGTTCAATGTGACCAGAGGGAGCACAGTGAGTGCCCAGGCCTGACCAGGCAAGCTGCCAAGTGAGACCAGAGGCCCCATGTCCCAGATATGGGAGTCTAGGAAGCTACACTGGGGACAGCAGGTGCCAGAGATGGCCAGAGTTTCCCATTAGAAAAGGAATCTACTGGTAACGAGAATATAAAGAGGGGGCAAGCACACAAGAGTGCCCCAGCAAAGCCAGTTCCTGGCAGTGTGCCCAGGCACTTGCTGGCACTTGGTGGCCCAGGCACTGCCTGGTGACGAGATTATAGTCCGGCATGCCTGGGCAGGGAGACCCAGTGTAGACTGGCACCCACACTGAGGACTGCTAACATCAGGCTCCCCACTCTGGTGCTGCCTGCAAGCAGCGCAGAGCCTCTGCTGTGACCAAAAGAGAGAGATACAGTTTTGCAACAGAGCAGGAGGAACATCAGGAGCAGGCGCCGGCATTTTCCCCTCCTCATGCCTGCAGCAGAGATCCCATTAGCGGGAGTTGGGCAGAGGTAAGCAGACTGCTGGGGTCAGCAGGACAGCCCTAGAGGGTGGAGCCGGTTGGCACAGACACCTGGAGAATTTGAGAGCTGAATGCTTTCAGGAAGCCAGCCTGGGTCTGGTTGGAGAAGCAGCTGCATGGCTGGCCCTAGTGTGCCCCCCTCAGCACATCCTCACCCCACCTTAGCTTCGAGCTTTCCTCTTCCTTTTCCCCAGGACTGGTGGAATTCAACCAGTACCCTCACCCTCAGCACTCACCGCCACCTGTCTTGGTGTACCCTGCAAATCCTCCATCTCCACTCCAGGTCTGACAGGCAGCCGTGGGTTCCCTGGCTGCAGCATCTTCCATGCTGGGGTCCTGGGCACTACCAGGTTAATATTTCTCCAGCCATCCAACCCACTCCTGCTTCTCCAACTGCAGCTCAGCCTAACACCATGGCACAGAGCACAGAAAGGCAGACTGAGGGCTTGGGCTCAATGGCCCAGAGAATACCTGCCTTGCTTGGGATCTTATGTTCTACCTTTCATCCTCTCTAGATGGCCCTCAAGTCCGGCAGATGGGGTGCTGCTGCAAGTACCTTTCCCTGCTGTGAACTCACCGGAGAGGGATCTTGACACGGAGGTAGCGGTCCACAGCAATTGCCAGGAGAGCCAGGATGGAGCTCTGGGTGAGGATGAGGACAGGACAGGCCACCATGAGGCAGGTGTGGAAGTAGGTCTGTGGCCCAATGTTGATGAGGATGGCCAGTGGGATAACCAAAGCACCCACCGCCACATCAGCCACTGCCAGCGATACGATGAAGCAGAAGGTGGCATCCCGCAACGCCTGGTTCACCTTCACTGCCCAGATCACCAGCACATTCCCGGGCACGGAGACCAGGGCAATGAGCACCTCGATGCCGATGTAGGCGGCCTGGAAGGCCGAGATGGAGGGCGGCATGGCTGGCACAGGCTGGGCACATCAGCAGACAGGCACCACCAAGCACGAGGCAGGCACCTGTAGTCAGGAAGCCCCGGGTGGGATGGCCCGCTTGGAGGAGGGGAGCCCAGGCAGCCCCGCAACTCCCACTGCCCCGCAGAGATGCGCCCTACTTAGCACATCCAGTGCCTGCCCTGGCTGGCGGGTGTACCCAGACCCTTCTGCTGCCTAGCTTTTGTCCCCTCCCTTTTATCATCCCCAGAGGTTCCATTCAGCAACTTAAAATAGCAGTGCTCTCTCCACCACTGGCTTTTGTATCAGGTGTGAGGCAGCTTCCTGCGCTCTCACTCCGCCCGGGTCCCCCCTGCCCGCTGTGCCCATACCCTGTCCACAGGACAGGATGCAAGGAGCTCACCATCCTGCCTGCTGGCCGGCAGGGGGTCCCAGAGGCGTTGCCCAAAGTTCCCGGCACGCCGTGCCGCCTAGAGTTCCGGGGCCGCGCCAGGCAGGGCTGGGCTCTGGGCACCGCGCGGCAGCTCATCGTCCTCCGGGCTCCCGCCGCAGCGCTCCCAGCCCGGCCTTTCAAGCAATCACATGGTGCGGCAGAGGCTGGCCCCGGGCGCTTTTAAAGAGGTAGTGCCCCTGTTTCGCACCTGGGACTGGGGTGGCAGGCGTGGGTCTGAGGGACCGAGGCCAGGACCGTGCCCGAGCGCGGGTTCCCCACTCTCTAGCGTGCATGCACACCTGCTCTGCGGCCACCCACCTGAGATACTGCCAGCGCCCACTCTCCGCAGTCTCCTGGTCCCGCTGCAGCTCTGCCGGGAACCCCTGCCCACTGCCTGCCCCCAAGGGGGCATTCCAGGCGCTTCATTCAACCCTCTCCGGTACCCTCACCTGGAAGCCCCAGGGACGAACTGAAGCACAGACTTACCCAAGGTCACACCAGAGCTGACAAAGCTCCCGCCCACCTGAACTCTCCTGTCCAAGTGTCCCCACACCTCGATGCCTTCGGCAGCCACTCGCCCCAGGGATGCCTGAAGAATCCAGGGCTGGCCTGTTAGGTCCAGGGGGATGGGAGCTAGCTGAGACTCGATCGGGGCGCCGGCGCCTCCTTCGCCCCCGGCGCGGGAGCTGAGTGACAATCGGGCTCCGCACACCGGAGGGGGCGGGGGCGGCGGCGGCACCCGCGGGCCCCTCCCTCCCCTCCCTCCGTCTCCTCCCCCACCCCCTCCTCTAAACAAAGGACGTGATTCTATGTGAGAAAAGCTGGGAAAACCTGAGTTTTTCGAAGGGTCTGACATGGGAACGCAGTCTCAGGACTGTACCGAAGGCAGCTTCCCCGGGGCCACTCGCTCCTTTCTCAATGCGGCACGCTGGGAGCCCTAGTCCGGTCTCCAGAGACCCCCTCCACCCCCCACAGCGTAGCACTTCACCTGCAGGGCTCCAGGATGCCCCATCACCCCACCTCCCACAGCCAGGGGTTAGCAGCCCTGGCACCTTCCCCTAATCCTAAAACTGCTCTCTCAGTAAAACCAGTCCCTGCTTATTCTTAGGAACTCATATCCTCCTGCACACATTACTTCGTAGACTCTATACTGAGTCATTAAATTCCATTCTCATCCATCTTTCAGAGCCGCCTTTCAGCCTATTAGCAATTACCATTTTGCAGATGAGGATGCTGAGGCTCAGGAAAGTGACCCAGCTTCCCAAGAGCATCCCTGCCTGTGTCACCCTCTCCAGGCTCCATTTCTTTCCTCCTCTTTCCTCTTTAGAGCACAACATCTAAGCCATAAGACATGTAGTCCAATCACCTCATGTTTACAGATAAAGAAGCAGGCTCAGAAAAGGAGGGGACTTCCAAAAGGCCACAAGATGAATCCTAAGAGGACCAGTGTAAGAAACCCAGGCTCCTGGTTCCCCACTCAGTGCTCTCCCCACTGTACCTGCCATCTCCTGCTGGTCCCAGTTTAGGTAGCCCATTGGTGCTGTCTAATGTCTACCAAAGCAAACCTTCTCTCACAATGGTGCCTTGCAGAGATCCACACCTCCAAAATCCTTATTTGTGCACATTGGTAAGAGACCCTAAGAGAGTGAGAGTCCAGCTAGAGGCCCCCAGTGCCACATTGCCCCAATGTGGGACCTCAGGATGCCAGGAGAGGAATTCTGACCCGATGAGGTGAGCCAACTGTTTCTGCTGGGGGGTTGTAGGGGGTCACAGTGGGGACCTGAGTGGGCTGAGACCTGAGTGGCTGGGGAGGAGGCAGTAAACGCAATTGAATCTTCCTTGGAGGAGGAAGAAGCCCAGTGTGGAAAAGACAACTTTCATTTCAGCCTTCAGGGGGAGCAAGGAATCTGTGCCTCTGACAGCAAAACTGCAGTGTTCCCCAGAGGCTGGCTGGAGAAGCCTCCCCTCCAGACTCCCTCACACTCCTAACACAGGCCAGCCCACCCCCCCACCACCCAAAAGCGCAGGCTTCTGGCACCCACTTGCGCCTCTCAGACCTTCCCTTGGCTCGAGTCCTTTGTGACTCAAGGCTTGCTCCTAAATTTTCACTTAGTTTTCTAATGGTCATTCATCTAGTTTTCAGAAAGACCCAAGAGGGCCCAGCTTGGGGCAGGAGTGGGTGATAAGGGTCACTCTTAACTCTCAGCACATCTTCAGCTCTGGAGGGGACCTGAGCCCCCTGGACACACACACACTCCCACTCCCAGTTCTTACCCTGGATTGTTGATGTGCAGTGGATGCACTTGCATAATACCTGTAGGTGATTTGTTTATTCCTCACTTCTGGGAAAATAAGCCCAAACCTGACTCTCTTCTCCCCTTCCTGCCCCCCCACCCCCAGTGTTCCCAGGCCAGGCCTCCTGCAGGGTTAGACCAGCCTGTTTGAGAACAGAGCTGACAAGGCAGGGTCCTTCTCAGAGGGCAGCTATGGGAAGAGCACACTGTCTCCCCAGAGTCTCTCTCTGGAGGGGAGTGGGTCAGGGCCGAACACAGCCTTTCCCCAGCAGCAGGGCCATTTGGTGTGGTGGAAAGAGCGGATGACAGCCAGTCACAGGGCTGGAAGCTGGCTTCTAAGCCCTGCTCTGCCATTCACCGTGTGGCCTCAGAGTCACTTTCCCTCTCCAGGACTGTTTACCCATCATTCAAGCAATGTCAATCATCCTTTCCTGCCCCAACCGCTGGAAAATCCATTCCAAGCTGGGAGAGTCAGGCTAAGATGGAGACTGGATCTTTCCCCCTGGAAATCACCCAAGTCCTGGTTTCTTATGGGGCAGACATTAGTGCTGCAGAGGTTTGTGGGAAATAAAAGGAGAGGAAGAGGAGAAGTTAGAATCTGGCATGAGGAGAGGACACTGGGGGAGGGGAGAGTTGGGACGGTGGAGTGAAGGTGGCTGGCATCGATGCGGAGCCCCAGACTCTCCGGTTTTTGGCAGCGTGTGCCAGGACCCTCCAAGGAGACGACCATCCCCACACCAGCATTCACTTGTGCCCACAGCCGTGTGAGCCTCCAGGCTTTACTCTGCCGCCCACAGCCGAGCCTTGGCTTCCTCATCTGTACAATCCATGCAGGGATGCCACCTCACAGGATGGCTGTGAGAACTTACGAATGGACTTGGCAGGGAGGACACCCAGCACAGAGATTTCATCCAAAAGGCAAGTAGACACCAGGACTGCCGGAGGGAGGAGGGTGGAAAGGGAAAGAGAGTGAAAAATTCAAAATTATGAAATCTGCTTTGTACAGTCAGTGACACTAAAGTTGAGGGCAAATCTCACAGGTACCAAGTTTAAGAGCCCTGAAGGAACCTAATGAAAAGCTTTTATTATGCATATGGCTCTGCAAGCAAGATAATGCCCCAGTAAGTACAGCCCCGCCCCTTGCCTTTGGTTCCTACTTCTTTCCTTCCAAAGGCCCATCCCAGCTTTCTCTGCAGGTCTCTAACACCAGCAGCCTGGTCACTGTGGGCCCAGAGTATGGGGAAGATGCTCCTGGGGACACAGCCCTGCTGAGCAGTACTGTATTGTTTGCTTCCTGGAGCTCTGCACATTGGACTAGACTCCCCATGTCAGGAAGGGCCACCCAGGGAGGCTGAAGTCATCCCTGCACATCCCTCAGGACACCAGCAAGGGGGCTTAGCTGAGCTCCCAAGGGAGTCCCAGCAAATGGAAGAAGCTTTAAGAATTTCCTGTGGAGCTGGGATGTCAGCTCAGTGGTAGAGCATTTGCCTAGCATGCATGTCGCCTTGGGCTCCATCCCCAGCACCAAAAGAAAAAGAAATTCTCCATCTGTTTCCAGAAGCAGGCAAGAGAATATTTTAGACTCCATCTCACTGCTCAACCTTGTTCTGGGCAGTGCAGGAAGAGTATAGGTAGGCAACAGCAGGCACTTAGGACAAAAAGATTCTGGATGGTGTCAGTGCGGTGGTGCATGCCTGTAATCTCAGAGGGAGGCTGAGCAGGAGGAGAGTGAGTTCAAAGCCAGCCTCAGGAAAAGGCAGGTGCTAAGCAACTCAGTGAGACCCTGTCTCTACATAAAACACAAAATAGGGCTGGGCATGTGGCTCAGTGGTCGAGTTCAATTCCTGGTACTCCCGCCCCCGCCCCCCCAAAAAATAGATTCTGGATGGTAGAGAAGCCGCAGGCCCTTCCTCCAAAGGGCTGTCACCTGTTTGCTCCTGCTTTGACTTCCTAAATCCTCCCCCTCCTTGGCACTCTTTTCCCACCATCCTCTGCCTCCCTCAGACTTGCTGTGTAGGTCTCTGGGACTCCTCTCCCCCTCCCCTCCTTCCAGTTGCCTTCTCCCAGGTCAGGACTCCTATAGGGACATCCTGAGTCTGTGAGATGAAGCAGACTGTCAACACAGACTGAGTGTTCCTGTATTTGTGTGTTTGTGAGGGGATGAGAGGGAGACATGGGATATGGGGGCCATCAGTATAGGTCCCTCCAGACAGCACACCTATTCCTAAGTCCTGAGACCAGAGTGTTCCTTTCATTTCTTTCTCATCATCATTGGCCCCAGCATCATTCATTCATTCATTCATTCACTCATTCATTCATTCATTCTATTCAGCAATGAATATTTCTGACTTGGTTATTAAGCCCCTTTTGTATAACAGTGTGGGCTGAGCACTGGGGATATAGAGAAAACAAAGCCATACTATATTTCATCCTATAATTTTTGCAGATTTTATGACTTTATTTATTTATTGCAAAAAAGTAGGGTGTGACCATTATCTGAAGCTTTTTTCAAAGCAAAATGGTGCCTTTATTACTTTAACATCATTTATTACTGAACCCTCTTTGGTGCAAAGATGGTTAACCTAGAATGCACAGAATACTCATGGATATACATCAAAATTGAATAGTCCAAATCAATGCACATTATTTTTTCATGACAGTTTAGCAAACATTTTTCTGGTTTGAAAAAAGTTAACACATTAGTTGTCATCAATTTATGCATTATGGTCAAAATATTACACTTGAGAAAATTCACTGCAGTGTCGAGAAATACGGACTTAGAAGATTTGATCTTTGGAGTCCAAAGATTCTGCACTTGTTTCATTATCTGATGCGCTGTCCTCAGCGTCACTCATTTAAGGTGTGTTTACTGTTAGGACGGCAGTGCCCTAAACAGACTACCCAAGGTGGCTTTGGGAAATACACTGACGATGCCTTAGATCTGAGAATTCTAGGCTCTTGGTGCATAGGAGACAAATGTGCCTCCAAATGCCACTGGTGAATATACTACTGCTCTGCTTATCTTTTAAGATAGAATTAAGCCATGTGACCATTATGTCACCAAAGGTTATAAACCGCTTTTTGGATAGAAAAAACAGAATGCAACTATTACGAGGTGGTGACAATTATGCTATGAATTACAGTAGTGTCCCTCTTAACCTCCAGAAAGAGTTCACAGTCAGGTAGGGGACCTAAGGCATAAAGGACCCGAAGGGCTCAGGGAGCCACCCCTGCTTTGGGCAGAGCAGCTCTGCTCTATTTCACAAATGAGTTTCTGGTATAAGACTTTGTTTGAACATAGATTTTACTAGCTGTGTGGCTTTAGAAGACTTGAGGACTGGGGATGTGGCTCGGTGGTAGATAGATTATCTGCCTAGCGTGCATGGAGCCCCAGGGAAGAAAAGGGAAAAGAAAAAACTTGAAAATCATAGCTTTATCCCAACTCCTCCATGTACAGCTGAGACCCAGGCAGGGAATAAACTTGTCCACACTCATCCATGAATCAGGCAGAGCCAAGGTCTGGGGAGGGGCCGGGAGGTGAGGTGAGCCATGCTCTGGGCCCTGGTCCTGTCAGGGAATCCCTCAGGGAACACTCAAGCAGCAGCCCTTTAAACTCAGAGCTTGCTTAAGTGAGGGTTCTTGGCTTTCACATGGCTCCACCTCACAGGGGAAGGCGGCAGGCTGCAAAAACCCCAGGGAGCCACCACAGGGGGGCACACACTTATCTAACACGTCCCCTCACAGGTGCACAGGAGTTTGGTGTTTATAAAGAATGCCCCCCCCCCGCAGCATCCCAGAATGCTCACCACACACCTGGGAAGTGACAGAGCCTGTGTTAAAAATCCTTAATCATACACGAGGAAGCTAAGGCTGAGAGAGGTTCAAGGGGCAAGGCTGAAACTGGAGCCCAGGTCATTGGAGGCCTGCCCCAGATGTGAAGGTGTGTGTCAGGCTCAGTAGGTGGTTGGGATGGCTGAGCCAATTGGTCTGAAAGGGTTTCTGGAAAGAAGAGAATCTCAAGCAGAGCACTCATTCATTTATTCAGCTGGTCTTGACTGAGGACCTACTACCAAGATGGAACTTTTCTAAGGTGCCCCCCAAGAACTCAAAGGTCAGGGGTTGGAGGGCAGGGTTGGTGTCCAGTCTTGCTCAGGGCCAGCCAGAGCTCAAGGTGTATGTTCCAGAGAGAGGGCATATTGAGCAGGCCCAGGCTGGAAGAATACAGCACTTAGCCTGGGCCCCAAGGAGGGGTAGGATACTGGTTTTGTGGAGAAGGACAGGTGGCCTAGGGAGGGCTTTGTGGGCAGACAGAAAGAACACAGCCTGAGCAGGGGAGGTAGGAAACTGCTTGCTATATTTTGGGCAAGACCAGGGGATTGGCTGGGGCACGAGCCTGAGTCTGGGCAGGATAGTGACAGCTAGGGACCACACTGATAGAGGCCCTAAGGAGAGGCTGAGAGGACTGTAATGGGCAACGAACTCCATCAAGTCTCCAAAGACAACTCACCACATTCCAGGAGCCTTAGTTCTCTTATCTGTGAAAGAGAAATAACAATTGCCTGTTTGACTTATTTGAAAGTGCTTGTTAGAGTGTAAATCAACTAGACAAACATCATGGTCTACTCTGTTGGAATTCTGAAGCCTTTAAGGATTTTCAGCAGGGACCCGAAGGATCTGAAGGATGCCAGTTTAGAAAGAGCATCCTGAGACCCTGCAGAGGGGACCAGCGGAGGGGAGGATGGAGGCAGCAGACCTGTCAGCCACTGAGGCAGTCTTGGTCAAAGATGGTGAAAAGCTACATAGCAGAGGAAGCAGAGAAGAAGATGGATCAGAGCAACATCATGGGGGAGGACTCCTGGGCCATCACATCAGCCAGGGCAGAAGAAGGCAAAGATGAGCCCTGGGGACATGCTGCTGACCATAGGGGAGACATGAAGGAGAAGCTGGTGGAGGGGACAGAGGGTGAGATCTGCAGTGCACTCCTGGGTGGGACTCGCCCCTGGGAGGGCTTCAGTGGGCTTCTGGAAATGGCCAAGCACAAGCAGAATAGCGGAGGCCCAGGGAGAGATGAAGACACTTATGGAAGGATACACTGGAGAAGTTGGGAAGAAGCTGGGCTGTGCCCCCCAGGACCAGGAGGAACAGCTGCCAGAGGAGGGGAGCTGGTTTTTGTGGGGTAAAGGGTGATATGAAGGGGTAACAGTTGCATTTGGTGACACAAAGGGATCAGAGACCTCGAAGAACCTTCAGGGGAGGGATGGGCATCTGAGCGCCTCTGGGGTTAAGGCTGTAATGGATTGGAAAGTTGGAGGTCGTGGGTACAGACTAGGCTTTGAAGGAGCTTGGTAGAGAAGAGAACAAAAGACAGAGCAGCTGGAGAGGGGGGTCAAAAAGAGGTTGGTTATAGACAGGGAAGATATGAGCATGCTCACAGCCCAGGAGGGAAGCAGTGGCAACAAGAGATGAATCAGAGGGAAGAGGCTGGGAACAGACACCCCCAGCCTGCGTCAAGGACCAAAGCAGTTACCCGTAGCTGGCTGGACACGAAGCTCTGCGCACTCACGAACCTGGAAGTGCCTGGCTTTCCTCCATCCCCAGACCACCCCCACCCCCACTGAATCCTGAGGGGAGGCCCCCAGGCCTCGTGCCCAAGCCCCATCTCTACCCAACACACAGCCAGCAGTTTGCCAGTCTCACTGCATGTCGGTTAAAGACAGCCTTTCCTAGCACCAGCTCTTCTGAAGGCCATGGCCAGGGCCCTGCCCTGACCCAGACCACAAGGCGCCAACTAGGGAGTTGGCTTCCTAGCCCGTCTCTAGCCAGGGTGCTGCCTCTGTTAAATTCACCTGCCACCCATCCAGCATCTGGATGACCCACCGGGGCTCCACCATGTGATGAACTCATCAGAGCTCACAACGCCCTACACAGCCCACCCGACCCCGGCCAGCATGTACACCCCACTTCCTGGACTCCTCAGACGCCACCTCTGAGAGTTCAAGGGCAAGTGTTCCTCTGCCTCCCCTTCCCTTACTGGGCAGAAGCAGAAGGGAGGCAGGGGGATGGTGGGATTTCCGTTGGAGGTCAGGCAGGTTGGCATGCAGACGCCCCAACACCTCCCTCATTCCTGTCCATTCATCAAGCGATGCCCTTGGCCCTCACGAAAGAGAAATGTCCCCACCACTTTCTGCATGTTCCAGGACAGAAGGCCCTCAGGGCTGTGTGGTAAAAGGAAGAAAAGCAGGACAGAAGTTCATAGCAGCATTATTTATAATAGCCTAAAAGTAGAAGCAACCCAAATGCTCATCAACTACAGTTGCCAGAATAAATTCAGGACACCCAGTTAAAATTTTTTAACAGCTTTATTGAGATATCATTTACATATCATAAAGTTCACCCATTTCAAGCGTACAGTCCAACGAGTTTCAGTACTCTATTTACAGAGTTACGCAACCAGTACCATAATTTTAGAACATTTCATCACCTCCCTCCCCCCTAAAAAAACTTGTACCCATTAGCAATCACTTCCCAACCCTCCTCACACCCAGCCCTAGGTAAGCACTAATCTACTTTCTGTCTCCATGGATTTGCCAGATCAGGACACTTAACATCAATGGAATCATATAATATATGGTCCTTGGTGATTGGCTTCTGTTTAGCATTATGTGGAAACTTGGTCTGAGTTGCTCCATGTATCAGTACTTCACTTCCTTTTTATAGCTGAATAATATTTCACCCTACCATACCGCATTTTGTTTATCCATTCTTTAACTGATGGACATTTGGGTCATTTCCACTTGGAGGCTATTATATATAATGCTGCTATGAACAGTTACGAATCAATTTTTGTGCAAACATATGTTTTCATTTTAGGGCTAGATACAGACAGAAAGAAAGGTAGAACATGGGCCTGGACTCTTCTCCCTTCTCACTTTTATCTCCTGTACCTTCACACTGCCTGGCTGGAAGCTATTATGATCCCCTTTAATAGATTAAAAGAGAAGCTCCGAGGGAGGCTGAGACCACTGAGTTTGAAAACTGAGACAAGAACTCAGGGTCCTCAATTCCCAGTTCAGGGTTCTTCCATGGCACCAGAGCCCTTTCAAGAGAGTTCACAGTCCACTCAGCGGAAAGAAACTGAAGTGAACATGGTCAAGAGAACAACTGATCCTCACTCCTCCAACTCTTATTGGGTGCGTGTGGACTGTGTCCCAGGCTGTGAGCGCTGAGAGTGAAGCCAGCGGCTTCTTGGAAGGAACCGTTTTTCACCCACTGGGTAGAAAGACACTGGCATAGAGCAACCCCTCTCCTCAGTCTGCAGCCCAGGGGCCCAGCGAGCCTGGCAGCCTCTCACATGCACATTTTCACAGTGAATCCTCCCACTGAGGCTGGCCCAGCAGGGAGGGAAGCCAAGTGTGGAAACAGTAGGCATTCACTCATGACACTGAGTCCAAACTGGTCACACAGCCTTGGACACAGAGTCCGGCTTCAGCTCATTCTTTCAACTCCAGTCTTCGGTGACGCTACTTCCCTGATCTTAAGCAAGACTCTAAATGCGAGTCAGAGCTTTTCCCCTCAGATCTGCTTGAACCTCTCTGCCCTGCACCCAGGCCCTGTTACCAGAGAGCACTGGACCTTTGGAAGAAATGTGCACCCAGCCCTTCTCCTGAGGTCAGGGTGGGAGGTGGCCAGTGGACTGGACTCTGTGCCCTCTGTAGGCCCACCCCAGTATCCCAAAGTACAGGCCAAAAGAGTAAACAGCTGCTTGCCAAAAAGCCACTCACTCCATCTAGCTGGTCAGGGGCCGTGGGAGACATGGACTTCAGTGACTCTGCTTTTCCATTTCTACCACTATGGCTGGCCAGAAAGTTGGACGACTTCGTCCAGGACTTAAAATAGCTCCTTGATACACCGTAGAGTTCCAGAAACATGTACCGAAAGTGGAATACGGAGAATGATATACTCCAAGGACACAAGACGAAAGTCTAACAACACTTAATTGTTTAGAGCTCATTTGCCTCTCGCAGTCTTTTCAGTGGAATGAGTGCAATTGTTTTCCCATTTCCCAGAGGAGAACACTGAGCAGGAGGGATGGAAGAAGAGAAGGAGCTTGCGGACCTGCTGAGCTGTGGGAGCCCGCAGCAGCCGGCGCCGCTGCCTGGGGTGCGGGGTCCCCCTGCTGGCCGGCCAGCAGCAGCGCCGCTGGGAGGTAGCTCCCCGTGCACGGAGAGGAGCCAGGTATGGGCGAGGCTTCTGGGGAGACGCTTCATCTGGCAGATGGGGCTCAGCAGAAGGGCTGCCCGGGATGCCCGGCCTCCCAGGCTCTCCTCGACTCCCCCGCAGAATTGGAAGACCACTAGGGCGGGCGCCTAGGAATGCTCAGCGAGCCTGCCCACCCGAAAGGAGACCCTGATGTTCTGACGCCCAGGCCAAAGTCCTTGGTTTGCACAGCGCAGTCTGGTCTCTTGTTCTCAGGCAAAATCTAAACCTGCTCAAAGGGATAGGAGCCCTCTCATCCAGAGAAATCGCCAGAGAAAAGGATGTGCTAGCTTCCTTTGCTTTCTATCCGGCCACATCTAGCTGCACTCAACTCTGGAGCCCAGAAAGGTGGTTGTGGACCCACCCAGCTGTTTCTTCTGGAAATGTCTCTCAGCAGGTTTCCTGTCCGTTCAGATATGAGCTTGGTCCTCAGTGCCATGCAAATTGTGGCATGAAATCTCATTTCTGTCCCTTCTTAGTGCATAACTTGGAGCACTACCCAACAAAGAAGCCTCAGTTTTCTCATCTGTAAAAGGCAAATATTTTCCCGGTGGGCTGTCGGGAGGATTCGGGGATACATTATAAACTCAATAGCACTGAGTGTTTGGTAGGTACTGATGGTTACTGTTGTTTTCATAGTTCTTTTCTTACCCTAATGCTTAATAGCAGGCAGGTAGGAGTTCTGGACAGAAAAGTGTGGGGTGTTGCCTGCCATGTGCTTGTGATTTCCCCAACCTGGTCACCTCCTTGTCATCCAGCTCCCTGTCTGCGAGGGGAGGGGTGGCAGCTGCTTCCCTCCCCTGCCCATGCCCTGACCCAGCCAAAGGCCTGGCACAGCTGCTGGAGTGGTCCAAATGCCTTGGGTTTAGGGCTAGGTAGAGGACAGCTGGGGATGGGGGAGGAGGGTGAAGGGGTAGAAAAGGGGCACCTTCTCTCTCACAATGTCCACTTACCCCATAACTTCCTAAGCCTTTCAGAGCAGGCTGGGACCTCTGACCTCACTTCTGCCCACCGCTGTGGGGAGGGAGGAGTTGCCACTCTCTCTCTCCCTTGTCCTTTGCCCTCTAGGGCCGCTGCCCCCAGAGCTGGACCCACCATCCCCCACCCCTTCCTCCTGCTGCCTCCTCCGCCCACGTGCTGCCCAGCTGTCACTGCCCCTGAGCTGGGCACTCCGCCCGCCTGCAGCACTCATGAATCGCCAGCATTCACACTCTGACCCCGGAGCCTTCACCTGTTCCCCTCGGTCTGAGCTTGGTCTGTGTGGCCCCATCTGTTGTCCTCCATCCAGGACTCAGGGCGAGAGACTACACTTCAAAACCCCCAGCTTCCACCTGCCGGGAGTGGGTGGGGAGGATCTAATCTGGGAGGTCCTTATCTCCTTTCTCCCCATCCCAGACCCACCAGTGCCGTCCCAAACAGCCTACATCCCAGCATGAAAAAAGCAAAAAGCTCAGTTCTTCCCAAAAGACCTTTGCATATTTAACAGCATTTCTTACTACATTTCGTTTACTCATGGCCAGCTCCTAACCAGGGACTGCTCAGTGTGCAGGAGCAAACAGAAACACAGCAGCGTGAATTTAAAATTTAATTCTTTATTATACAAGTAATAAATGAACACACTTTTCTTGATAAAATAGTAAAACCATTCATTGCAGTTCAGGCTCAAATTCTCTAGGATCAGTCTCCCAAACCCAGACCCTTTCTCCTAAACACAGAGGTGACCACTGTTATCAGTTTGGTGTGTATCATTTCAGGTATTTTACATATGTTACAAAATATAAGTGTATATTGTATATGGCATTATTAGTATTATATGGGCTTGGGTTTTGAGGGGTTTTTGTGTGACTTATAAGCTACAAATATTCTGCAACTAAATTCACTATAAAAAGTTTTATTTGTCCAACTCTGCACACATAGCTCTACAATCTCTTGATATCCTACATCAAGCAAGGCAGCAGGGGTACACGCCCATGATCCCAGTAACTCAGGAGGCTGAGGCAGGAGGATCACAAGGTCCAGCCTGGGAAACTTAACAAAACCATGTCTCAAAATAAAACATAGAAAGGACTGGGAATATATCTCAGTGGTAAAGCACCACTGGGTTCAATCCCCAATACAAAACAGAAAAAAACAAAACAAAAAGAAAGAACATTATATTCCTATGGTAGACACATCTTGGTTTATTTATCCATGTCCCTACTGATAGATAATCACATTGTTTCTCATTTTCTCCCATCACAAACAATGTGTCCCTGTCACAAGTTTGCATCTTCTCCAACCTGGTCCTGCCTGGTCTCACCTAATCTTGTGCCCTTACCCCTTGAGAAAAAGAGATTTACCATTTACATGTTTTGAGAGTTTAAAAATAGAAAAAAGTCCTTAGGAGCATTTTATTATTTTCAGCAATGTTAAGCTATTTTTTAGCTAATTTTTTTTTATCAATTCAGCATTTTTTTCTTTGTTCAAAACCCTGGTGCCCAATAAGAAGATTTCTGTCTCCACACAGGAGGAAATTACTGCTCTAGGTAAGAGAGCTACAGCCAAGAAGGTAGTGAAGTTCTCCTCTCTTCACTTGGAGAAGAGAAAGTGAATGGAAGGAGCGAGAAAGAGAAGTAAAAAGGCAGCTATTTACCACAACACTTTGCAACAGAGAAAGACTGGAACTGTTCAATGGAAAGGAAACAGTTAAGTAAAACTTGGCATATGTGTTCAGTGGAATATTATGCAGCCATTAAAATGATAATTAGGGAGACTATGTAGGAGCATGGAAATGCTTCCAATATTAAGTTAAAAAGTAGACTACAAAATTAAAACTACATCATGATTACAACTGTGCAAAATGATATGGGCATTCGAAGATGGGAAGGGAATCTAGATAAATGAAAATATGATTTGTTGTAGCAGAATTGTGGGTGCACTATTACTATTGCTGATTTCCATTCATATTTCTCTAATGTTGTTTGTGTAATATGTGATTAGTGTTAAAGTGACATCGAAATAAGAAGAAGGAAAGGAAAGTGAATAAAAAAGGAAAAAGAGGAAAAGAAGAAGAGCAGAGAGGAAGAAATGAGAGAAGAAAAAGAGAAATAAGAAAGGGAGGTTAGAGCAAACACCCATGTTTTGAGGGCAGGGCCATCTTTAGCAGCTGCGTACCCCAATGCCAATCAGGCTTTTCTTCCAGACCCTTTAGACCAAAGAATTTTCATTGTATAGAGGCTGGCAGATCTCTGCATCTCCTCCTCTCTTCCCTCTAGTACTTTTTGAAGCCCACCAAGAAGCCAGGTATACCAAGCCCAGGATGGTGCTCCTAAGGTACTCAGAGTCTAGCAGGGTAGGGAAAGGTGGAGGTAAAAATATGTAAGCCAACTATTATGGCAACAAAGAAGCATTCAGGTAGAGAGCTAATCCTCCACAAGTGGAAGCTGTAGGGTCCCAGAAAGCTTTACAGAGGAGGGATGCTTGAGCTGGGTCTCAAAAAATGGGCAGGAGATGGTCAGGCAGAGAAAAGGGAGTAGCACCCTAGGTGTAAGGCACATGTGCAAAGGCACTGGGGCCTAAACACAAACCAGCAGTACTTACATTAAGTTACATATGGACGTTAGACACAAGGTTCAGAGGAAACAGAGGCAAGAGATGAAGCCTTGAAGTTATCCACAAGGCAATGAGAAGCGTTGAAAAGTTTAATCAAAGCAAGAGCACAACGATTTGTTCTTTAGAGAGGGAGCCCTTGAGACAGTGAGGACAGTGGGTGGGCATGGTGTGACGTGGAGAGAAGGCGCAGCCATCGGGAGATTGTTACAAAAGTTCAGGTGACACAGAGCTCCGCAGTCAACAGAGTGCGGTTCAAGGGATTCGTTCAAGAAATCCTTATACAGAGAAGATAGAGCTTTCTTCCTTCATTCAGCAAACATCTTTTGAGGGCCTGCCATGGCACCGATCTGCAGAGATCAAGTACGGTCAACATCCTAGACGAGGAAGATGGAGAGGGAGGCGGTCGGTTACAGACGAATGTGAAAAGTGCCCCAGTAGAGATAAACCAGTGTGGCCACCAGAGAGGAGTGGGGGAGCTGTGGGAAGGGAGGCAGGAGGGCCATCCTGACACCTGGAGTGGAGAGGAGACTTTCACTCAGACCCCTCACTCTTGCTCTGTCCCTCCCCCATTCAAAAACGCCAAATGTGACTTAGGAGTCTGTTGTCTTCCCAGCGAAAGAGTTACGTGGGAAGTACCAAGAATAGTGCCTAGCATATAATGCCCAGTGAACGATAACTTAAACAAACATAAAAAGGAAAAGGGCAGAAAATTAAAGCAAGACTCATCAGGTTGCCTCTCTCCCTCCTTCCATGATACCTCACAGCCCCTGGCCCTGAAAGGCAGCCCACCAGGAACCCCACCCCCACCCCGCCACTCCCTTCCCGCTACTTTACTGGTCTTCCTTCTGCTTATTGATTTATTCATTCAGTTTTGTTTGATGCTTTATAGATACACATAAAGATGGAATTCACAAGGGACTTTTGACAGAACTAGAACTCAACCTGTCAAGATGAGGTTTAAAAAAAAAAAGTTTGGCCATAAATATGCAAAAACTGAGCTCCCTGCTGGTAGATGGGGCTTTGCAATGAAAGGGAGAGATGGGCGCAGAGGTGTCTCTGCAGTTTATTCCCATGCACAGGAGTTTGCATTGCACTATTGAGTTTACGCTCTGCACGGGGCAAATCACATTCATTGCATGAGACCATGGAGGAAGCCAACAAAATTGGCAAGGTTTTTTTATTTTTATTTCTTTTCCTCATGCATCAACTATTATATGCTAGCTGAATCTGGGGAGAAGATGAAGCCAAGTATGGAGAGGTTGTTTATGTGGATGCTCTTGGGTGGTGAAGTCATGGAAACTTGGGGGAAAGATTTGCTAAGCTGCTTCCCAGATGAAGAGCCACAGGAAATTAAAAGGCTTTGAGGGACCCCACTCATCAGAGTGCAGGCCTTACTGCAGTACAAGACTTGTAAACATGCTAATCTTGTTTGACACATTGCTGATGCCCATGTTGAACTTAGGCTGGACACATGGACTAATGAATAACTGCTGGAACTCCTCTTATTTCTTATTGCATGACTATTTCAAGCACAATGTAATCATTAATGGTAAAGAAATGTGGTGCTGTTTGATGGATATAAAGTCACATGGTGGGGAAAAGGCTGGGATTTGGAAAAGTATGGATTTGCTTTAGGTTTCTGTACTTTTGACCTTTTTGATGTTAACCTCTATGGAGAGGTTGTGGCCCAGTCACAATTCCAGGTACAAAATGTGCACTAGTTCATTGGAGCCTCACAACAAATCTATGGAGGTAGTTTCTAGTATAATTCCAGTTTCACAAATGATAAAACTGAGACTCAGAGAAGTTCACAGGCAGATTCTGAAGTGAAGCTGGGTACCATGGCGCACACCTGTAATCTCTGTGGCTGGGGAGGTTGAAGCAGGAGGTTCATGAGTTCAAAGCCAGCCTTAGCAACTTAGTGAGGCCCTCAGCAACTTAGCAAGAACCTGTTTCAAAATAAAATATAAAAAGGGCTAAGGATGTGGTTCAGTGGTTAAGCAACCCTGGGCTCAATCCCTGGCACCAAAAAAAAAAAAAAAAAAAAATCCCTGGTACCACCTTGTGTGCAAACTTGAGAATGTGTCTATATTTCCAGGCATCAGCTCTCTTGGTAGGGCTTCATTTCCAGGGAACTTATTAATGTGAAAGTGAATCATGCTCACCAAGAAGACTCAGCTTTCCCAGAATTTTAGAAAGCTCTGAATAAGTACAAGACATGGACTATTGTGTGGCTTAACTCTTGACATCTAGTTCCATTTTTCTCTTTCAAGAAATGATGGAGACCCACACTGAGAATCACCAGTGATGGAACTCCGGAGCCTGTATTGAGATGTACCCAGACTAGGCACACAGCATGGCTCCATTTGTTATATACCTGTTAGGGTTTAGATATTAGGTGTCCCCCAAAAGCTCATGTGTGAGACAATGCAAGAACAGTCACAGGTGAGACAATTAGGTTATGAGAGCCTTGCCCCAATCAGTGAGTGAATCCCTGATAGAGATTAACTGAGTGGTAACTGAAGGCAGGTAGGCTGTGGCTGGAGGAGGTGGGCCACTGGGGGCATCCTTCTGGGGTATGTATTTTGTATCTGGAGAGTGGAGTCTTCCTCTGCTTTCTGATCATCATGTGAGCAGCTTCCCTCTGCCACACTCTTCTGCCATGATATTCTGCCTCACTTAACCCCAAGGAATGGAGCCGGCTACCTATGAACTAAGACCTCTGAAATGGTGAGCCCCCAAAAGTTCTTGTCAAGTCTTTTAGTCACAGCAGAGAAAAAGCTGGCTAAAACAATACCTATTCTTGTGGGCTTCACTGATGCTTTCAAAATCGACCCACATCTAGCATAGACCTATAAGAGTGCACCTCTGCATACATTATCAATCCAACTGCTGGTAACAATCCAACATTTGTTCAGTTGGCTTACTATTGTTATTAATATTTAAAAGTTATGGCCTTTGGTTCTGAAGTGTGGCAGAGTATACTGAATAATCCTCACAGTAAAGACAATGATAAATACTGAACCAAATATTTAAACACCTATTTAAATGATTCAATAAACTGGAAAAGAATGAAAGGCAAACCCAGAAGCCTAAAGTTATGTGAAAGCAGGCATCGAGAGAGGAGAGCCTTGCACAGATGTCATTGACACTGAGCTTCAATTTTCACAAACTTGCAAGGTACTGAGGGTTTAACCAATGTTGGGGCATCTAATAAAAGACCACCCCCCTTAGCATAAAACCACAAACCTGGAACACAAAGGATGAATTCAAAATAAATAAGTGTCCTTCTTGCCTGTCTTGAACTTGACACTCAGTAGAGGGGAGAAAATCACCTCCCTTGACAATTACTGCCAGCTACACTTGTTTAGGTTTGCAATCCCAAGTCACACCATCTTGGTGATCCAAAAAACCAAAAGCCAAGAGTTTGCTTTCTTGTAATCCTGGGCTGGAGGTACCCTCAGGTGTCTGCAGTAGCAAATAAAAAATGCTCCTGGAGAAAAGGAAAGCACCCTCAACTCAGGCACCAGAGAATTCTCAGGTATGTTCTGAGAAACCTGAGTGTATTAGTCAGCTTTCCATTACTGTGACAAAATACCTGAGATAAATCATCTTGAAAGGATGAAAGGTTTATTTTGACTCAAAGTATCAGAGGTTTCAGTCCATGGCCACTTAGCCCTGTTGTTCTGGGTCTGTGGCAAAGCAGAATAGTATAGTGGGGAGTACGTGATGGATCAAAGCTGCTTACCTCATGGTGGCCAGGTAGCAAAGAATGAAGAAGGGTATTTTGGTCAAGGGCAGGCCCTCAGTGACCTAACTTCCTTCCATTAGGCACCACCTCCTAAAGTTTCCACAACCTCCCAACAGTGCCATCACTGGGGACCAAGTCTTCAACACAGAGCCTTTGGGGAACATTTATGATCCAAACCATGACAATGAACTTACATTTAAAAATACATGAATAAATCACAGAACACAAGGAAATAAGACACTATGAGCAAGAGTTCACTGCAGAAAAAAACTGAGAGCATGGTGGTTCACAATCCAGAGCAATTTGCCCTCTAAGGGACATTTTTGGTTGTCACACTGGGCGAGTGAGGGAGATGGGTGTTACTGGCACCTGGTGCATGAAGTCCAGGGATGTTGTTTAACATCTGTAATGCATGGGACAGCCTGTCACACCAAAGATGTATCTGGCCCAGGACAACAGTAGTGCCAAAGCTGAGAAACCCTGAGATACAAGTTTATCTCCTTATGCAGTTTCTGTATTGGAGCTATCCAGGGAAAAAATATAAGCATAACTTAAGGAATATAAAAGAAGAAATTTAAAATAGGAATAAAGAGAAAGAAAATATACTATTGAGCAGATTTGAAAAAGATCCAAATAAAATTTCTAAAAACAGATTAACTAAAAACAGTTGGGGTTAAAACAATCATTTTGGAGAATAGCTTAGAATTATCTAGATAATCTATGACCTAATAATTCAATGTCTAGTATATAACTCAGAGAAACTCATGCACATCTGTTCAAATATACAATGATGTTCAAGCAGCATTGTTGAAACTCCTTCCCCTCAAGAGCGGGGAAAAACTAAGTTAACTATCCACCAAAAATAGAATGAAAAGTATAATATACTCACATAATAGAATACTTCACAGCAGTGAATTCAGAGGAATTACAGATGAAAATATGAATTAACTCTTAAACATAATGCTGAATAATAGAAGCAGACCCAAAATATGCACAGTATTAAGTTTAAAAAGAACAAGCAAACCAAATCAGACACAGCTGACATAAGTAAATTTTTTTGGGGGGGGTACCGGGAATTGAAGCTAAGACTTTTTATGCCTATGAAAATAAAAATAAAACAAACAAAAAACCTACACAAACATCAAATAACTCATGAATTAAAGAGAAAATTATAATGAAAATTCAAAATATTTAGAAAAGCTTGAAAACTACATGTCAATTTTATGAAATACAATTAGTCACAGTTACATTAGAAAATAAAACTAAAAATTAATATACTAAACATTCAACTTAAGAAATTCAAGAAAAAACCTAAAAAAGTAAACTCAAAGAAAATAGAAGGAAGAAAGCAATTTGGAGACAGAATAAATAAAATAGAAAACAATAGAGAGGATCAATAGTATCAAAAGATGGCTTTTGAAATATAGTTTTTAAAAAAACTGGCAAGAGAGATCAAGTAGAAAACAGAAGATATGACTCAAAAATATTAGAAATGAGAATGAGGTTAAATGAGATACAAAGATTTTAAAAGATAATGAGATCATATTAAGAAAAACTTTTATGGCAAAACATTAAAAATATAGATGAAATGGAAAAATTCTTAGAAAAATATAATTTACCAAAGCTTAAGAAGAAATAAACCTAAGTAGACTTACAACCAATAAAGAAATTTAGTATTTCTACCACAAATTCAAGAAACAATTTCAGTCTTACAAATACTCTTCCAGAAGTATAAAAGAAGAAACAATCTCCAATTCATTTTATAAATCTAGCAGAGCTTTCATACCAAAATCAGGTCAAGTCCTTTTTATCAAGAATATTGATGTAAAATCTAAATAAAATATTGCAAACCAAATACAGCAACATTAAAAGTGTACTACATCTTGACCAAAATGAGTTTATTCAGGGAATGAGAGTTGCTTTATCATTTTTTAAAGAAAGCAACTAATGTAATTCACTTCATTAATGGATTAAAGGAGAAAAATCATCTCATTTGCTGCTGAAAAACTATGTATTTGATTAAATATATATCCATTAAATCTACATCCATGACAAAAATCCTTAGTGAACTCAAAGGAGAGGGAAATTGATTAAAATCTAGCTTTTAAAAACTTGCAGTAAACATTACATTTAATAGTGAATCCTTTAAAAAAATTTTTGCAGTGCTGAGGATAGAACCCATGGCCTTGTGCATCCTAGGCAAAATGTTTTACCACTGAACTACATCCTCAGATCCCTTACTTGGAATTTTAAACAAGACACAGAAAAAGGGAAGGAAAATAAATGAGGGAGGAAGAAAAGTCATAAGAATTAAGATGAAGGAATCAAATTGTAATTTTTCATGAATGGATAAGATTATCTATGTGGCAAATCCTAAGTAATCCACAGATAAATGACTAGAATAAAGTGAAGCACTTGACATATTTACTGGACACAATCAATATACAAAAATCAAATTCACCAGTCAATTCTATTTCCATGAACAAAAATCAAATTTATTTCCAGCAAAAAGATAGAAAATGTAACTTCATAAAACTATAATCATTGAAAACTAGATGACTAGGAATAAATCTTTACAATAATGCACAAAATTTCTTATGAAGAAATACTTAAAGCTTTATTGAAAAACATTAAATAATTATCATTTAGTATAAGAAACACTTGTGCAGATGCTACCATATGTCAAGTGCTTTGAATGTTTTACAATTAGTAACCTAAAAGATCCTCATAATCACCCTAAGAGAAATGCACTATTATTATCATCATCCCATTTATAGATGAGGAAACTAGAAACTATTCCAAAGTCACAAACATATATATTGGAACTTGAACCCAGGAAATCTGGGTTTAGAACACATGCTCTTAATCTTGTATTATGTTGTCTCTCACACTGAATTAAATAAATGAAGAGAGACAGTCGATTTCTGTTTTGGAATACATAAATTAGAAAGATCAATTCTCACCAAAATTGATCTCTAGCTTCAATGCAATTCCAATCAAAACCTCAAGAGGTGCCATAGGTTCAGGAGCAGCATCTCCCAGGATTTTGAGATTTCCTTGCTGTGTAGGGGGGCAAATTAAATTACTGCTGTGACCCATGTTGAAGCCAAGAACTGAACTGCCCCTTTATTAAGTACCTAATATACTACTTCTACCTGTGAAAAAATAGTTGGTATCAGATTATTCTTCACACCAAGAACTTTAAATGTTGGATAAAACTGAAGGAACAAAGAGCAAAGTTTCAGCCAGGACTTGAAGGGCTTGAAGAAAAGGGAAATGCCCTGAATTGAGCCCAATATTCTAAAGATAGTTTCCCACCAAGGCATTTTCTTAAATGGCGTATACATGAGGCAATGTTGCTAGAAATCAGCAGAATTTTGGCAGTGTTTATGGTTCATGGAAGAGAAAATTGTAGTTCAGGATTCCAAAGATTTCAATCTAGATACCAGAAGAATTTATTTTAGTAAAGGTGTCATGGGAACAGATGAGTCTCAACTGGATCAAGTTTATCTAATAGCAACTCATTTACCTGATAGATAAAAATTAAATCCTTATCCAGAGGAAGTTAACATATAGAGCTTTAATAATTTATCAAACAATAAACAGAAGTCAATCAAAGTTGACAGTACATAAAAGATTAAAGGACAAGAGGGAAGAACCAACTGCGCACACACAGAGGAGGAGACTGACCAAGCAGCAGCCCCCCATCTACCAACTGGTATCTGTCCCTGCCTACATCCATCTAGAGTCAACAGCCAGGACCAGGAAGATCATTCCCGAGGTCCCTGCAGGACTGGTTCCACCAGAGGTGAGGTATTGGTAACTTCAAGGGACACTACAAGATTATAGGGTAGAAACTGAAATACCTCAGATCAGCATTGCTAGAGAGGAAAACACATGAACAACATGAAAAAACAAGGGAAGAAAGTGCCCCAAACAAACCAAGATGCTACAATAATAGAATCCATTGGCAGCACAGTAGATGAAATGTCAAGGAGTTTGGAACATACATAATTAAAATGATCTGTGAAGCACAGAATAATATAAGAGAGCAAATACAGGCAACCACTGATCACTCCAACAAAGAGATAAGAGAGCAAATACAGGGATCAGAAGATTACTTCAAGAAAGAGATAGAGACTTTGAAGAAGAACCAAGCAGAAATCCTTGAAATGAAGGAAACAATAAACCAAATAAAAAATTCAATAGAAAGCATCACCAACAGACTAGAGAACTTGGAAGACAGAACCTCAGACAATGAAGATAAAACATGTAATCTTGAAAATAAAGTTGACCCCACAATGAAGATAGTAAGAAACTATGAACAGAACATCCAGGAACTATGGGATAACATGAAAAGACCAAATCTAAGAATTCTTAGGATAGAGGAAGGCACAGAGCTACAAACCAAAGGAATGCACAATCTCCCCAATGAAATAATATCAGAAAATTTCCCAAACATGAAGAATGAATTGGAAAATCAAATACAAGAGGCTAACAGGACACCTAATGTACAAAATACAACAGATCCACACCAAGACACATTGTAATGAAACTGCCTAACATACACAAGAAGGATAGAATTTTAAAAGCTGCAAGAGAGAAGGAGCAGATTACATACAGGGGAAAACCAATTCGGATTTCAGCAGATTTCTCAACCCAGACCCTCAAAGCCAGGAGATCCTAGAACATCATATACCAAGCTCTGAAAGAAAATGGGTGCCAATCAAGAATCTTATATCCAGCAAAAGTAAGCTTCAGATTGGATGATGAAATAAAAACCTTCCATGATAAACAAAAGTTAAAAGAACTTACAGCTAGAAAGATTGCACTAGAGAGAATTCTTGGCAAAATATTCCACAAGGAGGAAATGAAAAACAACAGTGAAAACTGGCAAAGGGAGGAACTACACTAAAGGAAAAGCCAATCAAAGGAGAAATCAAGTCAAGGTAAAAACCAAAAATAAACTAAAATGAATGAGAATACAAGCCATATTTCAATAATAACTCTGAACATTAATGGCCTAAACTCATCATTAAAAGACATAGATTGGCAGATTGAATTTTTTAAAAAAAAAGACTCAAATTGTGGAATTCACATGGATGTTGGCTCAGGGCTATGCCTACAGTGGAGAAAAGGATTGTGTTAGGAACATCAGCTAAAGATAAAGATTGGTTATTGTGCTCTCCAATGAATTTCTTATCCTTATTCCTCTGTAGTTGTATAAGTAAGGCAATTATTTTTCTTTCTTCTTTCAAAAGTTTTTTGAAGAAAAAAGTCTTTGTTTTTACTTTTCTGTAATTTGGATGTGAGATGACTAGGTATTACTTTATTTATTTATCTATTTATATTTGGTACTTATCCTACTTGATATTCTCTCAAAATCTGTGCTTTTTATCTCATCTTAGTTTTTGAAATTTTTTCATATAGTTTTACTTCAAATATTTTTTCTTCTCTGTTTTCCTTTCTTTTTTAATTCTAATTATGCATGCTTTATTCTTTGATATTGTCCCACAATTCTTTTTTTTTTAGTATTTTTTATTTTTTAGTTGTAGATGGACACAATGTCTTTATTTTATTGCTTTGTATGTGGTGCTGAGGATCGAACCCAGGGCCTCATGCATGCAAGGCAAGCGCTCTACCGCTGAGCTACAATCCCAGCCCTGTACCACAATTCTTGGGTTGCTTTTATTTCCTTTGTATTTTT
>CM053410.1:61725172-61800605 GCA_028644305.1 Xerus rutilus
GAAATGTAAGAGGCTTGGCTGACAATGGTTTGGGCCAGGGAGGGCCTGAGACCTCCATAAAGACTCTTAAAATGCAGGGCTGGGGGAGGATGGGTACCATCATGGAAAGGGTATGGGGTCCAAGGCCCATTCTCCAGGCTGGATGGGAATTCCTCCGGAGAACCATCACTTTTAGGAATAATCATAATCACACTAATAAAAACAAATAATAGTTGACACTCTATTAGCTTACTGGGTGCCAGGTACTAAGCTAAGTACCTTATTATCCTGATTTTCAAAATGTAAAAACTAAGGCTTGGCGGGAGTACCTAACCAACCTAAGGCCTCATAGCTCTAAGCGTCGAGGTTCTCTGATTGCTTTGTGTAGGAAAGATAAGAGGCCAGTGGTCTAGACATCTCATGTCATGTCCCATTAGCTCTTTCCACCTAACAGAGACAAGATCTTAGGAGGCAGAAAACTGAATAAGGAACTTTGATGCTGAGGGGGATGGTGACAGGGATCTGGAGGGATCTGGAGGGATCTGGGGTTTGGCAGCCCAGAAGAAGTACAGAGGGAGGCTGTGTGTGTGTGTGTGTGTGTGTGTGTGTGTGTACCACCCAGGTGATTACTGGCATAAAGATAGTGTGACTGGATATAGAAGACATTAAGTGTGTCTTCAATGAATATTTCCTGGTTCTCGAGGACAAGGCAGGAGGACAGCTGAAGTCCAATATGGTTCACTGCACTCTACCATCTGTCACCCTAGGCAAGTCCTTCCCTCCTCCCTAGTTCTCAGTTTCTCCTTGTTAAAATGAGACAGTTGGTCTAAGATGCTTCTCAGCTCTGGTAATTTATGCATCTATGAATTCACTGTAGTTAACAAGTGTGGGAAAGAGGAGGTTGGTGGTGTCAAAGGCCAGAGGTTGGCTCTCAACCTTCGAGGCCAAAAGCCAAGGCCTGGCAAGGACAGCCAGTGAAATGAAAGCAAGTCAGCAGGCGCCGTCTGCCCAGCCCCTGCCTGGGATCAGCATGTGGCAGGGAGTGAGGCTCCATGAGAACGGTGATCATGCCAACACCCGCTCCCAGAGCTTCAGGCACTGATGCCAGGCACCCCCTCCAATAGCTAGGTGGAACGTTTAGAAATTCCCAACTTCAGGAGCAAGGCTCCCTGTCTCAGAACAAAGTCCTAGGCAACTTGATGAAACTCACCTACTTTTCATGGCCACAACAACCCTTTTGAAGGTCAAGGCATCTGGGCCTAGACTCTGTAGTCTACAATTCTGTGCCCTTTTGAGTAGCATCCTTGTTTTTTCCCAGTGGAGGCTCCAAGATCCACAGGACCAGGAATTCACCCCAAGTCATGACTATGAGACTATGATTTTCAGATCTACCCAGAAAAGGAGAAATGGTCCTGAAACCTCATTCTGTGACATAGAAGAGACTTGCTTTGGTGACGTGGGCTCCATCACTTAGCTCAGTTAATCGATAAGTATGTAGCAAACACTCAAAGTGAGTGCTTGCAGAGTGTCTACTGTATACACACTCTGGTCACCATGGTGATCCAAGGTCTGAGTCTGAGGCCTTAAATCTTAATGGATGAGACTGTCCACTGACCTTGGAGAGACCTAGGCTGGGTTGCGATCCTGCCTCCATCTTCCATTTGCACCATTAACAAGTTCCTTAACCATGAGTCCTAGTCTGAAAATGGTAATAACACCTACTTCATAGAATCATCATGGGCACTCAATAGTTAACGTGTCTAAAACATTTTTCCTGGTGCTTGATAAACAGGAATGTCCTGAATGATAATGTAGCTATAGATAACATGGTAGGGATGGTCACATTGCTCCGCCCAGTGCAATCCTACACTGGGCCCACAGTGCTTTCCCTTGTCCAGTTCCTATCAGTGACACTGGTCAGGTAGCTCTGGGTTCAAGAATCCAAAAAAACATTGCTCCTGGCTCCTGACCCTGGAACCAGGAAGTGTGAGCAACTCAATAGCCAGCAAAAAAAACAAAAACAAGGCAAAAAAACCCCAGCTGCTTTCAAAAACCTGTTTACATTCAAGAAAGATGAGGAACAGGCAACTGGGACTTGAAAAGTCAGACTGTATTGTGGAGGCATTGCTACTGAGAAATTGGGATGGGGGGCAGATTCATGAGTTCCTAAGGCCTTGATGTCCCCATCCATAAATGCAGAAAAGCAATTCATAGGCTGAGAGAGTGCAGCTAGAAATCTGAAGTCAGGGCGAAGTCTCCACTAAAGGGAGCCAAGGGAGCACAGATATGGCCACTGGTGAATGTCTGGCTGTATGAACTCCTTCAGTGGTCTAGGGGTACCAGGAAAAGCCCCCAAGCCTGGGAAGCCAGTGCAGTCCCCCCACACCTACTCCCTGGAGGCTATCTGCTTCCAGAGGCATAGAGGCCAGTGGGTCCTGCCTAGGGCTGGCTCAAGACCCCATAAGAAGGGGAATGCTGACAGGCACCGAGGCTCAGGGAAAACACTCCAGGCACCAGTGTCCTGGGGGTGGAGTGTGGTGTTCCCACAGCAGCTATGCAGGGAACGCAGCAGATGGATTACCCTGACTCCAGGGAAACATTTGGTTCCTTGTCTCACACAGACTCCCAGGAAAGGCTGGTGAGGAGGGCCCCAGAGAGACAGAAGAGAAGGTCAGGGAATGGCAGGGAAGCTCAGCCAGGAAGCTGAGCAGAAATTTCCTGAGCTCCTTCCAGAGGCCTTGAGCAGGTGGCAGTAAAATTCCAACACTAAAAGGACCTTTCTAGAACACTGAATCCAATTCCCTTATGTTACAGATCAGGAAACTGTGTCCTGCAGAGAAGTCAGCAGTAGGCTGTGGAAACTGACTGAGGAATCAGGGATCCATGCACTCACCATTTAGTAGCTGTGTGATGTGGTGCAGCTTTCTCAACCCCTCTGAGCCTCAGGTTTCTCCTTCATAAATGGGGAGCCCCTCATGTACTTCACAGACACACTGTGGGGAGGGAGTGAGGTCATGTATGTAGAACACCTAGCGCAGTGGCCAGCACAGAGCAGAAGCTCCATTAATATTAGTTTCCAATTCCCAAGGTCACATGGGAATGAATGGCAGAGCTAGAACTAGAATCCAGAGGATCTGACTCCTTGACCCCGTGAGTTATGCCACATTCCTCATTCTGGCTACAGAAAAGAGTCAAAGAAATGACATGCCTGAGATGTGCCACTGAGGGCAGGAAGGGAGGGGGCAATGTGATATTAGAAGGGACTTTCTCATGACCAAAGCTCAGGAATGCATTACCAAGGGTTCCATTTTGGGAGCTTATTTAAGTGTGTGCCTGGGATGGATTAAAGGCTGAGAATGAATTAAATGTCATCTCAATGACCTGTTCTGCCCACAGATGCTAGAATTCAATTTATCAGAGACAGGGCTGGATATATGGCGCCTAAACTCTCCGAAAGAAAGGAAATGAATATGTATTTCTTCATTCAACCAGCATTTATAGAGCATATGATATGCCCAGAGAAACAGGTTTTCTTGTTAACATTTTGACTATGAGGAAATGAAGGTTCCAAGATATTAAATGAAGAAAAGGTCACACAGCTAGCAAGTGGCAGAGCTGGGATTCCACGCCAACGCAGTTCTCTCTGTGTCCCTTGCCATCCTGCAACTCCTGAGCAAGAGTAAGGTGGCATCCCTCGGAACAGTGGTGTGGGTGGACAGGGGTCTTAGGACCCCAGCTTGCCCCTTCAGGGAGGCAGACCCAGCCCTGGAGGCTGCCTTATGACCTTGTTCTAGGAGCTTCTCAGCTCTCTCTGGGAGTCATGCTGCCTTAGGTAGGAATCTCTATCTAGAATCCCATGACCCCCTCACCAGGGCCAGATCTCTCCACAGAGCAGAGCCTCCAGGAACCGCCCCGGAACATCCTCACTGTGCTGCATCTCTGCCAGGCCTCCTGCACCCCCGCCTGCCCGGAGCACTGAAAGGAAGCAAGTGAGGCAATCCCAAGCCTGGGGGCAGGCAGTGGCTGCTGTGGGGAGCCCCCATTCTTAAGGGCGATGAAGCCCTCCCCCCAGGATGATAGAGTGATAGAAGAAATACTACTTCTGCTCTCAGGAAGCTCCCAGTCTAATGAGGAGACATGGGCAGAAGAATGTGGATTTAATAATAACAGAGCTAATGTTTACTGAGTGCCAGGCACCTTATAAATATGATCTCATCTAATCTGTGCAGGAGCCCCGTGAGACAGGTCTTATTTTTCTCCTTATTAAACAGAGAGGTAAAGTCACTTACATAAGATCACAAAGCTAGAAAGTGATAATGCCAGGATTAAAACCCAGGAAATCTGGCTCGAGGGTCTTTCCTTTAAAAGAAAAAGAGAAAGGAAGCAACTGGAGGGACTGGGCGTGCTCTGCCTACTGGTGGACTCCAGGTGAATGGTGATGGTGGGTCTGGTTTGAGGAGACAGTCTGTGGATCATGGTGCCTCAGGTTTTGCTTGCATGGAAAGCAGACTTGCTGAGGTCAGGATGGGGAAGTCAGGAGTGAGGGTGGGGGCTGGGAGTCCTAGAGGACGAAGGCCAGGAGGGTTGGGGAGGAGTTTGGACAGAGCACCTAAGAAATCCACTGAGCTGCTAAGGAGAAAGTTCACTGGGGACAGATAGGCTCAAACAGGTTGGAAGGACACAAGGCTCCAGTGGGAGATTTTCCACAGGGAGGCTCTGAGCACAAAGCTTGCAGTAGTTTTATGGGCGGGGCCTGGGGAAGAGGCCAGCCCCCCCACGCCTGGAGGGTGCCCTCTTAAAGGCTCTAACTCCTTGACTGTGGAATGACATCCGGACCATGCACTGGGCCCTGGCAAGAGAAAGCTCTAAATTTCTGTTCCGAGCTCTCCAGCTTCCCAGCTGCCTGACCACTGCACGCTGCACATCTGGATAATGGCCATCACCTTATGGAGTTATCAAGAGGATCAAATGAGTGACAGTTTCTGACTCATTTAGTGCAGGCCCTTGTTTGTACTTAGCTCAGCAATCAATGACCTATGAGTTACACAGAAGTATAATTTCCAAATATTTCCAGATTTTTCCTGAAATTTATTGATTATTGGTTTCTAATTTCATTCCATTGTGGTTAGAACACATGCTTTTTCTTGTCAATGTGTTTAAATTTATTGAGACTGGTTTAATGGGTCAGCATGTGATGTTGGTGAATGTTCCATGTACACTTGGAAAAATTGTTGTTGCTGGGTGAAATGCTCTACAAATGTCAACAGTAAAATTGATAAAGTTGCTTAACTAATTTTGTCCCGTTGTCCCAGATATGGAACACCTATAAAAAATGTAAATTGAGCAACAAATATACCACTCATGGTAACTTCGAAATAACTACTGTTTTAGAGGTATTTTTTTGTTGTTATTAAGAAAAGTAACAGATGAACAATAAGAGCATTTGAATGTATATATGTTTGTATATATGTCCACATATATAATAAAAATACTAAGTATATATAAGCTCTAGATTATAATTTCTGACCTATTTTAATGCACCCATGTCAATTTCATTGAAATATTCACAGAATTGAACACTTGGGACTTAATGGGTTAAGTCTTCTATTTCCATATTGATTTCATCTACTTGTTCCATGAATTAACAAGGGTATATTGGAATCTCGAACTAAAATCTTGGATTTGTCTATTTCTTCTTTGAGTTTCTTCATTTTTTGTTCACAGTCTAGTAGATGTAGAATTATATGCCTTCTTAATTGACCCCTTTGTCATTAAGTAATCTACCTCTTTATCTGTGACAATATTCCTCATTTGTAAATCTACCTTTTTCCTGATATTAATATAGTCCTGATATTAATATAGGCTTCTTATGATTATGTTTTCTTCCCATATATATTTTTTTCTATCCTTTTACTCTCAACCTATCCATGTCTTTATGTGTCTAGTTAGTTCCTCACAGACAGCCTTATAGTTGAGTATTCCTTTTTAAAATCCAGTCTATTTATATTTAATACAGTTACATATGTTGTTACCATTTTGCAAATTATTTTCAATTTGTCCCATCCACCTCCTCTGCCTCTTTTCTTCTTCTAGTTTAACCTTTTTTTTTCTTTTCTCTGTTTAATTGTGACCTGAATGGTTCATGGACACTTACACATACTCATAATTTGCTTCTTTTTTCTAATTTCTAGCATTTTTTGAAGGCAATTATTTTTCTTGGATCAGTATTTTAAGGACTAGGATGTTAGATTAGTATATTTCAGTTTTGTTTGGTATTCTTTTTTGAATTTTATTTTTTTCTCTCACTTATCTGTTTCTCTTGATTCTCTTTCTTCTGCTAATAGCCAATCTCATATTGTTCTCTCTTTCACTCTTCCTTTAGCTTTTGACTTCTATCTTCTCTCCTCTTCCCTCTTAATTATCACCTCTGTTCTCTCCCTGTTCATCATTTGAAGTTGTAAACCGTTTTGCAAACTTACTGCTTTTACTGTGGGCAATAACTAATCACATCATTTCTGTTTATTGCAACAATTAACTTTGTAGATGTCATAGCAGGAACTATTTGGTTTAATGCTGTGTATTGTTTTCATCGGTTGTTATTATTTGGCTCCCCCTAAACAGTGAGGTGCTGGAAACTTTCAGGGACACTATAAGTCAACAGGATAGAAATTCCACTGCCTCAGAGCCATACCGTTAGATGGGTAGATACACAAATAGATTAACCATTTTTAAATACCTCAATTTATATCCAGTATGGGCTTATTAGTTATACTTCTATGCTTTATTTTTTAGTAGTTGTCAACAATATGACCCTTTAGCCTATCATAATCCACCTCAGATATTATACCACTGACGTACGTAAGAAACTTAAACAGTACATTTTCATTACCCTCCTCCCATCTTTTGTTCTAGTGTTGTCAAACATCTTTTTGTTATAAACCCAATAACACATTGTTATTATTTTTCCATTATATAGGCAACTACCTTTTAAGGAAAAATTCAAGAGGGAAACTTTTTTTATATATTTAGTCACGTGTTTATTACTTCTGTTGCTCTTCATTCCTTTAAATGCATCTAAGTTTCCAATTTGTACCATTTTTCTTCTTCCTAAAATACTTCCTTTAATGTTTCTTGGCATAAAAATCAGCTGAGGATCCTGTCTCTCCTCTTTGTCTGAAGAAGTCTGGAAGTCATCTTCATTCTTGAAAGTCGTTTTCTTTGGATTTAGAATTCTTGGTTGACGGATTATCTTCTTTCAGCACTTTAAAGATGTTCAATTGTCTCCTGGCGTTCATAGTAGCAGATGAAAAATCAATGGTAATTTTTTATCTTTAACCTCTCTATATAATGTGCCTCTTTTTCTCTAAACACATTTAAATTTTTTTCTGTCACTGGTTTTCAGCAATTTGATGATATTATGCCTTGATGTGGTTTTCTTTGTCCTTTTGGGGGTTTATTGAATGATTTAGATCCATGAATTATAGTTTTCATCAAATTTGGAAAATTTGTAGCCATTGTTTCTTCTAACATTTTTCTGCTCCTTTCTAGCACTTCAGTTACATGTATGTTAATCCACTTAGTGAGTATTATCCCATAGGATATTGAAGTCCTGTTTGTTTTGTTTTTAGTAGTTCTTTTCTCTTTCATTTTAGATCGTTTCTGTTGCTTTATATTCATAGTCAGTAAACATTTTTCTGAAGTATATAACCTGCTATTCTGTTAGGAAGTGAGTATTTCCTCTCAAAATTTGTATGTGGAATCCCTAACCCAGTGAGCTAGTATTTGCAGATGAGAACTTTGAGAGGTAATTAAGTCATGAGGGTAGAGCCCAGGTCTAATGGGACTAGCACCTTTAGGGGGGAAAAAATACCAGAGACCTTTATATCTCTCTCTTCCTCTCTCTCCCTCTCCCTCTCCCTCTCCCTCCCACTGTCACTCTTTTCATGCATATGCCAAAGAGGAAATGTTACATAAGCATGAAAGTAGCCATCTGCAAGCCAGGAAAAGGATTCTTACCTGAATCTAACCATACTGGTACCCTTCTCTCAGACTTCCAGCCTCAGAACTATCAGAAAATAAATGTTGGTTGTTTAAATCAGCCGGTCTATGGTATTTTGTTATAGCAGCCCAAGCAGACTAACACATACTCCTATTCAGTAAAATTTTCACTCTTTTTCTATCTTCCATTTATTTTTTCTCTATGTTCATGTTTTTCTTTAAATTCTTGAGTATATTTACAATAGCTATTTTAATAATTCCAATTGCTACTTCTATCTTCCCTATCGTTTCTAGATCAATTTCAATTAACTTAATTTTTTCCTCCTTATGGGTCACCTTTGTTCCTACCTCTTTGTTATCTACTCATTTATGATGGAATAACTGTCATGGTGAATTTTATAAACCAAGTGTTAAATTTTATTATAATCCTTTAAAGAGTATTGGACTTTGGGTAGACATTAATTTGATGTTTTTGAGATTTGTGTGTGTGTGTGTGTGTGTGTGTGTGTGTGTATGTGTGTGTTTTGCTAGGGATCAAACCCAGGGCCTCACACATGCTAAGCAAGTGCTGTAACACTGAGCTATGCCCCCAGTCCTTTTAAACTTGCTGAAGTCAGATCTGGAATAATCTTTATTACTAAGGTTGTAATATCTGTTAAATGTTCCATGTCTTTAATGAGGCCTCTCCCTCTGGCTACTGGAAACTGAAATAATTTCTGGCCTTATGAGAGTCTAGGAATGGATTGATTGTGGAACTTATAGAATGACTGGATGTGAATGGATAAGAGATGATGAGAAACTATTGGGTAGGTGGTGGTATCAATTAGCAATAAGAGAAATACTGGGATGGAGGAGAATGAATAGATTTCATATCAGATATATTGCTTTAGGAGCCTAGAAAACATGTAAGTAGAGATATCTACCAAAACCTTGAGTATATGATATACAACTCAGGGAAGAGATTGAGGCTGGAGAATAGAACTGGAAGTAATCGCTACATAACAGATAAGAGCAGCTTACATTCTCCAAACATTTTTACACATGGTAGTTGAAACTTTGATGAGAGAATGAGATTGCCAAGGGAGACTGCAGGAAAGATGACTAAGAATAGATAAATCCTCTTAAAGGGTGTACAGAGGTAGAGTTCATGAAGAGAAAGTAAAAGAGAGAGGAGAGGAAAGAAAAAAGAGAGGAGAAGTGGTAAGAAAAATCAGAGAAGACCCAGGAGATGGAGAGGTTGTGGAAGCTAAGAATGGAGAGAATGTCAAAGAGGACATGGCCAACGTTACCAGATGACACAGACCAACCAAGTCAGATTAAAACTGAGAGGTACCTTCTGGAGTTAGCACCTGTGGAGGGTGTCTATTGACAAGGAGAAGAACAGCTCTAGTGACCCAGGGAAGATGGAAGCCAATAAGTAGACAATTGACTGAGTGAAAGGGGTAAGTGTAAACTCCTCTTTCTAGAAACTTGGTGAAGAGAAGGTTAGTGACTGATCCATATCTGAGAGGGATCCAGGAAAAATGGATGGATATTTTGATGGAATGTTGATGAGCTCAGAGGAAAGGCCAGTAAAAAGGAACAATGTAGTAAAGAACTCAGAAAAGAAGAGTATGGAATCAGTAGCACTGGGAGAGTTTACCAAGTCTCTTCAGTTCAGGGTTGGTAAAGTCACATACAGTTAGCAGGGAAGGAATTAAACATCAGCCCCATTTTAAGGATACAAAAATAAAGCCCAGAGGCAATGCCTCAAACCACACAGCTTGGGACCTGGCAAAAGAGGTCCCACCTCCAGTCCTGGCCACCTGACTTTTTGTCCCAGAGGACTCCTTTTGCATAATTCTGAAGCCTTGGCCAACCCTTCAGAAACCTAGGGGAAGTGAGATGTCTGAGTTCCAGAGGAAGAATGCAGGGAGGTCTCAGGGACCATTCTGGGAAGGGGTAGCTGCTAGGAGAGAGATTGGGGAAGAGAGGACAGAGCCGGGCGGAAAGCAAAGGCATCTCCACCCAGGCAGCAGCTGCTCCCAAATATGTCACAACTTGTCAAAGAGGCAGAAATAGAAGCAGTTCAGGGAGTGGGAGGGGGTGGGGTGGCATGTTACTGGCGGCTTCTGAACCCACAGAGGGGACCGTGGCAGGGGTTGGCTAGCAGGAAAGGGGACAGGCAAGGGGGCTAAGTGTAGATGTGTGACGAGTACATGCCACAGTTCTAGGTAGGCTGCAGTGGGTCCAAGAACCTTCTGGTTGCCTTTCAGTGAGGTTGTGCATGGGAAGAGAAGACTGGGCAAAACCGCTCAAGGAAAACTGCCCTCTGATCCTACTGGTCCACTCCTCAGGGCTAGGACAGGTTCAAACAGCCCTCAAAACAGCGGCTCAGTGGTAGAGGGCTTGCCTGGCATGCATGCCGGGGCCTGCTTCAATCCCCAGAACCACAAAACCAACCAAACCAAAGAAGCCAGTCCTCCTATCCGGACCCATTAACACTCCCGTCAGTCCCACACATGGGGGGGCACTTGGATCATTCGGTCCAGCATCTTGGTTTACAGATGGGTAAACTGAGACCCAGAGGGGGACATGAAAGCAGCACGCTCTGAGTCTTTCTCCAGGGTTCCTTCCTCTGCTCTAACCAGAAGTTGAAGGCCCTATTCTCATAGGGACATAGAATTCTCATAAGAAATCCCCACGCACATTTCCAAAGGCACCCCCCCCCCCGGGGGCCAGGCCCCCAGGGCCACATCACCACATGTTCTGCTGAGCCCTGTTCTGGTTATTTTTAAAACCAGCTCTCTGCTCCGTCTCCCAATCACTTCTCCTTGACCCCCACTCAGGACCCAACCTCTTCCGCCTCCAGGCCCACACCTTCCCCCACCCCAAAGCCAGAGATTCTTAAAGGATGATCCTGCCTCTGAGCTCTGGATTCCAGGCAGGGACAGGATTTCCCAGTGGTCACCCGATGCTCAGTCCTCAATGGAAACAATGTAGCCGGGAGGTCTGGGGCCCTCCCCTCCCCTCCTCTCCTCTCCACCTCAGCCCTGGTCCCACCCGTCTTGGGGCCTCTCCTCCCAGCTCCAGCTCTCAGCACCCCCACCCACACCACCCTTTTTCCCTTCTCCATCAACTCACCTGTACTTGCCATTTGAGCTCTCAGTCTCCTCACCATCTGCGGCCTGTGCCTCCCACCCCTCACCTGCCAGTCTTGGAGGAAAAGTGCACCTGATTCAGCCCCAAGGCCTAAGCTCAGGCCATTCAAGAGCAGACACCCTTGTACTTCTGACCCTAGTCCTTTGCACCCTCAGGCAAGCCACGTCCCTTCTCCAGGCCTGTTTCCCCGTATAAAGGGTAGGTGAACTAGCTGATCCTAGACCGCCTTGCAGCCCTAGCATTCTATGATGGCTGTGATCTCTTCTCACTCTGCTGTGAAGAGACAGCCTCGCAAATAATCAATGCCGACTAGCATGTCGTGTTTTTGTACCTGCTTCCTATGGGAATGCACATGTCTTCCCAACACCAGGCCCCACTAGTCTTCATCAAAAATACTCAGAGAACTAGCCCTGGAAAACAAAAGGTGGGACCTGCTTGAAGAAGCCCGAAGCTCCCACCTCTCCAGACTTCTTGCTCCTCTGTTTCCAAATACAAGAGACCATAGAATGGGAAATCTGCTTGGATTTTAGCCAAGCAACCTGGCAGCCCAAGTCAGCCTACCTGCAAGGTCTGCAGGGACTAGAAGAGGCTGAGGCCAGACAGCTGGGATTGGGTATGGAGCAGAAGGGGAAGGAAGACGCAGGGAGCAGGTGAGGGGGATTTCTACCATGCAAATGAGATGGGCCCAGCATGCAAATGCAGGGCAGAGTCAAGTAGAAATAGTCAGGGTAGGGAACCAACAGCCTGGCCCTGGAGCCCCAGCAGGGGATAAGGGATGCCTCCAGAGAGCAGGACTGCTGGAAGAGGAGTCTGCAGTCAGGGCAGGGGGCCCTCTGTGCCCAGGCGACAGGGGTGGGGTGGGGATTAGGGCCGGACGCCCTGCTGTCAGGTTAGAGCTGATGGATCACCGCTGGTGGCGGAGCACAAAGGCTGTTCTGTGCTTGGCACCAATGTGTCCCCGTCCATCAGAGGACAGCTTGCAGAGGGGAGGGGTGTGCAGGAGGGAAAGACCAAGTCCCTAGACACGGTTTCTCCACAGCCTGACTAAGAGAAGAACAAGGTGGGTAAAAGGGCAATCTGCCCACTGGGGATTTGAGAGGTCAGAGACTCCTGGGTCACCCTATAATCTCAGTCCTGGGAGGATCTGTGCCCCACAGGGGGCCCTGACATGGTCCCCTGGGGCCAGCATACTCAGACATGTACAAACATATCCCCAGACAGGGATTCATAGAGACCCAGACACCCGAGGTCACCCTAACCTCCCAGTCCTGCCCTGGTGTGAGGTCAGAGGCAAATATCACAGGACACAAGGCCAAGCTCACACTGGGCAGAGCTTCCTATAGCTCCTCACTGTTCTTTCCCACCTACACAGTGGGGACCCACATAGAGTAGGTCCTCAGAAAATATGTGTTGAGCAGAGAATGGAGCAGGTGAACTACTTCCTTCCTGGATTATATTGGCACTTCTTCCAGCCTTCCCTTTATCTCCTAACGCTTTCACCTTGCGTAGCTGACTTTGTGTTCTCATCTCCCTCACTCAACTGTGAGCACAGTGACAGCAGACACACTATGTCCTATTCACATCAGTTACCTTGGCACCTGGGACATGGCGTTCGATACATGTTTCTTGATTAAAAGAATGAACAAATGAATATTCACACATGGAAGGGGAGACAGGTTTTCCCTCCTCCATTGCTGTTCCTGTGGTCCCTGGAGGCAGTGAGGACAGTGCAGTGAAGGATCATGGGGATAAGAGTGGGTGGGGGGTCAAGAGTGGAGAAGAGGACCTGGTGTTTCCACACGCCAGGTGCACTTTCATGTAATACAACAACCATTCCTGTTCCCCCAACCCCCACCCCCACCTCCAGCTCCCCTCTATCTCACCAGACAGAAACATGCATCCTCTCCTGGTCAAATCTACCCTCCTGCCCCTGGGTGGGTTCAGACCTTCATCATCTCACTCCTGGACACTGTCATAGTGGGGCAGGTGGTCATCTTGCCAAGTCCTTCCATGGCCAGCTGGAATTCCTCCCTCTTTGCAGATTTGTCTCCAATCACCCCCGTACCTGAATCCTGAGCTCCATGCAGACTAGCCTACCCAATGCCCCACCTCCCCTCTTCTCATCCAAATCCCACCCATTCTCTGAGACCCAGCTCAATGTGTCCCTCCTCCCCAGGCCCTCCACAGAGGCCCCAGCCTTTGGTGGTTTTGCCATTCTACTAAATTCCTGAGACACTTCTTGATGGATCCATACATTTGCAAGTAATCATAGCTCTCTCAATGACTGTGGAATTATCAAAGCTCACCCTTGCCTTGTAATTGAGTGTTGGGTACTCGGGGTCCATGCTAGATCACTAGGTATGGAGGTCCTGGGAGCCATCACAGATCAAACCCATTCTGCTTCCATTTTAAAGGAAAATGCATTTAGGGGTAAGTCAGACTAGATCCCAAAATGACAAAAGATGCCATTTCTAGGTTTCCATAATTTTGACATCTCCTCAGGTTCATGGGATTGGAGTGTAAACTAAGACAAGGTTGTTTTAGTTTTGTTTTGTTTTTGTGTTTTGTTTTATTTTTTTCTTTTCTTTTTTGGGTGGAGTGTGTTGGAAATAGAGATTCTTCTTCAACCCAGCTGGTCAGATCCAAGCAAGGTTCCTAAGCCACACTAGTATCACACTACACCTTCTATCACACTGGCAAAGCCAAATACCAGATTAAGGCCTTGCTGCTCCCTCTCAACCTCCTTGGGCTCCCTTATTGTCCAGCTCTGTTCCTTCCTCACCCTTGTTTCATACCCCAAAAGTATACCTGCATTTTCCTGGCTCCTCACTGTGGACAAAGGGAGAAGGGAAGGCCAGTTCTCCAAACTCCATGCAGATCTCCCTCCCCTGAGAAGTCCTCCTCCTCCAGGAGTCCCTGCATGATTCTACTTCCTGTTATTGTCCTTGCTGCTAGTTTTAACTTATCAGTCTCATCTGCCATCGGGACAGGGATAGCAAGATGGATCCAACCTAGTCTATAGGCTCCCAGAAAGCACTGCGACCCAAGCGTAAAAGATTGCAGCTCAAAGCCCAGGATTCCTGAAGCTGCAGATCAGTGGAATGGGCTGTCCTGTGACACAGTGGAAGCTGAACAGTGGCCACCCAGGAAGGGGATGTAGGTATCAGAGATTGGGATAAAAGAGGTAACCAACATGGTCCACTAGATGGTAAGGTGGAGGGTAGGGATCTCGCTTTAAGTGGCCCCAGCCCTTTTAATCCCCAGACCTCAGATGGCCTTGCTCATGCTGCTGTCTGAGACTAGCCTGCTGCATTGGGAAGAATGAGTCCCCTCAGATCCCAGATCTCTACTAAGAAGTGACCACGGACTAAGACACCTGAAGATTAAATAGTCCCTCCCCACCCTGACCTGTAGGATGCATTTGAGACCTGCATGACCAGTACAAAACTGACATCTCAGGCAGGAAAGGGCAGAAGAACCCAGACAGGTGATCCAGGTGAGGGGAGGTGTAAACTGAGCTTAAAAGGCTCTGTTTTCTCTCCTTTCCCACTGCCATCCACCGGGAGGAGTCAGTAAGATTTTGGTGTCCAAATGGGGCAAGAAACAGTTGAGGAGGCGACAAAGGAGGGCAGATAAATAGAGGACAGAGGGAAGAGGCAGAGGGCTTAATACCTATGATCTGGCCATGTGTGGGATGTAAGTTCTGATCCCAACTCTGACCCTACTTTATATATTACAAAGAAAACCTCCTCATTCCTACTAAAAGAAAAAAAAAAATAGTCTCTTGACTCAATTTTCCCCCAATCACATGAGCTCTAAGAGAAAGTGCAGGGTCAAGGCCATTTGGAAACGCAGAAGTTGAATCCATTTGCCACTCTGAGTTTTTGTCCTTCTTATCCCTGGGGACCTACAGATCCCCCAAATTCCAAGAAGCTCCATTCTTTGGGGAGATGTCTTTAAAAGTCTCATTGGAGGGATACAGTATGGTTAAGGTGCTGTCAGGAAGCAGGGAGATGCACAGATTGACTGGAGTTCCCTTCCAGCCTAACCTACCCCTTCCTTTTCCTTTCCTCCCCCTACACCCACCCGCTGCTTTGGGACCAGCAAGGAGCGAGCAGGCAGGCCGCCAGGCTAGGAGTAATTGAAAGGAGCAGATGAGAGGGGGAATGTGTCCTCCCCCACCTTCTCTGTCCCACTGGGGCTGCAGAGAAATGAAAACTAATCAAATTACACCCAACGGCCTCCCGACCCGTGCACAGGAGCCGCCCTGGCCATGGGGCAGGCTGGCTGGGTGGGGTGGGGGCCACGGGGAGAGGGAAGGGGAATCACATCTAATCCACTGTAAACGTCTTGATGTGCAGCAACAGCTTAGAGGGGGCTCAGGTTTCTGTGGCGTTGGCTATATTTATCTCTGGTTCCATGCCAGCGGGGAGGGTTTAAATGGCACCCAGCAGTTGGCGTGAGGGGCTGCAGGAGCTTGGGGGCCAGAGGCAGGAACAAGTCTTTTCCGACCCCATGGAGCTCTATGAGACATCCCCCTACTTCTACCAGGAGCCTCGCTTCTATGACGGGGAAAACTACCTGCCTGTCCACCTCCAGGGCTTCGAGCCACCAGGCTACGAGAGGACTGAGCTCAGCCTGAGCCCAGAAGCCCGAGGGCCCCTGGAAGACAAGGGGCTGGGGACCCCCGAGCACTGTCCGGGCCAGTGTCTGCCGTGGGCATGTAAGGTGTGTAAGAGGAAGTCGGTGTCGGTGGACCGGCGGCGGGCAGCCACGCTGAGGGAGAAGCGCAGGCTCAAGAAGGTGAATGAGGCCTTCGAGGCCCTGAAGAGGAGCACCCTGCTCAACCCCAACCAGCGGCTGCCCAAGGTGGAGATCCTGCGCAGCGCCATCCAGTACATCGAGCGCCTGCAGGCTCTGCTCAGCTCGCTCAACCAGGAGGAGCGCGACCTCCGCTACAGAGGCGGGGGCGGGCCTCAGCCCCCGGTAAGTGGCCAGTGCTCCTGCCCCAGGGGTAGGGCCCAGAGGGAGGCACCTGGACCGTCTCAGGACGCCATGAAAGGGCTCAGTCAGAGGGTTGGCGCAGGTGCCAGGCAGGGCCTTAAGGGGCCACAGGACCTCTTCCTTTGTCAGGGCTAGGTTGTTCAGCTGACCCCCTGTGTCCCCACACTCTTTTAAGACAAGATAAAGGCATTGGGCAGGAGATACAGATGGGGTGGGGGTGGGGGCCACTGGCACAGAACGGTAGAAGGGGTCTAGAAGCAGGTCCATAGTTATCCTGAGCAAAGAAAATAAATCCCCATCCCTGAATCAGAGCCTCAAAGGCCAGGCCAAGTACAGCCAAAGCAGCCTACTTTGCCCCCACCCCATCCTTCTCCCAGGTGTGGTTAAACAGATAAAATCTACCCAGCAAGCCTGCTCAGAAGTCACCCTAGTCAGGTTAGATACTCTGCCTGGTCATCCTGATCTCCAGAGACCCCTTTATGCTAGTGTTCTGTGAAGGCAGAATCATCATCTAGGATGGGAGCCAGGAAAGGTCATTCTGGAGTGGGGGTGTCCTGGGCTGGAGGGTCCCAGCTTGTGGTCCACCCTTCAATCCCACCACTGCCTATTGGGAGGAGGCAGCAACACATCCAAGGATGCCTGTTCCCTGACCTTGGGCCTTGGCCCTCCCTGACTTGCAGGTGCCCAGTGAATGCAGCTCCCACAGCGCCTCCTGTAGTCCAGAATGGGGCAGTGCACTGGAGTTTGGCCCCAACACAGGTGGTAAGTGAAGCCTGACCCTATTTCCGATCTGTCCACCCTTCCCTATGCTTTCTTCCCTCTTACCTCAATCCTTGCTCCAGTCCTCTTCCTGTGGCTTCTCCAGGGACCTACTGACCCCAGGGCCCCAAGCAGTGGGCTGAAAAGCCCTGTGCCTCCTTGAAGCCTTGACCAGCCAAAGAGTAGCAGTTGCAACCTCCTGTAGCTCCCTAGCTGGTGCCTGGTGCCTGACCTCAGCCCGAGGAGACTGCTCTTGCCACAGGGGTCCCTGGGAATTGCTGAGTCAGTGTTGCACAACAGTCCTAGCAAAGGGCAATTCCAATCTCCCAGGATGCACTATCTTGGCTCCACCTTGCTTCCAAATCCTAACTCTGCTAGGGGGAATTCAGAGATCAGGCACACGCCCAAGGCACATTCATCTGTCCTAGAAAACCTGTGTCACCCTAAAGGCCTCATCCCCCACTTCCTCACCTAGGTAACCCCTCCCCCCCTTCTCCTTACAGATCATCTCCTTGCGGCTGACCCTACAGATGCCCACAACCTGCACTCCCTCACCTCCATCGTGGACAGCATCACAGTGGAGGATGTGTCTGTGGCCTTCCCAGATGAAACCATGCCCAACTGAGATTGTCTGCCAGGCCGGGTGTCCATGTGAGCCCCCAAGCTGGCCATAGGTGCCACCACTTCTGCAGCAGGGGCCTCCTAAGCCAGGTTGTCCTGATGCCAGGAAGACAGCCTTGGGTTGCCACAGGCCAGACTATCCCCTTCCTCATCCATATAAAGTTTATGCACCGCCCAGCAAGGGAACAGATGCCCTCATTTAGCTGACTCCTTAGAGCAGAGGGCATCCCCTTTCCAAGGAGATAAAGCAGGGGACCATAGTGCCCCCTTGTGGATACCTCCAGCTCAGGGGGGCAAACTCAGGAGCTTCCTTATCATAATGCAGCCTTAATTCCACCCCCCAAATGAAACCATTTGAGAGAAAAAGACAGTGTCCAGACCTGGACAAGTGTGCACACCTCCTGTCCTGGTCTCTTCCTGATGCCAGTGGCTGGGCTGGGCCTGCCCTGAGTTGAGAGAGAAGAAAGGAAGAGGAACAATCCTCTGTTCCCAAGTCCCTGGGGGGCCAAGCTTTTGCAGTGAATATTGGGAACCTTCCAGCAGTTTTATGTTTTGTTTTGTTTTGTGTGTTGTTTGTAAAACTGCCATCTGACCAAGGTCTCCTGTGCTGAAGTGGCCAGGGACAGGCAGGAAAAGGGGGTGGGGACTCTTGGGGTGATTTCTTTTGTTAACTAAGCATTGTGTGGTTTTGCCATTGTTTTGTATTGTTTTTGTTTTTTTTTTGCTAACTTATTTGGATTTCTTTTTTAAAAAAAATGAATAAAGACTGGTTGCTAGAAGAGTGTCCATGATAATATAGAGGGAGGGGAGTGATTGACAGCCCCACGCCCTTCACTCAGCCATCCAGACACCCTCCTGGGGCAGAGCTTCCAAGGATTCCAAAGACTGCAGCTCCAAAAGCACTGGGGGCACCCTCTTGAGATGATCAGTAGGCGCTGGGAAGCCTGCTTTCTACCATTACAATGGGAGCTGGGAGGGTGTGATCCATAGTCTGGGTGAAGACCAGACTGCACAGAAATGCTCATGAGGCACAGAGGAAGATCTTCTGAGTGCTCTGCTGCTCTTTAACGTGTAGATATTGCTCATGTCTGCTGCATTGTAACTTTTACAGCCCAATAGGTTCACTGGTCTTCAATTAATTAAGCATGGTCACATGCCCCGAGCACCCACAGCCAGGGGCAAGGGGCATATAACTAGAATTTGTGGGGCTCTCCTCTCTAATCCTTATCTCTCCCCCATTCCACGTTAACCAGAATCCCCATAGAGAAGTGGGAAGTGACTAAATCAGAGCAAGGGGCAAATACTGTCACTTCCTTGTAGGCTAAATAGCACAACCCCTCATGCCTTTCTTCCCTTCCTCCAGCCAGAGGGGGATTCCTGTCCCTACCTACAGCTCAGATACAAGGAAGATTCTGCTGGGGAAAAGGGTTAACAAAGAACAATCAAAGGAAGAGAAGCTCGGTTTTTCTTCTTTTGGGATGCTGTTTTTCAAAGACTGGCTTCCTAAGGGGGTAAGGTGGGTGGGAAATTGAGAACAAAGATTTATAGTTAGAGATTACATAAGGATTATCTGGGGAGTTAACAGAAATTAGAATTGAAATGGACCAAAAACACCTACTAAAAACTTTATTAATTCCAACTGCTTGGGGCTAAGTTTGTATGATTTATTGCAATTTATAGGTTTCAGAATCATTACAGAAAAGGTATTCAGAGGGTGATATGTTCCAGCCCCCATTCAATTCTCTGGGGCCCTGGACAACTGACTCGACCCAGTTTAAACAACCAGGTGACCATTCTGTACTTGCTCTGAGCTCAGGTGGGCCATCTCCCCACACTTGCCTTCCTGACCTTGTTCCTAGAGTAGGGCGGGGCTAACACCTTAACCCCAGTTTCTCTAAAAGCTCTACTTAAGGAAGAGCCCCAGAGAACTTGGGTAAGGATGTAGAAGGTAGGGTCTTGTTGAGGCCTGCCTGTCCCAAGTAACAAGTGAGCTCCTACCGGGAATCACAAGTTGTCCTAATCTGCCCCAGTGGTAGGATTTCCTTCTTTTTGAGTTTGGCACTGAGTTTAAAGTCTCTTTAGGTCATTTCCATGACTCTTAGCCCTGACTCCCTGCCCTTGGGGTAAGGAGGGCAACCAGCTGGCCACCATGCTTTTCCTCTAGAATCCACACTCACTCCCTCAATACCCACCAACGATGCATGGAAGGGGGTTCTTCTCCCCTTGGGTTCATTTCCTCTGCCTTGGCATCTCCCAAGCTCCTAGGGAGGATACAACCCCACTGCATCATTCAATGGTGACCTTCCTTTCGAAGGTACACAACAATACTAAAGAGCTGATTGTGTTGCTGGATGCTCCCCCCCCCACCCCCCCAGTGCTGGAGATTGAACCCAGGGCCTTGTGCGTGCTAGGCTAGTGCTCTACCATTGAGCTACATCCTCAGCGCAGGATTCATTTTCAAAGTCCATTCCTCTCCAGTTATCAGGTCAGTTGGAAACTGAGGTTCATACTCACACAGATGGTCCTCAGCAATTGCTACTAGAGTCAAAAGGTCCCTGCCCATGTCACCTACCTACTTCATCAAGCATTGAAGTCCGTAAGAGAGAAACGATTTGCTGGAACTACACAGGTGTGAATGGGAAACAGCGACACAGAGGAGCCCAGGCTCACTCAGCATTTCCACAGAATAAACACCTGTCATCAAAGGAGCTTTCTTAAATTAACAAATCCTTAACCTTCACAATAGAATTACAGATAAAATTCCAATTAATGAATAATGAGGTGGAGTTCTTTAGGGAAATTAGCTCAATCTCCTTCTTCAGTGGAAGCACCTACCATAAATCAAACTAGGTTAATCAAATGTCACCTAATTATGGACATTAGGGAATGCTTGAATGAAAAGATAAGAATTACTTGAAATTGGGATACCAGTTGTTAGTGTGGAAATAGGAACTTCTTAGATAATTAGTGGGAACTGCAGGATGCTTTAAGTACTATTTGTACACTCCAATAAACATTCTTGGTATCTAACTTCTCCAGGTAATTTATTTAGTAGGCTGGAAAACCTTTTTAAGTGCTGGTATAGTAGGTGGTTGGCCAACTGGAGAGGGAGGTTTGGGGTCTACAATGGAGGGTGAGAGGAGAGGAACCCCTTCAACTCAGGTATCTGTTGAGGATAAATACCATCCCCAACATGTCATGGTCCTTGGACTTTTTAAAATTCTGGTTTCTGGGCTCCAGGCTGGTGCCCAGAAACCTGAAGTTTAGCTAGAGTTCACAATCAGGACTGGAAGATTCCAAGCTGAGCCAGAGTCTTGGCTAAGGAAACACAGCCTTGGCCTGGGTGGGAATCCACATCACCACCATTTGGCTGTGCCTCTTCCCTGTCCCCCCCAGACCCATGCTCCCTTGCCTCTCACTCTGCTAAGAACATTCCTAGAGCAGGCAAGGAAAGGGTTCTGGGAAAGAAACCTGGATTCTTCTTTCTTTTCTACAAATGCTAAAAGAAACATGATGTTGGGGGTCTCATCTCAAGCTTAGCATATCCCAAATCAAACCCACATTTCCACATGAGCCTGCCCCTCTGTACTCCCATCCTAGTGGATGGCAACACCAGGAAGGCATGGTTTTCCCAGACCCTTCAGATCTCATTCCTGTAGCCAGCTGGTCACCACGGCTCATCAGTTCTGATGGGCGGGAGAGAGGCCTGTATGCACTAGGCCAGTGCCTTTCCTTGCCTGTCTCCCTTCCTGGCTATGTCACACTGATTTGTCTTGCTCCTCTCCAGTCTTCCATGCTATGGACTTTGCCATCCTTGCTCCATCAGTGTGGAGGAACTGTTGACCATGGAGAGGATATAGGATATGCAATGCATTATGCTGAATGTATAGGAGTTTGCCATTTAGATGAACAGAGCAGACATGGCCCCGTGACAATTCATAAGCCATCTCAGTGGCACACACAATCTGGGAGGTGGGGAAAGAGAGGTGGGGTAGCTGGGGAAAGCATGAATTCACTTAAAAAAGAAGCCAAGCACTCCTAGTCGTGAGTGAGGACTTTTAACATAGGGACTATGGTTAAGGAACTGGAGTTAGGCAGACTGAGTCTGACAACTTTGTCTCTTCCCAGCTCTATGATCTTAGCCTTAAAATTTCTTGTTCTATCAAAGACAGGTTTGTAAAGATTAAATAAATTAATCTACTTGATATATGCCATGGGTGAAGTTTGTTTCTCCAAAAATTCATGTTGAAACTTAGTCCCCAATGCAACAGTATTAACAGATAGACCTGAGCCAAGAGCAGTGGTGCACACCTGTAATCCCATAGACTCAGGCTCAAGAGGCTGAGGCAAGAGGAAGACAAGTTTGAAGCCCAGCCTCAGCAACTTAAAGAGACCCTGTGTCAAGATAAAAAATAAAAAAGGACTAGGGATGTGGCTTAGTGGCAGAGAGCCCTGGATTCAATGCCCAGCACTGTAAAACAAACAAAAGCAGGCCTTTAGGAGGTGATTAGGTCATGAAAATGGAACTCCTTGCATGGCATTTGTGCCCTTATAAAAGGTCTGGAGCCGGGCACGGTGGCGCAAGCCTGTAATCCCTGCACTTTGGGAGGCTGAGGCAGGAGAATCGCAAGTTCAAAGCCAGCCTCAGCAACAGCGAGATGCTAAGCAACTCAGTGAGACTCTGTCTCTACATAAAACACAAAATAGTGCTGGGGATGTGGCTCAGTGGTCGAGTGCCCCTGAGTTCAATCCCCAATACCAAAAAAATAATTTAATTAAATTAAAATTTAAAAAATAAAATAAAATAAAATGTCTGGGAGCCCAGTTAAACTCTTCTGCCCCTTCCACCATGTGCAAATGCCTCAAGAAAGTTTAACTCTGAGGACTGGGTTCTTGCCAGACACCCATTCTGCTGGTGCCTTGATCTTGGACTTCCCAGCCTCCAAAACTGTAAGGAATAAATTTCTGCTATTTATAAGTGATCCACTCTAAGGTGTTTTGTTAGAGCACCAGAACAAACTAAGGAAGAATGGCTAGAACAGTGTCTGGCACACAACAATACCCAAGAATTTTCAGCTCTACTAATATTAATCCTTTAACAACCCTCTGAGATAAGGTTGGTTTGTCATTCAAATTATACACCTCTAGGAATGTAGAGGGCAATGAGACTGACCTACAGGAGTGTCCTCAGCCCAGTGTGGAGACAGGCCAGGAGACAATAATGACCCCCAGCATGACAGTGTGATATGAGCTGGGGGGTTAAGGGCTCTTGGTCATCTATTATGCTGGGGATGGGCCGGCATTGTCTCTCAGGTGATGCTTGAAGTAGCTTGAAGGTCTGAAGCTGCAAAGGCAAGAAAAATAGCAGGGCTGCATTCTGGTGAGGGGCTGGGTGGACTCGAGACTGACAGGAGGAGGAGAGGTCCAAGGAACCAAGTCATGAGTGGCTTCTTATGGCCACCAGGAGGAGGAGCTGGGTCCCTGATCTAGAGGTGGTGGGGAGCTGCTGAAAGGGTGAACAGCAGCAGCAACTGTGGGAGCTCTGTGAACAGACACGAGCAGAGTAAGCCTGGGCAGGTGATTCAGAGATGAAGGAGGAAATCGTCAAGCCCGGGAGTCAGGCTCCTCACCCCTCTATCTTGGCCTCTACTTTCGTGGCACAAGCAACCTAAACATGAACCTCCCCATCAATCCTGTGGTTATATAAGTACATGGAAGATTATCAACTGCAAGTTTTGAAAACGTTGATACTTCCTTTCCAAAGTCCAGCAGCCCTCAGGATTGTGAAAGGAGCTGGATGGTCAAGTGAGCTCAAAGTTAAGGGAAAAAAAAGGACCAGAGGCCATTGTACATTGTCTTAAAACCAGGTTGTTTATTGGTATACACACACCCACACTCACACCCACACACAGCCACACAGCCACTCCTGATGCACTGAGCCAGTACAGTACTGAGAAGGGACCTGGTGAGACACAGGAGGCTGGTGAGGAGGGCTTGGGTCACTGGTGACTCTCAAAGAAAAAAATATATTGACTATGAGGCAAGGGGCACTGAGACAACAGCCTTCCCTCACTGTATGGATGCCCCTTCGTCATCTCCCTGCCATACTTCCCAAGGGGCCCAGCTGCTGCCTTATGACAAGGCCAACCACAACAGGGTTAAGATGCAGAGAGAAGAGGCTAGGGCTGACGCTCCTACAAAGTGAGCCATGAGACTCCCCTGCAGGGGGCAGGGGGCCTTGCGCTGCTCAATCCACCCATCTCAGGAACCTGGAAGTATGTCCATAATTTCAACATCCATTCCCAAAAATGGGGGCGTTTTTCTCTCTACTCAATTCATTGTATTTTCCATATCCACTCTTAGAAGCTTGATGGCAGAAGGGCAGGAAGCAATGGTCAAGAGCAAGGGCAGGTGGCTGCCTGGCCCAGCCCCAAGGAGGCCCCCAGACACACTACTGGTCAAGCTCCCTCTGCTAAGAGGCAGCACAAGGCTCTAAGCCCCAGCATAGCTCAGGGTTCCAGGGCTCCTTCAGGATAGGGTACTGTGGCCCATCATCCCACCTGCTAGCCTAGCCCTGCTCAGAGCCAAGTGGAACAGGCTGCAAACCAGCTGCTCCAGCCACCTGCAGGATGGTGCTGCACTGGCCTCCCTCCAGCAAACATGCCCAGACACTCTCCCTCTCCTCTCACTTGGATGAAGCCCTAGATCCCATCAACCCATGAACTTGGGTCCCAAGCACTTTCAGGCACCTTGGTAAGATGAAGGAATAGGTAAAGAAGAGAGATTTCTGGGAATAATATTCCTCCCAAACCAGGACCTATATCCATCTGCCCCATTTCTACCATGCTGCTAGGGAAAACAAAACAGTGAAAGCTGGGTGGGTCTCAGGAATTTCTGGAGGTGACAGTCCCTGCACAGCAAAAGAATCCTGAAGAGGGTTGGATGATTTAAGGACAAGCAGGAATGATTTCCTTCATCAACATTTGATTTCCTGGGCCTGGGATAAGATTCTCAGAAGGGGAAGCTTTTTTCCCTGCCAGGTCAGAGGAAGGAAGCTTCAGACTGTCTTTTTCCCAAATCTGACTTTAGGATCAATGTATATTCAATCCACCCATCAGGTTCATTCTTATGGGGCTGGGTTTACTGAACAAGTGAGGCAGAGGAGAACAAGGGGAGAGAAGCTGGGGCACAGTCAGCAGAACATAGTGGGATCTGTTCTGCCCCAGGGTTATGATGCATTCAATCTCCCCTCTTCCCAGCCCAGATGGAGCTCCACCCTCTGGTTGGGGCTGGGGACATTCTTACTGTCCTTTGAGCTTAAGGCTACCAGAGGCCATAAGCTCTCCTTCTGGCTTGCCTGCCTACCCCTCGCACTGGGCATGGGGCTGGGGAGTTTCCCCACCCTCACCTTTAGCCCAAAACTGAGGTCCATTTTTCTCTGATTGTTCCCAAACTCATGTTTGAGATTTGGCTTGAGTGAGCGCTCAGAATTTCTATCTCAGGTTTCCTCAGTCCTCTCCTGGCATCCTGACCCTCAAGCAAGTCCTGAAGGCAGAAGCTGCAAGTGGTGGTGATGACTGGGGGAGGGTGGAGCTGAGGGTGCCAAAACCAACCCTCAGGCAATCTGGCACAACCAGAGCCGGCAGGGACCAAAAGGCCAAACAGCCCAAGCAGGACAGTGTGAAGTGCCCCAGTTTTTGGAAGGGCCATCTCAATCCTTGGCTCAGGATCCTGGTCCTGGTGGAAGGCGCAGTCCAGACCAGGCCAGGTCCAGAAGGGAAGGTGAGGTCATGCCCACCATGGGCTGCCCTTCTGTCCTCCCCCAGAATCCCAAGCATGGACAACCTGAGTGCCTCCACAACACCGGAGACCCCAGCCACATCCACGAGAGGACTTACAAAGGACACGCGATGGGACTCAGGGGTAGTGGGATGCCGAGGGGATAGATGAGTATATTCTGAGATCCAGGGCAATTGGGAAATCACGGACGGAGGAAAGGGAACGAGCAGGAGGGGTCAGGGCCGGCTGAGCCTGTGAAATCAGAAGGACGCCAGCCTGGGATGTGGCTAGTCCCGGAAGGCGGAGAGCATGTGTCCGTAGAGATAGTGGGAATGAGCTAAAAGAGAAGAAACAGACAGGCGCGCCGTAAGTGGGCAGGCAGTCCCTGGGAGGCAGCTTGCAAGGGTCTGCAGCATGCTCCCAAGCGCAAAGCGTCCCAGGCCACACGAAGCAGGAAGGGGCAAGCCAGGCAGTGCTGGCGAGCGGGGCTGGAGCGGCAGGGCCAGGCCGGCGGCCAGGGGCAGGCGCGTGGGGCCGAGGGCAGCAGCAGGCGCCCGCGTCCCAGGGCCTGGCCCACTTACCCCGAGCCAGGGGCACACCCCCGTCAGACCCGGGGCGGGAGGGTGGGGGTCAGCAGGAGTAGGTCCGAACCGTGGAGGTCTCCAGTCTCTGCGCCCCCGCCGGCCCGGCTGGGAGGAGTCGGCAGCCGCGGGAAAACACACAGAGCGGGGTTAGTGCGCGCACACGCTCGCGGGCCTGCAGCGACACACTCCCGGCAGGGGCTGCCCCGCAGCGCCCCCTGCGGCAGCCGTTAGTGCAGCGTCAGCCCGAGGGTGCGTGGGGCCGCTAGCTCCGGCCTCGCGCCCTCCACCCGGCCGCCAGGAGCCCGCGCCCGGCTGGGCCTTGGCCGTGCCAGCCAGCCTGTCACTCACCTTCAGGCATGACTTTCTTCGGCGGGCCGGGAGGAGGCTGCAGGGGCCCCAGGGTGGACACGCGGAAGCCTGCCGGGAGCGTCTCTGCAGAGGTGCCCAGCATGCCGCCGCTGTGGTGGTCCCGCGGCCGGAAGCGTTTCCTCCAGGAGGGCGCGCGGCGGAACACCTTGTCCTCCCCCTGCAAGGTGGAAACACGCAGAGACGCAGGGGCAGCGTTGGGATTGTCACCTTCACTCACCGCCCCAGGGAGGGCAGTCACAGCTAGTTCTAGGGGTACTACTCCCTTTGGAAAGAAGGGAGCAATGTCACTTCCCCTTTCTAGCCCTAGTTTTTCCACCAGTGGAATGAATCAGGAGCTGAGGTGAATGACTCTCAGGGGTCCTTGCAACTCTAATGTCTACGTGCCCTGGGTGCCCTCTAGTAGGGAGAGTTCTTTTGGAGACTTGGTGTGGGTAGGGAAGCAGAAAACTGTCATCTGGCACTAGACTCTGCTTCCCTACCCACAGCAATCTTCTAAACCTGAGTTTGGGGTGCCCAGGGCAGCAGCAGGCGCCCGCGTCCCAGGGCCTGGGACTTTTAAGGTGTTCCTTTTCTCAGCCTCCCATACAATGCAAGAGACAGTCCCCACATATGCTCTCCTGTCCTTCTGCGTCCTCAGTAAGACCATCACTCAGGTATCCTAGAAGAGCATTGTGTTGGCAGTCAGGACATCTGGCTTCCAGGGCTGACTCTGCCATATTACCAGCTGTGTAACCTTGGGCAAGTTAAGTGACCTGTCTATGCTCCAGTTCGCTCCTCTGTAAAACAGGAACACCAACATCTGCCCTACTTCTCAGATGACCTATCCAACAGGATCGGATGAGAGAACCCTGTAACAGTGATGGGCGAAGTAGATGACCAGAGACATACTCCTCCTCCAAAGGACATGAGTGGCAGTCCCTGGCCATCTGCCACCTCACAGATGCCACCAAGTCTCCAAAATAACTATCACTACTAGAAGGCATCCGGGGCCACAACCCTACAGGATGCTACACTGCAAAAGCCTCCCACTCCAACTTTGGGAGCCATATCCACCCTGCTTTGTAGTCACACCTCATTTTCTCCTGTGTCTCAGAACTACAAGGGCCCCAGGGTGCAGGCAGAGTGGTCCCAGTAGGAAAAGAGACACTAACATTTGGGTGTTAACCTCAACAACCCCTGCCAACCCCTTAGGATTTGTTTTAGTTTTATTTTAAGACAGAGTCCCCTTGCTTAGTTTTGCAGGCTGGCCTTGAACTTTCAATCCTCCTACCTCAGCCTCCTGAGTAGCTGGTATTATAGGAATGTCACCTGGCTTGGTTAGGATTTGTTGTTTGAGCCCTATGGAGGCCAAATGTTCCTACCTACCCCCTACCCTTTCACTTTCTCCCTCTCTCTTCTCTCTCAAATTCTGTGCTCCACGACGGCAAAAACCATGATCTTTTTTGTTCCAACCAATGTATCCCTAGCTTCTGAGTAGTGTCTGGGAATACTGACGGCATTCAACAAATATTTGTTGAAAAATGGGTGGCAGTTGGCTCCCTACACAGAAGTCCATTCCTGAACTTGGCAGAGACCTTCTTCATCACCACTGTTCCCTCATGATCCTGTCCTTAACCCAGCCTGCAGCCTTTTCTCTCAGCCCCCATTTCCACTTTTAGCCAATCCTAAGGATTTTTTGCTATATTCCTCCTCTGTCCCTTAACAAGCACATGTTCTTCCTGTCCCTCCCAACTTCCCTTCAGTCCTGATCTCCATGGAGAGGGAGAACTTGATGCAGCCTTTCAGAGCCTTGAAGCTGGAGGAAGAAACAGAACGAGAACTGGTAGGACCAGTTGCAAGAGACAGCTCAAGGTTGTTGATGAAGCACTAGATGGCCGGATAGGAAGCAGTTTCCAAGGATCTCAGATCCTCTCCTCTGCCCAGCCCCCTCACCAAATTTCACCTATTCCCAGGACTTGGCTTCTGCTTTAAGCTCCCTTAAGAACCAGTCCTCTCTAGTCCCACATCTAGTTGCATCTCAGAAATCCCACTGTACTGACCAATGGTATCACCCACTCAACTCCATAACTCCACCCCAAGGTCTGAAGCCTTATAGACCAACCAGTCATACCAGCTTCCAGTAGGCAGCGGGATGCGGGGGGAAAGCACAGGAACCAAATACACATCTACTCCAGTCTGCTCTCTACATATCAACTCTGCCCTTTTTTTCCTTTTTCCCAGTGCTGAGGATTGAACTCTAGCTCATGCTAGGTAAGCGCTCTACCACTGAGCTATACCCCACCCCAGTAAAGTCTTTCTTTAACCTTCAATGTCTTCATCTCTAAGATGAGGATAGTAACCCATTCCATAGATGACTGTTAGCACAAAGTGAAACATCTATAACCATTGTGCCACCATGCCTGGCCTATCCCTGGCACAGAGCAGGCATTCAGAGTATTTTGGTAAGAACTGAAGGACTAGATAATTTTCTAAATTAGAAGCACATGCTAATGTATACAGGACTCATTTTTCCAGACAGCAACAAAGACAGCTAAGATCCCATCTAGGTGTGTGTGGGGGCTAAGTGGTAAGCAATGGGAAAATTAAGACCTCCAAGAGTGGGGACATTTGGGGAGTTATGAATTTATCTCCTTGATTGAGATGCACATGCGTGCACGTACACACGCACACATGCAGTTACCACCCTGACAACTTCAAGGTGCCTCTGTGAAGAAAACATACCTCCACAAGTTCTGTGCATTCTTGAGTGTGTCCTGTCTACTAGGGCAGGGCAATCACTACAAAGGTGGTTTTTAGCCCTGTTAAACCCAACTAAGAAACAATGATCTGACTGAAGATGGAGAAGCTAAAATAAACAGAGTCTGGGCTCTTTTTTTAACTTGTTTGGAGCCAAATCAGCTAAGGCAGCCATGACAGGCAAGGGCAGGCAGGTTTGGTGACAAGAAAGTGAGGGGGACAAGGGAGGTAGCGCTGAGGAGGGGCGTGTCCTCAGGAAACAGGTGAACATAAGTAGGCACCACTAGGGGAGCACTATGGCTCAGGATGTCAGGGTTGTCCCTAAACCCAAAGAGAAAGCCTGATGAAATCAAGGGCAATGGACTGTTTCTTCAATGAGCAGGAGGGCCGTGAGCGGGAAAATTTAACGCGGTGTGAGGGGAGAGGGAAGAGTGCAGCTAGAAGGCTGGGATGGTAAAGCCTGAGCCTGTGTTTCGCTGTCTCAGGCTGCACTGAGGAACAGGGTGGTCACTCAGCAGCCTCAGCAGAACATCTGTCCCCAAACAACCACACTACAGTGGGTGGCTGCAGTCTTACTGAGCAGGCTAGAGATATGCTGGCTGTCAGCACCGAAGACATAGGTTCTCAGAGACAAAGGCAAAGGAATGATCCCAAAAATATGACCTTGGGGGAAGACCTTGGATCGTGCATGGTTGGGAGAGCTGGCACAGAGTTGGAAGATGCTAGAAGTATAACTTACAGGGGCTTTCAGCCTTTATATCAGAAAGGAGTTTCAGAGACTTCTCCACAGCCTATTGCTACCCAAAGACAAGTCCAGCTAAGCCTGGCCTGCCACCCCAACCCCTAGCATCATCTCTATCCCCTCTGGCTTCCCTCCCTTAGGCCAGCCCACCAGTCATCAGCCCGGGGAAAGAATAACTCATTCACTTCAACCCAACCAACCATAACCAATTCCCTGAGGCCCCGAATTCATGGCCAGGTACTCACATCATCCAGCTTCCGGTCTGTGCCCAAGGCCAACAGGTTATTGAACTCTCTCTCCATCACCTGGCGGGCCTGGAGTCCATAGGGCGAGAGAAGGGAAGGTGAAAGGGGCATTAGTTAAGGATCTTTATGTCATCTTTCACCTGCTTCCTAAGGTCCAAAGGCAGAAATGCAGCAGGGCTTGGTATAGTTAGCCAATTCAAAACCTTCACCCTCCTGAGGCTACTCCTCTAAGCAAACCTCAATGTCCTCTTGGAAATGTTAACCTTAGGATCATTCATATGGTGAAAACAGAAAAAAAAAAATGGGATCACAGAACACATGGATGGACAGGCTTTACCTACTGGGAAAAAGGTAAAAAAGCATGTTTTATCTACAAGGGGAAAATCATGTCTGACTACCTTTGGAGGGGATTGAGGGATAAGTATGAGACCATGGATAATCAAAACAACTTATTTGGATTAAATAAATATATTTGCAAGGTTCCTTATCATGAACTTAAATCAGGAGGACTGCTCAGTCCTGGCTGTTGGTGGTCCTGGGCTGCATGATGTGCAGAAGCTTTCTCTAGACCACCTAGAAATGAACTCATTAAAACACTGCCAGAAACAGGAGGTTTTCAAAATTCTATGCCAACAGAAGTTTTTGACCATTTTAAACAATGGACTCCATATTGGATCAGATGGCACTTCCCCCAGTAGCTAATATGCTAAATGAATGAGTCAGGAAATAAGAAAGGCTAGAAAGCAATAGAGATGTCACTGCTACAATTTACAGAATTATTGCTGTCTACAAAAACTGAAGGCAGCCAGGCATGGTGGCACACATCTGTAACTCCAGGGGCTGGGGAGGCTGAGGCAGGAAGACTGCAAGTTCAAAGCCAGCCCTAGCAACTTAGCAAGGCTCTAAGCAATTTAGGGAGACCCTGTCTCAAAATAAAATATAAAAGCGGCTCAGGATGTGGCTCAGTGGTTAAGCACCCCTGGGTTCAATCCCCAGCACTCCCACTCCAAACAAAACAAATAAACAAAAAATAACTGAAGGCATTTTGAGATAGGAAGTAAAAGAAAGAGAAAAGCTCATTTTGAAATGGATAAAATTAACCACAGTGTTCTATGTCAATCTTTACAGTCTAATACTGTCTTCATTGTTATTGACAACCTAAGAGTTTTATACATGATCTTAAAGGAGAAGCTTGGTAAAATTTTCAAGGAACCAATGATGCTATTCCTCTGGGTAGTGCATGGTGAAGCGGACAGGTATCAACTTCAGAAACATCTTGCAGAGTTGTATGAGTGAGCAAGAAGGTAGCAAATGAGGTTTGAAGTGGGCAAGTATAAGGAAATTGCATTTGGGGGGACATCTGAGAGAAGGAGGGACCTGCACTATAACATTTTGACTGGTTAGGAGGGGTCACCATAGGACACACTGGCCTAGTGTGCTACCGTCACCCCCAAAGGCCAACACACCTGCCAGAACTACAAGACAACACAGCACCGCCCTCCCTCAAGCTAACACACATCTGCTCCCAGAATAGCCTGTGCAGCCCTGGTGGCTGAATTTCAAAAGCGATCTGACAGCTGCAAACAGTCCAGACAAGGGCAGCTAAAATGATCAGGGGACAGAGGCAAGTCTATAAGAGGAAAGGCTAAAAGAATTAAGACCACTCTGTCTGGAAAGACAAAGGCTTGTGCCCAGAGGCAATACACTCGGAGTTTATGAAATTCACAGGTCTCACAAAAGGTAAGAGCTGATCAAATATAAACATCCTTACCAAATCTAAACTAAGAGTTCCTTCCCCAGGGGAGCCTGAAAGGGTCATTTTTAGGACAAATAAAATCAGGAAGCACTTTATACAACTGTTAGTACTTCTAGAATCCATTACCCACAGGAAGTTAGAAAGGCCAAAAATATAAATAGGTTCAAGAGAATTTAGATATATTCTTGGATGACAGCTCCATAGTAATTACGAAAGGTAATTTAAGGAGATGGCTAATCTTTTGAGTTGTTGCTGGGCAGACAAAGCCCTGGCGTGGAAAGCCTCTGGGCCGTGCTAGCTGGTATATTTAGCTTTCTTAAGCCTGGGGGGCCAGGAGCAAGTCCCTAGGATGGAAGACAAAGGAGATATGATCTTTCTGGTCCCCATGGGGACCAAGGCTAGTTTTCCTTTAAGAAAAGTCAGGTCAGAGAAGCAGGCCAAAGAAAAGGAATGCAGAGTGTTGGCAGTGGAGGTCCCAACAGCAGTGTAGGGACAAAAACAGACATCTCTTCATGTGAAGAACACATGTTCCCCATGGGCCTTGGCTATGCATAGGGACCACTCTTAGAGGTTTAAGGGCATTACAATCCCCTCTGAGGTAGGCCCCAGAAAGGCACCCCATACACATACACCAAGGAAGAAAGAAAAGAAAGAGTGAAATTGATTGATTAAAGGGCTGCCCACCTGGGTGTTCTGCGTGGGGATCTGGAGGACCAAGGCCAGTGTGTTGTGGTCAAAGTTCTCATCCAGGGCCAGCAGGGCACCATGGACACCACTCTCATGCAGGTTTCCTGCATAGTCCCGAAGCCCAATAGACTGGACCCAATGAACCACCTGGTCATTGGTCCAAACCAGCACATCTGGAGGGCAGGGGAAGAGAAGGGGCGGAAAGAGACAGTAGGTTTGGCCCAGCCCCCCCCAGGGGTCTCTTGACTCAACACCTCATCACTCTGCTCTTTGGTTCCCACCCTTCCCGCAACTTCCTACACTTTCTTTCACACCTGGGCTCACTGGAAAACCAGCCCCACCTCACTGCACCCTGCCAGCCTACAGCACTCCCAGTTTTCTCCCAGAGTCTCTGCAAGGACCCTCCCCCTACCCAGGTCAGAGTGGCCTTCTTATTCCTCCAACTTCAAAGTCTTCTAAAATCTGCCTGTTTCTCCTCCAATCCCACCCAGATCACCAAGTTCCATGAAAAGAACAGTCTACAGCACTGTCCCAGGTTAGGACTGCACCTTCCTCTCCGATTTGGGAGCTTCCCTGAGCTCAGAATGCCCCCTCTCCACTTGGCCCAAGGCAGGGACCAGCAGGCCAGGCTGTTCCCACACCCTTTCTGACCAGCTTACCCTTGATCTCGTGCTGGCTCTCTTCCCGCCTCTTCTCCAACTCCTTCCGGTCGTAATTCAGCCTCTTCAGGCACATGATGCCATACTGAAGACTGGTTCTGCAGGCACACAACCGCCTGAGCCAGAACCTCATCAGGGCCATGTGCCCCCCAACAGGCCCCACATCCTGCACCAGCCACAACAGGTCTAGGCCTGCTGCCTGCAGCCCAACAGCACCCCAGCCCCCTCATGCTCCTACTGCTGTGGAGGCTTGCATGTGACCCTGCAGAGGTTATGTCACTTTCTCTGCTACCCTGTGTCCTCCCTCTCAGCCAGGGAGTGGACCTGACTGACAGAAGAAAAGTGCTTTGAATGAAGCCAACATTCCTTTCTCTCCAGGCGCTGGAATGGCAAGACCCTTAACACCCGTAAGTCAAAGAAAAAGAAAAAGCAAGATACTTTCTTCCAATCTCATTTACTCAGGGTCCTTTAAACAGCCTATAAGAAAAGATGTCTCATGATCTCTCCCTTACCTCACATGTCTCAGGCTCCCTCTGGCTACTTTTCCCTTGCTCTCTCTGCTGTAGCCACACTGACACCCCTGCTGTTCCTCAAACACAGCAGGCTCCCTAGGCCTAGGTGCCTCAAGGCCTTTGCACTCGTTGTCCCTTTGCTTGGAATGCTCCTCCCCTAGTCTGCTGCACAGGTCTCTCCTTCCTGTCTTTTAAAGTCATTGCTCAAACATCACCTTCTCAGTCCAATTCACCAGTCACATTGTTCATCAGATTGGAAACGGCACCATCAGCACCATCACCCCAGTCCACACTCTCCATCTCCCTTACCTTAGTCTAATTTTTTTTCCTACCACTTTTTATCTAGTAACATACCATAGGTTTATTGTTCCTGAACTGTCTCTCCCAGTTAGAATGCCAGCTCTTTGAGAGCAGGGAACTTTGATTTGTTCACTGATCTTAAACATCTAGTACATAATAGGCCCTTTATAAACGCTGAATGAGCTAAATGGAATAATTCACATAAATTACCAAGAGTACTTAAAGAGTACCAGGTCATCTTAAACCGCGAATAAATAACTAAGCCAGGCTGAGATGAGAACCGCAGATTCTGTGGGTTAGAAGGGACCCCAGAATCAACAGTCCGAGCTCCTCCTAAGGCAGGTGTTATCACTGCAGCATCCTCCAGAGCAGTCACGGAGCCAAGACCTGAACACCTCCAGTGACAGGGGACTCACCACCATCTCAGGGGGGCTCATTCCACCTTGGGAGAACAGCAAGGTTCTTGCTTAACTTAAATACACCTTTGTCCCTCAGTCTTTCTAGGTTTCCCCATAGAAGTTTCCTCCCAACTGCAACTGCTTTTGACTGTATCATTAAGGCACTGTGAGATTAAATTGTGCAGATTATTCTTTCCTTTTCTCCTCGGCTCTACTCAAGAAGCCCCACTGCCTAGAACAAGTGCCTCTTTCACAGCTCAGAGACACCACCATTTCTAGGAACCCTTTTCTGGCTAAGCCACTGGTTTAAGTTCTGGTCCCCTGTGAGGGGCACACACATAGCTCATGATGGCAATTGCCCTCTAATTTCAATTTTGCTATAATTCTCAGTATAATTACCATGACTTTGAAAGCTGTTGCACAGCACAGTGAAACCGTCAACATAATGACCTTAAGTTTGGCCACACTGGGTTTTAATGCCAGTTCTGCCACCTACCAGCTGAGGGGCACTGTGAATCTGTGAGATTAGGTTCTACCTCTATATCAGGGTTGTGGTGAGGACAAAGGTGAGTCACTGGAAGGATCTGGCCCAGCCCCTGGAATATCACAGGTGCTCAGAAATGGGACCACTGTTAGGATGACAGTTCTGATTATTGTGTGTGCAGGTTCTATGGAAAGAGTAGCTCCCTGGGGTCACTCACCTGTTTAACAGAATGCCCTGTCCCAAGGAAAAGTGCTCTGAACTGGGTGTCAAGAGATGAGGGCTTTTTAGCCCATTGTCACCACCTGGCTGAGTGACCTGATAGAACTCAACCTCTATTGGGCTTGTTTTCTCTATAAAATTGTTTTAAAATCCCCTTCTCGCCATAAAAATCATGATATGAAAGAATTTTCCAAGACTTAAGAACTTGCTTATAAAATGTTGAGTGGAATAGAAGCACAAGGCACAGCTGAGGTGAGGCGTGTGGACACACCTCAGAAACCCAGGGTCAGAGCTGCACCCGCAACCACACGGCAGGCTGGGCTCTGGGCAGAGGGCCTTGGGGAGGACTTCCACAGTCCTGTAGCAACCCAGGCATATCCCAACTCTAGCCCTTCTCCCCAGTCCCATCAATCACCCAGGAGGGGACAGATGCAGCTGGGCCTGGCAGCCTCCTGCACAGAGACAAAAGATTCCCTTTCAGCCCCAGGGGGGTGGGGGAAGGGAAGACAGAGGCTTCCCTCACGAGTTGGCCTTAGAACTCCTGTCGGGCAAGGAAGGATGAGGGGACAGAAATCTCTGCAGTGTGGTGGCAAGAGCACTGGACTTGAGTCAACAGACTTGGCTCCCCTTGCACTCTTTGACATAACCCTGAGTGGCCTTGGCCTACTTCCTATGCCTCAGTTTCCTCATCCACATAATGAAGAGGCAGACTAGATCCATTCCAGATTTAAATTTCCATGGTATATGAGTCGGAGGACATCCACATTTCCCCACATTTGGGGGGAAACCCTCAGAGCCCTGAGGGAACCTTGAAAAGCCCCTTAGCCTTGGTTTTACTCCTTGTCTCATTATCCTCTCAAGGCAAAAGAACAGAATTAAATAGCAATCTGAGCTACTTGGAGCTGAATGCTATGAAGGACTTTGTAAAAACTGTCAACTCCTGCCAGGTGCAGTGGCACATACCTACAATCCCAGCACTTTGGGAGTTTGAGACAGAAGAATCGCGAGTTCAAAGCCAGACTCAGCAACAACAAAGAGGCGCTAAGCAACTCAGTGAGAGCCTGTCTCTACATAAAAAACAAAACACAAAATAGGGCTGGGGATATGGCTCAGTGGTCAAGTATCCCTGAATTCAATCACTGGCACCAAAAAAAACAAAAAACAAAACTGTCAACTCCTGGAACTATCACCACCCAGGAGGTGCTGAGAAGATCCGGAGAAGGACTCCCCAGTCTTGGAAAAGGAGCCACTATCCAACTGCAGCTGGTTGTTTCCCAGCTAAAATGTACTGATAGCACTTTTCAAGAGAAGCCAGAAATCCAGAAGTTTGCATAAAATCTCCTACCGTTTAAGTACTGGCAACTAACCTCATGATTTTTAAAATACATGTGGGCCAAACAAAACATATCTATAGGCCAAATTCTGCCCACACACTGCCAGTTTGGGACGTCAGCCATGACATTTTTGAACAAAAGATCCCTTCAGTAAAGAAGAGGAGAGGATTGGACACCCTGTACCAAAAGACATACATCCAAAGCTGAGGGACTCCCAGCTGGGACATTGTCAGGGCAAAAGCCCAGAAAGTTCTTTCTCCTCAACTTGGAAGGAATGAGACACCTAAATCAAATGCCAGCTTCAGTTTGAGCCTCCTTGGGGTCAGCACAGAGAATTCAGGAATCCCAGAGACAAGCAATGAAATGCACACCTAGGAGGAAAATCGCAAAGAAGATGATGCTAGAGAGAAATGACTTTTTTGCCCTAATGGTTAAAGCAAAAGAATCAAATCCTCAAATTATAGGACGAGGCAAGAACTCAAAGAGGAAGACTCTCCCAATGGAAGACCTGTTACCACCCAGAACAAGCCATAGAAAGAGATGAGAGGGGCCTCTATTCCTGGAGACACACCTCAGCCCTGTCTCAGGAGACCCATGTCAGGGAGGAGCCCTGGCTCCAGCCTGGCTCACCGATGGAAGCTGTCCACCATCTTCAGATGCACACGCAGGTCCTTCTTGGTGAGGTGGTCCAGCATGCGTGCATCCACCAGGCACTCCATGAAGTAGCTGCGGTACTGGGGAAGCCCCAGGCTGGGCAGCCACTCATTCCCAATCCACTCGTGGTTCATGTCTCCATAGGCCAGGGTCTGGGGAATGAGAAGGAGGAGGCTGTGAGGGGAGGCTGCAGTGCCATCAGGTTGCACCTGGAAGATCTGGTCAGGAGAAACATTAATCCATCCTCTACACACGAGGGAGGAAGAGCAGTTCAAAAATAATTCAGTTTCTTTTCACTAAGGAGCTCATTGTAGTGGGGGATTTTAAATGGAGCTTTTCAAGATATCAGAATGACCTAGTTCTACTCACTTATCAATTATCTACACTAATGAATGGGAGCAACTATCCCGGCAGTGGAGAACATGAAGTCCTCCTGCCATCTCTGGAATGCCTGAGTGGCAGTGTGCGGCAAACCTGCCTTCCCAGTTCTCAGGGAGCCTCCAGCCCACTGGGCCCAGGAGCAAGGCTGTGTTACAGTGACCTGCAGAGGGACACAGGATGCCAGCCTCACTGGAAACGGCTAGTCTCACAGACCACGGGGACACTGGACGTTAGTTGAAGACAGAGAAAAACAAAGGACAGTGACCTGTGTCAGAAGAGCCAGTTCGGTTCTCTAAGTCTTAGTCCTCTGCTCCAAGAACTCTCCGGAACCTTTGCTGTTGCTCTCACCAGGCATGCCCTCCACCTGGCTCAAAGTCCACACCATCTAGACATCCCTCCTGATGTGAGCGAGCAGGGGCTCCCTGACCGCTCATCTTTAGAAAGCCTTAGTTTTGACAGAAACCTTCCACCACTCTTCCCTTACCCTAACTGATGTTTTCAGATTGAAAAATTCCATTTTGCTATCTTTTGAAATGAAATTGTTGACACATGTAAAGCTATGTGTCCCATATGTCCATTATTAAGCACAAAAAAGAAGTTAACATCTGCAGATAGCATCCAAGAACCAAAACATTCTCTACACCCTCAAACCCACCCCATCCTGTTTCCTACTACTCAGAAGTACCTACCATGCTGAGATTTGTCTAGCATTCCTCTACTTGAAAAAATTTTTTGAGTTTTATCATCACAAATGTATTTTTTCTAAACAATATATTAATAACTTTGCTTTTTAAAAATTTTTTTAGTTGTTAGATGGACATAATACCTTTACTTTGTTTATTTTTATGTGGTGCTGAGTATCAAACTCAATGCCTCACGTGTGCTAGGCAAGTGCTCTACCACTGAGCCACAACCCCAGTCTATAACTTTGCTTTTAAAAAGTTTTTAATATCAAATCCTATGAAGCCACTGGGATTTGCATATTTCATTAACATATTTCTCAGCTCCCTGCATTTCCTCTGCTGATTAGTGTTTTGCTGTCGTTGACCTGTCCAGTCTCCTGCTGATGAGGTGTTCCCTGTAGGTATTAACAGTGCTGCTCCATGCTTCATTCTTCATCATGGCACTCGTCACTATCTGATATTGTCCCTTCATTTATCTGTCAGTACTTCCTTTATATTCCTATTGATATTGCTTGCTTTTTGATATTATCCCCTTCCTTGTTTACTGCTCCATGAGGGCTATACTTCTTCATTTTTGCATCCAGAGCCTAGCTAGGTCTAGTACCTAGTAGATGCTTAATAATTATTTGCTTACTAAAGAAATGCATGGAGGGCCTTTGGTCAGTTCACCTAGATACCCGTGGGAGGGACCAGGGGAGGATGAAGATTCATACCAATCTAAATCTCACCATTTCTGAGAAGAGAGTCAACTGAGGAGAGGGGCCAGGCATGCTGGAAGCTCAGCCCTCCAGGGCTCCTCACCTGCCATCCTGAGCAACCAGAACAAAGAGCTAAAAGGGAACTGGTAGAAGGTTCAGCAATACAGAACCTACATCCCCTACATCCGGGGCTTAATAAGCAGAGGGCAGACACATGCTGGGGCTGGGAGAGTCCTGCTGGGAAGAGAACATGCTGAAAGTATCCTAGCCTGCCCGTTTGAGAGTTGGTTCTGATAAGAATGGAGTCTTACCTGAGCCCAGCTGCCCTCCTCACTGTCCTAGCAGGAACAAGTGCAGCATGTCAGGGAAACAGGCAAAGTCAAGCAACCTGTAGCTCCAGCCCCAGGCCCCATCAAAGAGGAGGAGGAGATGCCCAAGTGGCTGGGTGGATAACTGGGGAAAGCTCATGGGATGTTGAGGAGGGGCAGCAGGACGGTGCATGTGGCCATGTTTGTAGTGAGACGGGAGCGAAGGCATATTGCAAAAAACCTGCTTCCATGCCTCCCAGGCTTGGCTACATGCCAGGTAAGATGCCAGCTTCCCCAACCTCCCCAGTTCCTCCACCAAGGGTCAAAGTCAAAGACAGGGCTCAGGCACAGCGCACAGCAAAGCCTTCCCCTGCCCAGCTCTTCTCCACTGAGGTGTTCCAGAGGATGTGGGTAGGCTTGTGACCCCCAGGAGACCCCACGCAGACACTAACTATTCCCAGTCTCACCTCTTGCCCCACAACACTCTGCCCTGAGAAGAAAACCCAGGATACCAACCTTAGGTCTCCTGCCTGCCCCTCTGACCGCCCACAGTCTTCCCCTCATTGTCCTGGGAGTCATCCACCTTAACCCCAGGCCCAGGGCCGAGGCCCAGACTCACTGTTTTGGTGGATGTTGCCAGAGTTTCCATCTCCTCATGGGTGACCCAGACATTCCCAGAAGACTGCAGGGAGAAAACCTTGTTAGTCCTGGGCAGGAAGGGTGGTGTCCCAGGATCCCTAGAAAGCCTGGAGGCCCAAGGACAACAGAACTCCCTTCCCCTGAGTCCTCCATATGATCAGCCCAGAGCTCTGCACCGTGTCCAGCTCTGAGCAAGCTGACAGCAGAGGGTGTCATGGTAACCACACTTCTAGCACAGTGCCTGGCATGTAGAAAGTGCTCGTAAATGTCTCCTGGACAACTATGAAAGACTGGCGCTGACCTGAAATGGGGCTGACCCCAGTCACAATGATGAGTAACAATGACATTTCACCTTCGGGGGTCCATGAGGTAGGATGCATTCTTGTGTTGAGGTTAGAGGACAGGACAAAATTCATAAATGCCCTATTGCTTCTACTTTCCCCAACCTGGCAATAACACAGAATCCCGGAAGTCTCTTCCCAAAGATGAGGAATTTTTGTCAGATAAGGAGAGAGAAATAGAGCCCACGAGTAGTATGTGGCAGGCAGGGAACCAGGCCTGCTGGATTCTCTTAGAACCAACGTTGAACTCTTCTAAAGACCAAGGAGAGCATTTTGTGAGGATGGAAAAGTTAAGAACTCAATGTTTCCATATTTCTGAAGACCAATGGGAGACTTTGCCAACATTATTCCAGGGCTTCTGTAAATATCCTGGGTGAGGGAGAAGCCACTTACAGTTCTGGAGGTGGGCGGGGCTGAGGGGCTGGTCAGTGACACCATCTCCTGGATGGCTAGCCGGAGCTTGAGCCGGTGCAGGGCATTGCTGATGCCAATCTCCCGCTGAATCTCTGTGTCCGACAGGGCAGACATGATGGCACCACTCTTGACGTTGGCCCGGCAGGCTGCCACATACCAGGCAGGCATCCCCACCCACAGCTGCAGATGTGGGACACAGCATGGGGTAGGAGGTAATAATTCAGTCCCTGCTTCCAAGACCTGAGCCATGGCCAAGAGTTTGACCATACCAAGCAAGGGTCAGAGGCTAGGCCTCATCCATGGTCTTGGTATAGCAAACACAGAACATAGGAACTAGAAATATGGAGATGAGTATCATCAAACCCCCTTCCCTGTATTACAGATTACCCCATTACATCCCATCATCCTACATATAGGATACCTAGAAAAACCTGTAAAAGTTTACAGGATACTGATAAAGTTTGTTAATTTGAGTTTTCATAGGTATCCTATACAGGATGGTGGGACCAGGTGGGGGTTACAAATTAGAGCCTGGGAAGGTGAAGGAATTTAAAGAAAAGTAAATTTTAGAGCATGGCTCCTGGGACAGCCTATGGGAAGGGTCAAATTTCCTGTGGCCTCAGTTATTGGTCCCTCTTATCCAAACTCAGTTACACAGTAGTATCAATTCTGTCCTTCAAAGTGGGGGAAGAGCTAGACGCTTGGCGTGGCACATGCACACCTGACAGGAGAGACACGTGCTGGGAAGTTGTAGGAACACCACCCACCACCAGGAATTCTTATCCCGCCCCACATAATCTTCCCTCCAGACCCCAGAGCAGGTGCCCTCAACCAGGCTCACCTCCAGCCAGGAGACCACAGTGGGGCCGTCCCACTGGGCAAAGGGCATTCCTTTCCTGCGGGCATCCTCAAGCAGCTGGTGTCTTGTAGAAGGAGGAACAAGAGACTCAACCAGGCTGACTCCTGGGGACCCCTGGGCTGGGTCAAGAGTTGGGAATCCCACTTCCCCTGCTCCCCATCTTGGACTCCTCCTCTCTATGCCTGGAGCAATGTGACACCAAGAATTGGAGCAAGAACATCTCTCCATGCCAAAAGGGCAAGGGCTCTCACTGGGCACAGGACCTGACACATACTGATCAGACATTTCAAGCCACCCTATCAAGACCCATGGGTCCCAGGTCACTCTCCCAAAGCCCCCTTGCTTCCTTCTCCCTAGGAACATCCTCAGAACCTTTCCCAACTCAGGACAGCCCCTGACGTGCCCACGGACAGCCAACTCAGCTCAGGGAAGGCCTTGGTGGCTCCTGCTCCCAGAGCTCAGCCCATGGTAGCTTAGGGGAAGGAAAGTGGGTGGGGCCCAAGCACAGCCTGGCTTGTGGCTCTTACTTCTTCTTCAGTCGCCGGTCCTTCTCTGCCTGGGTCCCCAGCTTGGCAGGTACCATGGGTTCCTGCAGACTGAGCTCGGAGTCTGTTAGCAGAACTGGAAGGGAAAAGATGGATGTGTTGGCAGGCCCTCTGCCTCTCCTCTGGGTTGGGGGGTGCGGAGCAGAAGCAGCAGGAGGCTCCTCAGTGTAGGTCAGCCCATATGGGTCTGATGGGACCACACATTATGCCTACAGCCTCTTCCCAAGGCCTCTGCATACAGGTAGTTCAAGAGTGGGACTGGGTGAATCATTCCCATCCAAGATAGTGTTCCCTGGGAACCTCAGCCCTGGAGGTGACCTCTAGCCAACAGGACTCAGAGTGACTTTGCCACCCTAAAGTCCTAGACAGAAACTACCCCTTCCCCTCGCCAAGCTAAGATGCAAAGCAAACCCAGAGAGCTGATGCGAGTGGCCTATGAGGCTCAAGAGGATTATTCTGACTTGGGTCAGGGTGCGGAAATTGGCCAGAGAGAGCTTGTCTCCCAGCCTCTTTCTCTGAGCACACCGGCTTACACAAACTGCAAAGCGGAACATAGTCTCATCTACGGAGGACCTCCTGAATTCCTGCCACGGTATTTATGGCAAAGGGCAGCATCTTAGAGTTCGGTGAAGTCCTGGTCACCCCATAGTGCACATGGGCAACAGGTATAGGTCACCCAGAAACCAATCTGAGTTGCTGTCTGGGTTTAGGTGCCAACACTGTATGAGGAAGAGGAAATCATAATTTTTTTTGCACCAAACGCCTCTGCCATTTATTGGACATCCCTGCTTCCCTGAGGCTCCACAGCTCCCTCACCCGAGGATGGGGAGGAGGGTGCTCTACCTTATCCCCACATCCTGAACAGAGGTACCCACCCCCCCATTCCTCCACCTCCGCCTCCTCACTCTGCTAGCTGTGTTCTGATTCACACCTTCCTGGGGTGCGGGAAGCTCTAATTATGCATTTGGGTTCAAAGGCTCCTTTCCTCTAGCTGATCAAGTTCCTCTCCTGCATGAAATGCATCAATTTCATGTGCCTCCGGGGAACATCTCACCCTCTTCAACAGGCTCAGGAGCTGGCCCAGCAGCTGTCCATCTCTCCCTCCCACCCTCGTCCTCCACTCTGGGCATATATTAGGAGGTACAGAACTCTCCGCCACACAGCCTCCTCTCTCCACACTGCGCCTCTCTGCTGCACACACACCCACTTCTGCACTTGGCTAATTCTTGTGAGCCTTCAGGCTTCAGCTCAGGACTGCAGAGCAAAGGAAGCCATTCCTGCCATCGCCCACTCCACAACTAGCTGCGACTTCCTGAAGTACCCCTGGCACATCTCCACCATTATATTGGTTTGAAATCATCTTGTTATTCTTTCCTTTTCATCAGACTTGGGGCTCTTTTTGAGAAATGAGCTATGGCTCCAATCCCCTGTACTATGCCATACGAAAGTTTCAACAAGCCAGGCGCAATGGAGCATACCTGTAATCCCAGCAGCTTGGGAGGCTGAGGCAAGAGGATCGCGAGTTCAAAGACAGCCTCAGTAACTTAGCAACGCCCTAGGCAACTCAGCGAGACCCTGTCTCTCAATAAAATATAAAAAGGGCTGGGGATGTGGCTCAGTGGTTAAGCAACCCTGGATTCAATCCCCAATACAAAAAAAAAAAGAGGGGGAGGAAGAAAGCAAACACTGTGTACCTACCAGACACCAAGCATGAACTAGAACTTTAGGCCACCACAGTGGTGACAAAAGTGCCACCCTTGCCCAAGCACTTTCTTGAACCCAATGTCTACAGAGCCATAATTAGGTGTTTTCATGTTCTGAGTCCTGAAAGCCAGATGTACAAGAAATAAGTGCTAATCAAGAACTGATCTTCTGAAGAAAGACCTAAGACATTTCTCCTAAAAGTCCTAAACAGTATGTCACAAAACCTCCAAGTTGAAAGAAAGCACAGCAGTCCAGTCGTCTACTGGATATAGGAATCCAAGCTGGAGATGGATGCCTGACATTTCTGGGCACAGGAGCTCACCTCCCATGAGGCAATCCATCCCAGCACAAAACAGCTCACAGAAAAGTGTGATTTCTATCTTTCTTTTTTTTTTTTTTTTTGGTACCGAGGATTAAACTCAGGGGTACTCGACCACTGAGCGATTTCTCTGGAGCTGAAATCTGCCTGCCGGTGGCTTCTGCCCACTGACCCTTGGAGACAGAAAAGGCCACATGCGAGCATGCCCTCCTGCTCCTGATTCCCGGACAACCACCCAGCCCTCTGCTACAAAGGGGGCAGAGACCATGGCCTGTGGCTCCATCCCGACTCAGCTGGATCAGCCTGCCCTTCTCCTTCTTCCCAAACAGGCGGCCAATGGATGACTTGATGCCCTTGCGCTTGGCACCCTTGTGCAAGGAGTCCTGGCTGCTGTTGCTGCTGCTGGGGTTGCTGCCCTGATCCTCCAAGGCACTACAGGATGACAGCCAGGAGTGGGTGGAATAAGAAGAAACATACTTAAATTACAGAAAGAGAGATGAGAGTTAGACCTCAGGAAGAATTTAAGTATCAGGGTGGGGATAATGGGGTATGATCAGTGCAGGTGACCCAGGGAGACATGGGAACATCTTTCCGGGTGGTGTTTCAAAGAGAAGACAGTCAAGCACCTAGAACAGGTGAGATGTAGTCCCTTCAGAGGCAGAGGGAGGGATGAGATGACCTTGGGGACAGAGAGATTAGAGGTAAGGCCTGCTTCACTTACCTCTTGCCTTCTTCCTGGCTCAGGGCTGGGTGGCCAAGCTTCTCTAGCCGCAGCGTCCTGGGTGAGGAAGGAGGAGAAGTCTCACATTTTATGGTGGCTTTATCCTCTCGGTTCTCTTCCCGAGACACTGGCGACTGAACAGACAGTGGAGCCGTCAGGGGATAGAGGGAGAGATCTGGGGCCTGCCTACCCAGCCCAGACAAGGCAGAGGAGCACAGAGAAACGGAGAGGCAGAAAACCGAGGAGAAACGCAGTAGGAAGGCCCTGCAGCCCCACAAGTTCTAATTTGGACCCCAGGGCCCTGGGGGAGAAGCCAAAAGTGAAGGGCCTGGGAGCAATTAACCTGGTAGTACCTGGGTCATTGGACAGCACTCACCAGCAGCTTCCTGCGATGTTTTCTTAAGTCACTGGGCTGGAAGAAAGAGTGAGGATGAGCTTGGGCTCACCCTGGCTGTCCTAAAGCCCACCCCAATGGGAACCCAAAGGTCCTAGGATGAGAGGACAGGATTCAGTGCCTCACACAGGCCTGGACAGAATACTACAGCAGAAAAACTTGGACTGGAAAAAGAAGTCAAGCTGGGTGCGGTGGTGCACGCCTATAATCTCAGGGGCTCAGGAGGCTGAGGCAAGAGGATAGCAAGTTCAAAGCCAGCTTCAGCCACTTTGCAAGGCTCTAAGCAACTTGGCCAGACCCTGTCTCTAAATAAAAAATAAAAAGGGCTGATGATGTGGCTCAATGGTTAAGCAACCCTGGGTTCAATCCCTGGCCACCAAAATAAGTCAAGACCATCTCTGGAAGAGAAAAGTGGTGTGGGCAGTGGGTGAGATCCTTGAGTATTCCGTGCTCATCCAAGGGAGAGGGTAAGAAAGATATTACAAAAGCCCTATCCTAACCCAGACAGACATGTTGGTGGCCTAACACACAGGGCCTACACACATCATGGAAAGAAGGTGCCATGCCCATAACTAGGAGGGAGTCTGCCATTCCTTATAAACTCCCCCAAAGGAGAGCCATGTGAGGACAGAGCTGTTTATTGTCTGCCCAAAGACTCACCAGGGTCATGACTCCCATTCGGTCCAGGTCCTGGGCAGCACTGCGAGAGGTGAGCTTTGGCGTGGAGCGGCCACTGAGTGGAGGGGACGCACTGGCCAGGGACAAGGCAGTCAGAGAGGTGGGGATAGAACCACGCTTGCGCAGCTGTGTCAAGTTTAAGGCCTCCATACTGCCGCTGGTTACACGTGTCTCGATCTCCTCTGCACGGAGCTCCGTGGACTCTTTCTCTTCCTGGATCATCCTGGAAGGCAGACGAAAGGGGACCTGGCCAAGTGCCCCAGCGAGAAGCAGCAGGAGGTGGTGCCAGGTGCTGCCCACACTCACCCCAGCTCCCCCCACACATGGCAATGCCTAAGGGCGCCCTGTTGTTTCTGGCATTGTTCAGATATACAAAGTCTGGAACTCAGAAACATTTCCCTCTCTTGTAAGCTGGCCTATGTCCTCAGTTTAACAAAAGTAGTTGCAGAGGAGGGAGGCAATTTAGTTCATCAAACACGAAGTCCAAATTATTTTGTTTTGGGTTTTTTTTTTTTTTTTGGTACTGGGTATTGAACCCAGGGGTGCTTAACCACTGACATCCCTTTTGATTTTTTATTTTTTGTTTTGACACAGGGTCTCACTAAATGGCTCAGAGCCTCGCTAAATGGCTGAGGCTGGCTTTGAATTTGTGATCCTCCTGTCTCAACCTCCCAAGCCACTGGGATTTACAGACATGTGTCACCACACCCAGCAAAGTCCAAATTCTTAACCTACTACTAACTACAGTAGCAACCTCAGGCCAGGCACTTTGCCCTAAATGCCTAAGTTTCCCAAAATATGCAGTGTCTGCAGTGGGTCTTAGTAGTTCCCAGATGCAGGACTTTTAATTGATACCTAATTGATACTAGCCCCCAATGGATTTTCCCTGTTCCATGAAAAAATAACGAAAAATAATGATAATGATGCATGTGTGTGCATAGAAGTTACTCTCAGTGAGGAACATGTGCATACAAACACTGGAGTAGAGATGCCAACTGTCCTTTAAGGAGAAGAATGTGTCCTTATTCTGAAAGTACATCTTTCCCAGTCTAGGTATGTTAAAATGTCCTTTATTCCAAATGGCTTTGATGGTAAATGGTAGTTATCTTTAATGATTTACTTTGCAAGGCAAAATGATGGCAGTTCCATATTGCTGTAGGGGGAGGGGTGGGTGTCTTCTTTGTAACTGTGAAATCCAAAAGTCTGGGAACCATTGAACTAGATGACCTCAGCAGCCTGGAGAGCTACACATTCCAGCTCAGATTTTCCCTTGCTGTTGGTCATTAACATTAATAAACTCACTAAAAAGGCAGGATTAAGGGAAGGTCCTGACAATTTTTCCTGTTCCCAGTTCCTGTTTGATGCCTCCTCAAAGACAGGAGGCAAGGCATAATGGACTGAGTTTCGAACTTCCGTTTGAATCTTGGTTCTGCCAGCTACTATGTGGCTTTGGAGAAGTCATGTAACCTCTGAGTTTCTGTTCCCTTGTCTCTAAAACAGAGATCATGCTACCTACCTCCAGGACTAGGGTAAGACTGACAGTAACATTCACAAAGCTGTCACCCTGAGATGGCTTCAGTAGTGGAAGCTACACTCAGAGATCAAGATGAATACCAGAACTATAGCTCTGTGCTCCCACACCCAGCCACCTCATCAGATGAAGCCTGAGAATCAACTTCCCTTTTGGGTAAATTCTGGACTGGAACCTTGTCTGATGCCCCACAGAAGGTCCCTAGACTATGGTACTAAGATGCAGTTTTAAGACATCTGAACTTTTTCTGGCATTGCACAAACACTAAGAAATGGGCCCTCTGTCCTTAAAGGCACCTCCCAGACCCTCTGCCCCTGCCCCAACCTGATCTCCTCATTGATGGCATCCAGCTGCTCCTGCAGCATCATGGCCAGGGTCTGGGCATCTGAATGGCCGCCAGGGGAGACAACATCAATGGATCCCACCAAACCCCCTGGCTCATCTTCATCCACATCAGAGATCTCAGGGTCACTGTCAAAGGCAGGAGTGGCTGTGGAGGCCAATAACCCAGGCAGTGGAGATGGCTCCCAGTCCTTTGCAAAGGAAGAGGATAAAGAAGTAGTCATGACACCCAAGAGATCTGAGGACCCTCCCCATTTCTAGTGGGCAGCACTGGCATCTCTTGAACGCTTATTAGAAATGCAGAATCTCAGGCCCCATTGCCAGACTTACAAATTCAAAATCTGCATTTTAACAAGATTCCCAGATATTTGTTTACATATGAAAGTCTAAGAGATTCTGCTCCAACTCAAGGAGCTAGCTAATAGAGTTATCAATAAAAGAATCCAGAAAGAGTGGCCTTGCTTTGAATCTTGACTCCACCAAAAACTAGCTGTGCAACCATGAGAAAGTTGCATAACCTCTCTCTGCCTCAGTTTTTTCATTTGTAAACCAGGACAATAACAGTATCTAATTCATAGGTAGTTGTGAGGCTTAAAATGAGGAAATAGGGTTTGGCACAAAGGAAGCACTGTATAAAGGTTACTAGTTTCTATTCATACAAACTTGCAAATGGTGACTAATTCAGGGACTAAAATAAGGCCAAGCAGACCTGAACGTCTTAGGTGTCCCGTAATTTCAGCACATCACAGAACCCTCTGGTTAACCTTAAGAGGTGGTAGCTTTTCAGAAATCATCCACAAACCTCTTCAGCAGACAAAGGCCCAGAAGTGGAGAGAGCACAGGAGAGTGGGGGAGACAAGGAAGGGTGCCAGGGACAGAGGGGCTCAAACACAGCCTCCAGGACCAAGTCCCCAAACTCCCCTGGGGATACTTGTTCAAGCTCCTGATGCCTTTAGTCTGAGCCCCCAGGCAGCTGCTGTGTTCTTAGAAGAGTAAAGGAGTGAGACCCGGAGGTGCCCTCACACTGCCATCAGACCAGGGCCCTAAGGGCAGGGATGTGACTTCCCCACAGACCAGGAGTTCCTTCTTCCTCCATCTATATCCTCTAGTGCCCCAGAGCATGAAGAGGACCTGGGCTCACAAGAGAACATGACTAACAATTGAGGACCAGATAGCAATCAGACTTCCCCGAAAAATGGAGTCAGCCCTTCTACCCTTCTCTTTTCTCATCCCCCTTCATCTCCCCAGGCCACCTCAGACAGTAAGAACCCATACCTGCTTCTCAGAAAACTCCAGGTGCCCCCCCAGAGCCAGCTGACCTATCATCCCTCCCTCATCTCCCCTGTGAACCACAGCTTTTGTTTCAGGAAGCTGTCAATTCCACCTTCCCCCCACAGCCCCCTCCCTGGCCACCAGAAACACACGCCTGCACACCCAGGCACACGCACACATGCTTCAGTGGGGCCTCAGGGACTGGCTGGCTGCCTTCCAGGCCCTACCTCTTGCCCACCAGGAGGCTAAAGCAAGGGGGGGTCACAGCTGTTGCAGCTGACAATGGTCCCAACCCCAGGGCTGCAGCTGTCACTGAAATGGGGGAGGGCAGGGGTGAGGATTTGCACCACACACCAGCCGTCCATGTAACTGGAGCCAGGCACACGGCTGAACTGACCCCAAACTCTCCAGGGAGACACACACACACACACACACACACACACTCACCCCGCCACTCCCTCACCTTGGCTGAATCTTCCCTCAGCGCAGAGTAGCGGCGATGCAGACCTGGGGGCGCGTGGGTGGTTGTGCTCAGGGAGAACCGCACGTCCGCTGTGCTGCCCATGTGTGACCTTGAGTGGTGAAAGGAGAGAAATGACAGGTCCTGAGGACTAAGAGCCCCAGCTCTTGCACGCACTGGGCTCCAAGAGTCAGGGATCTTTACCCTTGAGAAGTCTTAACAGGACATACAGCTATCAGAAATATTTGAAGGGATGCCATGTGAGCTTAAGATGAGACTTATTCTCTGGTGCTCCAGGGGTCAGAATGACCCAGGGAAGAAAATTCTAGGGAGTGGCTTTCCATTTAGCCTAAGAAAGACCTTCTTATGGCAAGAGTTGGCTTATAATGCTTTTAAAAAGTTAAGCTCCCCATCAGAGAGGTTTTCAAGTGCAGGTTCTCTGGATTTCTGCCAAGAACAGTACAAAGTTTTAGGCACTGGGAAAGGTCAGAGGAGATGATCTCTGAGGTCCTTTAACTCTGATGGTCTTTGTTCTGTGGTCTTCTCCCCAGCAACTTTCCTCAGGTTTCCCAATAATCTGGACTAAGTCCCTGGCTAAAATTCAATGCAGTCATACCCCTACCCTATCCCTGGGAAGCTTTGGGCAGCCCTGACTGCATCAGAAACACCATCTAGAGAAACCACTTTGACTGCCCCAAAGGTCTATCCAAACCTGAGATTTTAGGGTCCCATTGACAATGTTAGGAGTGTCAGGAAGCCTTCCTGCAATGTTTCTTCCCTATACCTCCCAGGTTGGGACTCTTGAGAGAAAGCAATGCAGAGTGGCCAGGAGAACCTACAGACTGTACCGGTAGCTGGAATGAGAGGGGAGCACTTGCCTAGCCCCCTCTTCTCCTCAGAAACTCAGCCCCAATTCTTTTTTTTTTTTTAATATTTTTTTCAGTCATTGATGGGTCTTTATTTTTATTCATTTATTATTTATATGTGGTGCTGAGGATTGAACCCCGTGCCTCACGCATGCTAGGCAAGCGCTCTACCACTGAGCTACAGCCCCAGCCCCACTCAGCCCCAATTCTGTGATAGGTCCAGATATTCTAAGCCAAAGCCAAGATTCCCCAGCAGTAAGGACAACAAGCAATGGCAAATGGCTTGGTGTATCCTGGGCTAAGTTTCATTAACTGAAGAGTTGCTCCTTTTGGTCAATGTACAGGAAGAATCCCAGATACCATTATATGTCTCTGTTCTTGCTTCTCTTCATACCCCTACACAGGTACAGTAATTCCTAATGAACTTGAAGTTGGTACCTCAGTATCCACTGCCACAGGTTCCCACAGTCCTCTCCTCTCAAGTTCAACATTCCTTTCCCTAATTCAAGCATTTCCCTCCAACATACATATATCCCTTAACATTTCCTCATAGTAGCTGATCTCTGATATAACAAGAACAGGGACAGAAGGAAGCTATGAACCTTGAAGGGCCTCTTTAACTTCACTGTCCTCGATCTTTTCTGAGCAGAGAATTGAGGAAAGGTTTGAGGGTTGAGTTCAATGCCAAGTGCTTCAGAAAATGTGGAGAAATCCAGAGGAAAAAGCTCCACCCACCACCTCTTACAATGTTTTCAGGTAAGGGGATGTCAACAACCATGAGTAACAGGGCACCTCAGCTTCCAGCAAGAAGGAAAGTTGGGGTTTTTTTGTTTTTTTTTTTTTGCCTCATTTCCAATCTCTCCCAATGCCTCCTACCTGAACTCAAGTGGTTCTCCACTCTCAAAGAACAATCCTAAAGATGGTGTCTCAAAAGAACTAGAGTGAGTGACACTCTCAACCAGTGGACCTTGTGGAACATGGGAGAGCATGGAACTCAGGCAGACACCTCTCAAGGCATACTCTCTGTTGAGAATGCAAGAAGTGTCCCACGGCCCTTGGCCCAAGACCATAGGAAAGGAGTATCATCTGATCCTTGTCCCTGCACCCCCAGAGGACAGGTGCTCCCCTTCTAAAAGCCCAAGTGATGAGGTGTCTTTTCCCAACTTCTCTGAGCTTCAGTGTACCACCCTGAATAGGAGGAGGACCCTGAGGTCCTGGGCGGTCTTTTGGTGGGGGGAAGTTTCCTTCCTCAGGGTCCAAAAAGGACCCCATCCCAGCACGCCCCACCTCCCACGCTCCAGTACCTGGAGTGGATGCCATCCACAAACGGCCCCCCTCGACCCTTCAGCTGGTCCACCTCTTGGCGCAGCTTCTCAATCTCTTCAGACAGGCGGCCCTGTGTCAGGCAGACCCAGGGTGGGGTGGGGGCCAAGGAGGGGCAGAGAGGGGAGAGTGGGAGTCAGAAAGGGACAGAGAGGACAGCAGAGTTGGGGAAAAACAGAAAAATGCTCTGCAAGGTCCAAAGTCAGGGGTCCAGGCCAGGACCACAGATAACCAAAGAGAAGAGGAACAACTGGAAAGTGAGCAGAAGGTGGCAAGGGACCAGGTTGTCTGGAGAAGGCCTTTACAGGAACAAGCCAGCTGACCTCTTACCACCACACAAAAGCATGGCAAACCAGGCAGAGAAGCAGAGGACCCAGGTGCCCTTTCACATATTGCTGAGGCAAGGACAATAGCCAATTTTCCCAGAGTCACCTGACTCTTACCTCACCAGGGTTTGAGGCCCCCACCAAATCCTTTGGTTAAGCTGTTCGCTGGGCCCTGGCTCTGCTGCCCACCCCAGGCCCTACACTTGCGGCCTCTTTCTCTTTTACCTCTGGGTACTGGTATATCAACTGGGTCAGGCTGTGGTGAAGAGGGATGATACAATGTAATGCATTTGAACTAACACTGAAGCTAACACAGTGCTGGCTATCAGAGCAGCTGCATGAGAAACAGGTGTGTCCTTTCCGCCCAGCCACCAGGGCCCTCCAGGCTGGGTGGGCTGGCCCGAAGCTGGATACCTTGTGGTGGTGCTGCTCCTCGATCTGACGCTGGGAGCTCTCCAACTCCTGGATCAGCGTGTTCTGGGGAAAAATAGCAGTAAGCCAGGGACCTTCGCCTCGCCAACTCCCCTACTCTGGCTCAGGCCAGAGCCTTCCCCACTCAGCTTGGACCGACCCTCCAGACCTGTTCTCCTAACCCACCTCTCCACCTCTCCAGCCCGTCCCCCTCCCCCCCCCCCCAGCGGGAAAAGCTCCTAGCTTCCCCAACTTCTGCCAACTAGTACTCACAGTTCCCTCCCCGCCCCTGACTAGCTTCTCACATCCCAAAACCCCGCCCTCCAGGCAGGCCCCGCCCCACTGCTCTGACTCGACACGCCCCTCCAAGTAGCCCCGCCCACCCCGCCCCCTAGCCCCTGCACCTTCTCCTCCAGGGCGGCCATGCGCTCCTTGAGATGGAGCTGCAGGCGCTCGTTCGACTCGCTAAGCAGCCTGTCCACGGTGTCTGACAGCCGCTTGTTGTGGTCCTCGTTCATCTTCTCCCGCTGGCGCACCTGCACAGCCGGGCCGCCTTGCACAAGGCCACCTCAGGGCCTGGTCGACGCCACCCTCCTCGGGAACCACCCATTCCCGCTGGGGTTCTGCCTGCTTCACCTGTCCCCTTCTTGTCCTCTGTCCTTCATCCTCCCAGAGCCCCTCTCTCTAGCTCTCTCAATCACCTCCTCCCCCAGCTGCGGGCTCTTCCCACCCCTGTGTGGCTCTCTCTCCCTGTGCCCTGCTAACAGTACCTAAGAGCCTGCCCTGGCGACAGGGAGGTCGCCCAAGAGCCCAGCCTCGTGCCCTCACCCTTGCCAGCTCCTGGTTCTTCTCCTCTAGCTGCCCTTCCAGCTGCCGCAGGTGCTCCTCAATGTTGCCATGCCGTTCTTCAGCCTAGGAGGGGGGATAAATCAGTGCATCCAGGGGATCTCTGTTCCTCCTGCTCAGGCCCCATATTCTGTGGATCCTGGTGCCAGGGCAGTCTTGGGATCAGGGGCTCAGGTGCCAAAGAAACCCAGCTGTCCATCAACTTGGTGCAAAAGCACCATCACCACTGCCTTTCTCCCGGCAGAACCTTGACCCCTGCCAGGTCCTTCCCTGGTTCCTACTCAGAGCTGGTATCTGGAGCTGGCAACTCAAGAGGTGGCAAATCCTCTCCATGTTTCCAGGAAAAAAAAACAAAAACTCCACTTGAAAGCATGAGCTACCATACATCTCTGTGCTTCCAGATAGAATGGAACTGTACTTGAGAACACAGGCCCAGGCCAGGCAGCCTGGGTTCAAATCTCTCACCAGTAATGTGACTTTGAAATCTCTAAGTGCCTAGTTTCCTCAACCGTGAAATTCGACTACCAGCACCTATGCTCACTGGCCCATTTCAAGGGCTAAATGAAATACTCTGGCAAATATTTAGAACACAATAAGTACTCAACAATGTTAGCCTCACCATGATTATTACCTTTATTATTAAACCAGCCCAGGTAGAGTGTTCTCCTTTCCTGTCAAGTATCTCCAGAGACGCGGACCATATTGTTTCTGCTGACAAGATTTTCCAGAATACCACGCATCTTACAGTCAGGAAAGCCTTCCTTTAACTCCTCCTGCTATGACTCACTTGAACATATTAATCACTTCAGCCCATCCCTTCTTGTCAGTTTTTGCTCAGCATCCCACACATAACATCCTCTGCTGTAATTTAAACCTAACCCTCCATTCCTAGGGGCTGGAAAGACCCTACAGACCACCAATGACAACTGCACCACCATAAAGGTAAGAATACTGAGGCCCAGTTAGGGAGGGATGTGACTTTTCCCAGGTCAGAAAGCCAGTCAGTGGCAGAAGCAGACTTGGTCATTGAGGCTGTGAGTTCCATCTCCAGAGCACCTGAAACGCCATACTGGCACATTGGCCAGCATCTTATCTTTCAAAGGCTCTGGGGCTGGATACTTGCTTAAAACTGGTTTCTTTCTATCCCTGAGTTTGGGGGTAGCAATGGTGATTCCCCATGAGGCCCCCCCAAAAGCCTCCAACCAGCTGAAAAGACTCCTAATGTGTGATTAATCCACCAGACATCTAAGTCCATACATTTACTTAGCTCTTCCAGAACCTCGTTGCTATCTGCAATTCCTCTTAAGAATTACTACACCATAAAATTACCTCTGCACTATGTAAATTATATTGTCTTTTATTCATCCTAATGCTTTAAGCTACCAGGGGTGGTCTCTAGATATAGAATGCTTCAATTTGGTAAAAAAAAAAAAAAAAAAAGATGTGCTCACCCTAAATTCCTACCCTGAACCCCCTTCAGGGATATACAGACATTGATCATATCTCCCCTTAGGTTTCATTTTTCCAGAGATGAAAATTCTAATCTTTCCTCTCCAGCCCTAAACAAACAGAAGTATCAACCACAATGGCATCAGGATAATAAAATTCTTTGCATCAGTGTAGTTTCTTCTCTTTTGAGTATTTTTACCCACTTCTTATGGGACTGTTACATCCCTGTGGGGTAAAGAGGACAGAGATTCTTCTTCAGACTGACAGACATGAGGTAGTGTGTTCCCAACATCACACCATGAGCAGTTCTCTGGCTCCTGCCCAATGTGCCCTCCCCTCTGTCCACTCCCTGCCTGGTTCCACAAGAGCCAGCTCCACTGGATATGGCGGACAGAGGCAGATCCCAGGCCCCTGGGCCACTTGCCTTGGTGAGAGCTGCAATTCTCTGGGCCAGCTCAGCCTCCACCTCTGGCAGCGTCTCTGCCTTGCGCATTGTCTGCTGAAGCTTCTGCTCTGCCACCTCCAGCAGCTCCTGTAGGTGTCGGGCCTTCTCCTCACACTAGCAATGTGGGGCAGGGAAGCGATTCAAGAGGGAGCACTGAATGCCCCACCCCCACCTCACCCCACCCCAGCAGAGAGCAAGTGACAGGTCAGAAGTTGCAAGGGACAACCTTGGTTCTTGGCTGCCCAAGATGCCTGACTTCCCCTTTCCCAAGAGAATCTTCTTTGAAGATTAGGAGTCATGGTGCTCCTGGGCCACCATGGGATAGTTTCGGCATGATCATCAGAACCTAAAGGGTCAAGTACAATGCCCACCCCCGCCCCATCTGGAGGAGTTACCTGGCGGTGCAGGGACTCCTTGTTGGCCAATTCATTCTCCAGTTTGTCATTGAGGTCATGGATGGATGTGGCCTCACGTTGAGCGGCCAGGTAGCGCTTCTCCAGTGTGGTGATTCGTTCTTCCATGTCCTCTTTCTGGGCCAGAGCCTGGGTGGCAGGAAAAGGGATGAGAGGAAAGGTCACCAGTCTTTCCATGCCCTGCTCCTTTCTGTACTTCCCCATGACACCTGGCTGGCTATAACCCAGAAAGGAGCATGATCTCCTCTGCCAGCTTCTAGCCTTGACCCAACCCCCCATTACTCCTCCCCACACCAGACCCTGCCAAGTGCTCAATCTTATACTTCCCTGCTTCTGCCTGGACCTTTGTCCATACCCTCCCCAAGTGCCAAACACCTATACCCAGCAGGATGAGGTCACTGAGAACAGACCGTTCCTCACCTCTCGGAGGTCCCTTTGATGCTTGCTGCTCAGCTCCTCTGACTTGATGAGGTCCCGGCGAGCTGTTCCCAGGTCCTCCTCAAGTTCAGCTACAGTTGCTGTCAGGGTGACCAGTCGCTCCCGGGCCTGGCTCAACTCAAAGTTTTGCTTCTCCAGGAGCTCCTGCAGCTCCTCCACCCGGCCAGTGTCATCCTCCAGGGACAGTGAGCCATCAGTCAGTCAATCATGGAGGCCCAGGGCATCCTACACCCTGCCCTGCCCCAGGGTGGTAGGAGGGGCCACACACCCACAGCAGACCATAGCTCTGCCCTAACCTCAGAGCATACCTCCAGGTACACCTTCTTTCCCCTGGGCCCCAGAAGCTCACTCCTGACAATACCCAAATACCCTAGCTCTGCTGTGTATCTCTTAAAAAACAAGTTTCTAGTTTTATCTGTTATCTCAGCCTCTTTAACCCAGAAAGGGGAATAATTAAGGAACAAAGGCTCAGAGATAGAAGGCATCTTGCCTCATACTGATATAAGCAGCTGGCTCCTAACAAAGTGGACAAACATATTATGTACCTAGCACACACAAAAAATTATAGATTTCTTTGAAGATGGAAGAGGGAGAAGAAGGAAGGAGACGTGGGAATGTTGCAGAAAGTCCTGAATTTAATTCAAGCAGTTCCTCTACTGAAGTCAGCAGGCAGGGCCTCCATTCCTGCCTTAGGAAATATAGGCCCCTGCCATATTGCTCCCCATTACCCACCTTCCACAGGCGTTTCGGTCCCAGCTCCACAGTCCCCTCCTCTTCTGCCACTCCATCCCGCACCCCTGCCCCCTGCTGCAGGGCAGACACCTGTAGGGCACAGGCCCAGGGCAGTGAGTCAAAGGGAGCTTCCTACACATTCCAGCTCCTTTTAAGTCCCCACTTTCTGGGAAAGGGTGCCTGACCCAGCCTTGGCTACCAGACTCCAGCCACAGTGAGGAAGAATCCCATGAGGAATAGAGTGGGGCTAAGGGGTCAGCCAGCTGGACTTCCGGGAGCCGCCATCTGTAGACTGAAGGTGGGCAGCTTACCTGCTGGTGGGCTCCTGCCAGCTGCTCCTCCAAGGTGGTAACCCGCTCCAGTGCCGCCCGGAGCCTTTCTCGAACCTGCCCAAGACAAGAGGAGATGGAGGAAGAAAGGGCAACCTTACTGGACCCAGGCTAAAGGAGCCTGGGCTTGGTCTACCATTGCCAGGCATGAGGGAAAGTAAAGGACCCACCAGGAAGTAAATTCCTAGGAGGGAACCTAATAGGACTTGAAATGAGGCCCAAGGTAGGAGGGAGCCAGTTTTGAAGCTAGATTTCCCTGAACACTGAATGCAGAAATCTCAGAGAAGGGACACCTTCAGGGAAGCTTGATTGGATTGGAGAGATTAGAAGCAGGGGTACCTTCTCATCCAGGGCCTTGTGGTGCTCAAACAGCGACTTGAGGGCCTTTAGCACCTCCACCTCACTGGAGACCCCTGAAGGTGACTGGGCCTGGCGCTTCACCACCGTCATCCGCAGTGACCGCTCATGGCGGGACACCAGGCACTCCAGATGTTCCAGAAGCAGCTGGCAGGAAGCAGGGGAAGACAGGAAGAAGGACTGTGGGCATGTGCTCCATGGGCTACAAGCAGGGCCCACATGATCACCAAGTAGACACAAGTACAACCATACCATCCTTAAAATGTTAAAATTCTTCCATCTTGGTAAATAGCTGCTCCTCAATTAAATACCAGCCCCTAACTCAGTTGTCCTGGCCTCTTCCCCAGGACCCTGAATTTCTACAACCCAGCAACTGCAGGTGAAAAGCCTAGTACTGGAGGTTAAATTATCTGGCTATGACCCTAGGATGAGAAGCAGGCAGAGGTCAGGTTGGGGTGGGGCTGCGCCTGGCCCTGGTCCTGCCTTGGTCAAGGTATACACACACACACACACTGGGCCATCCCCACTTACTCTTGTGTTATTCCGTTCTGCTTTCAGCTCTGATATCTCTTCCTCCCGCTCTAGAAGCTGCTCCCGACACATGCTCAGCTCCCTGGTCAAGGTGGCAAATTCCTGAAAACCCCCAAGGCTCCTTAGTGCTTGGGGATTCACCCCCTAAGCAACATCCTGCACACCCAATCCATGGTAGTCTCCTCTCACCCATCCCTACTTCCACCTGCCCCCAGAAAGTCCCGATCCACCCACATTGAAGGGAAGTAAACCTTCAGCTAGTGTGAGTTCCACCACAGGGCTCTGTGCCATCCAGGTGTGGGTTAGGATCTGAGGAAACAGCTGCACACAGAAATGGGAAAGCCACCAAGTCTGCTCTGCAGCCCCTTCCCTTGCCAGCCGATGTGACCAGATTCTGCTGTCCCTCTCAGTCAGCCTTCTGGTTCTCCAGCAATTCAGTGGCCTTTTCCTAGACACTGATGGAGGGGCAGAGCTGCTGGTTTGAGGGAGCGAAGTTCATCCAGAAGCCACAGGGGGAAGAGAAGCATGTTCTGAAGCTTAAATCTGAGTGAGTCCCAGGGGGCTTTCTTCCACCCCCTCCCTAGGGCTTCACAAGCTGCAGGTGGCCAGTGCGACAAGTGGATTGAAGGAGTCACCTACATGGGAGCAAGATGGCACTTGGACTTGCCCAAAGAGCTGGCCCTGAAGCTTCAGCCCTGGCTTCACAGGAACCCTGCTATATCAGGGCAGGTCTTCATGCCAGCATCTGATGCCAAGGCCCATCCCCTGGCTTTACTGAATACCCATGCACCAAGTATGCCCCTGTGGGGGACCATCCCAGACACTCCAAAGAACTTTCCAGCTCACTTCTGCCATCAGCACAAGCATCTAGGGTGAAAGGCCAGCCTCACAGCTCCAGGTCCATCATATCCTATCATCCTAACATCACCTCATTCCAGAAGAGTTTTCAGATGAATGGCCCAAATTCTGTGGTTTCCAAGGTCTGAGAATAACTGAACAGAGGCTTCAGCCCCACCCAGCACTGCAGACTCCTTTGCACACCAAGAATTCATGACCAAAGGAAGAATTTCCAAAGCAGTCCCACTCACTCCAGATCAGGCAAGAGGGTTATAGGAAAGCAGGGGAAGACAGGAAGAAGGACTGTGGGCATGTGCTCCATGGGCTGTCCCATGGAGCCTGTCCCTTCCAGGCACAAGGGCCTGTCCCTTCCAGAGCACAAGAAATCAAGGACTTCTGACCCCACTCCTTGATTATTGCCTTTCTATCAAGGGCATGGCCAAAGACAGTCAAGGTTAAGCATTCCACACCCTGGAAGCTGAGGCCTGGGCCTGATGCTGTTTCACCCCTCAACTTACACACATGCATGTACACGGTCATATTTTCATGCACATACACACTCACACATGTGCACATACACACATGCTTGTACACAGATACAGGTCTTAATGGCATATCCCCAGCCTCATACCATGACATCACCACCAAAGGTCTGTGAAGCTCTCCTTGGCCTTGTGCTTAGCACTGCCTGGTGTCCCCATCCTAGGACGTCTGTCTCCTCCCTCCTCAACTCTCACTCATCTAACAGACAGCTGCCAGAATTATTTCCCAAAGCACAATGCTGTCCACAAAGTTAAACACAGCTTATTCTGATTTTCAAACTTTTCTCTCATGGTTCCTTTTCATTCATTCACCTGGGTCACTTGCTGTTTCCAAACCCCGGCAAGCCTTTCTACTGCCAACCTTGGCTCAGAGGTCTCCCTCCCGCTGCAGAGCACAAGCCTCTTTCAAAGCCCATCTCAAAGGCCCCAGCATCCTTGGGACCCTTCTAATGGAAGTCTCCCTCTGTCCCTTGAAAACATTTCAGAACAAACGTCAAAAACACTAGCTTGGGAGTCGACCATTCAACCACAAATATTTGTGAATAACAGGTCCTGTGCTTGTCACTGGGGACACAGTGACAAGAAAGATACAACCCCTGCCTTCATGAAGCTTCCAGTGTAGGAAGTCATGCAGGCCTAGGATCAAATCTCAACTCTGTTCCGGTTAGCTATGAGACCTTGGGTAAATTACCTAACCTCTCTAAACCCCACTCTCTGATCTTTAAGACAGAGGTGAACAGTCTCTCTCCAGGAATTACTTATGAAGATTAAATAAGCCCAATGTACAGAGGGTACCTAGCACAAGCCCATCAAAGGCAGCTATTTTTATTACTATTATGCTTAACAATCCTTTCAGGTCTCTCTTACCTCCCTCTACATTCTCTCCTAGTCATTGGGGTTCTCATGTCTCCTTTCTCATCTCTGAGCTCCTTGGGAACAGGAACTGACTCATTCACCTCAGGGCATGCTCAAGGCCTCCTGCAAAGTGAGATAGGACGGGCCCACCTGCCCACCCCATCTCTTCACCAGGGCTAAATATTCTTATTGATAAAACATCCAAAACTCAGCCTCCTGTCACTTCTGAGCCCTAACCAGAAAACTCACCCACCCAGGCCCAGCCCTGGTTCTTCTCCCTGCACCTGGGAAAAGGGCCTGGCTTGAGGTGTTAGGCATCTCAGGCTGCCTCCCTCAGCCCTGCAGGGCTGCCACCTGCCCCAGGTGCACTATGCAATGCATTTAGGGCCTGGTTTCCATACTCATCTCTCTCCTAAGAGGAGGTGGAAAAAGCATGACATGTAAGCAGTCACTGTGAGCACTGTGCTTGCCCCACCCAGCCCGGGGCCTGGTTACCAGGCAGGGTTCATGCTTTCTTTGACAGGCAGCAGGATAACTCTGTTCCTGCTCCCTTTGCCATTCCCACAGTATGCATTTGGCCTGGAATATCTACAAAATGATGGAAGAGCAGGAAGCAACACAGAGTTCTCAGGTCAATGGGGTGAAGTGGAAATGTGGTGGAGGCTGAGACACCACGACACCACGGCCCCTGGAGGCACACAGCCTTTCAGGGATCAACTCCTGCATGGCCATAAGCAGTGGATTCACCTCCCCAAGCTTCATCATTTGTAAAGTAGGATGCCGGTGGTACTAGTACCAACTTCATCATTCTGAGAATTTAGTGAGATAAACCCTCCAGAGTGCTCAGTCCTGACAAAATACATTGTAAAGGGTGACTACATTAGAGCTAGTAGCAGTGCTACTGAGATACGTGTAATAGGGTGTTAGGAGACTCAGCTCTGCCTATAATTGCCTGTGTGACATCTGTGCAATAGTGAAGTTGGACTAGATGAGCTCTAAGGCTTCTCCCACCTCCACTTTCTGTGGTTCCCCCTCCCCCGCCCCATCCAAGAATAGGCCTCCAATGAGCAGCAGTCAGGGCTCTTTCTTTCCAGCCTAGGGTGCCATCTACTGGCAGCCTGGGCTCACTGCAGTTGGCAACTATAGCTGGGTTTTCTCCCTGCATCAAATTCCATCTATTTCTCTAGGTGAAGCCAATTCCAGGCTGAGGCACTTGGTAGTGACAGGGAAAGGATTTAAGTAGGAAGAGGACGAGTAAATGTTCTGTGAATTCCACTATTTGATATGCAAATAGATGCAGATGAACTGAGGGCCCAAGGGGTGCTGGACTCCACAGGGCTGAGGGAGGGCAGAGGAAGGGGCTGAGGGAAACGCAGAGCTTTAGGCCTTACCTGAGGGAGGGCAGAGTTAAGGTGTCGCTGGAGCTGGTCCCGCTCATGCAGGGCATCCTGGAGCCGGCTCTGCGTAGCTGCCAAGGTTTCCTGACTCTCCCGGAGGGACTCCAGCAACTTCTCCCGCTCATCCAACATGTTCACCATAAGCTGCTCAAAGTTGGCGTCAGCATCGGCGCCATGGGGGGGCCCTAGGGGGTCCCCCTCGTTGATTGTGGGCATCACCTCACACATGGTGGGGGTGGGCAGGGCCTTCTTAGTGTCAGGGGGTTGGGGACAGACTCATAGGATTGGCACCTGCAGGAGGACCCAATGCATGGGGGTCAGAGTGGGCAGTGCCAGGCAAGTGGATAGGTAGGCAGGGGCTTCTCCCATGGCATCAGTTGCTGTTGCTCTGAAGGGAGCCCGGGGCCTGAAGTGCCCCTGCAGAATGGAGCCAGAAGACCTGGCTTAATGTCTCCGGGCTAGGGCTGGGTGCCCTGTGTCCCCAGACAAGTGGGCAGCATCGGAGTGTGGCCATGACAGGCAGAAGAGCAGGGCTGGGAGATGACCCTTATCTTAAACTGAGCACCAGAGTCTGGCAGAGTCCCAGCTGGGTCTAGCGACACTCATCGTTTCCGGAGAGCGGTGTGGTCTGTGGGAGAAGAGACTGCTGTGAGGACTAGCTGAAGGGAGAAGGGCATCCAGGGGAGGGGGTGGGGCAGAGGAGGCCGATCCTGAACCAGAATGTGGGGAGGAGAGGGAGGTGCTGGCGCATGCCCCTTCTCAGGGCTTACTCTGATGGCGCCTTAGCTCTCCCAAGGAATGCACATGCCTACTGCCCAGCCTCTGCTGCCTGCAGCCCCCGCCCCCGCCCCCTGCAGCTGTCAGAAGTGCAGCCGCAGTGGTTCCCCACCCACGTGGCTCACTGGCCAAATATAGAAATGATTCAGTCAGCGGTAGGGGAGCAAGCAGGCTGCCCAGAGTCCTCCTGAGACCTGAGGGTAGGAGGAGAGGAAATAGGGTCTCTGGACCCTCCTCCCACAACCCTCTCCCCTGACTCAAGCCAAGGCAAGTGCAGAAGGGGTTACAGGGCTTAGTGGGTAGGAGTCCCTCCTGGGGGTCATAGGAAACAGGCAGAGTAGTTCCTGCCCTGACCACTGGCACAACATGGCTAAGGCCTTGGAGAGGCCCAGGCTGGGCACTGGGACAGGCAGAGAGCCCTGACCTGCTACAATGCCCCATAATTCAAGGAGGAGGTTCTGGCTCAGGTCATTCCCTACATCTGAAACCTGCCAAGGAGGACTGCAAGCAGGTGTGGCAGATAGCGGTCTTTGATTCTGGATTCATAGCCTACCGCCTTGTGTTGGGTGGGACTTAAATGACGGAAAGAAACCCAAGGTCTGATGGGGAATGGAGGTCACTCTCTCATGGTTGCTTTGGTGTAGAACAACCAGCTCATGGCTGGGAATCTGCTCCCTCAGTGTGAATTATCCATTGCTGGCACTGCCAGAAGTCACCAGCTAGGGCAGTCAGTATATGCACAGCCTAGCTCCAGTGACAGAGAAGCCAAGTGGTCAGAGCAAAGGCAGGCAAAACAAAGAAGGCAGCGTTTCCCTGCCTACCTTCTGCTCCCAACCTGCCTGCCCGCTGCTGGGAGGCCACCTCCTTAACTTCAGAGGGAGCAGCTTTAGGTTTCTTAAGTCTTCAGAGGGAGCAGCTTTAGGTTTCCCACTGCAGGAGGGCTCTGAAAGGGTGTGAAGCCCCCAGGACACTGGTGGGGACACTGGAGGCACTCCATAAAACGGTGCTTTGCTTCTTTGCCTTCCTCTTCCCTTTTCAAGAGATGCACAGGCAGCCTCCTGTGCACCACAAGAGGTGAAGATAGGGAGAATGAGAGAATCAGGATGGATGAGGCTTCAGGGCCTAGTGTGAGGTGAGCGATCAGACACTGGCAGGGCTGCAGCAGGGCTAACCCAGCAGGGGAAGTGTAGGAAGGCAAAGCTTCCTTGACCTCTCTCCAGAGTTCTGGGTATTAGAGCAGGCAGTGCCAGGCAAGGTAGGCAGGGGCTTCTTCCATAGCATCAGAAGCCCTGCCTACAGAAATGGGGGCAGGGAGGAATGATCAGATGAAAGAGAAGCAGCAGGAAAACCCCAGAGTTCACATCCACAGCCATTTCCAGAGGGGTCTATGGTTCAAGCTGGTACACACACACACACACACTGAGGCAGACATAGGAACATGAAGACCTAGGGCTGATAAACATGTGGTCACACACATGCTCCTAGACATAGATTCTGGACATAAATTCTGATCATAGGAATCCTTTCCCCAAGTTTGACACCCACTACACAGGGCAGCATTCCAAAAGGCTTCCAAGGTGAACAGGAGTACTCTGGTCTGCACCCTATCTTCTCAATGTTGCTGCTGCCAGGGCAGCCCACACTCACCTCCCTGTCCCACAGAGAAGGAGGAAGTGGAGGGGAGGAGCTGCTGCCCCAGTCTGGCCAAAGCTGCCATCTCACTGGTACTAACAGTGATTCCTCCCATTCTCCCATCCCCTGTGCCCAGACCTCACCTTCCCTCTCCATACAACATCTGGGCCCACATTCCCTCTATTCTTCCACTCAGTCACTTATCTAAAAGAAATAAAAGACCAGAAGAGGAGAGCAGGCTGGGAAAGGCCCTTGCAGCAGAGGCTATCCTTTGGAGATCAAAGTGTGCTCAGGCATTCAGGTGTCCTGGGAATGGCCTCAGCCCAGCAAATTCCCAGACAGCCTGCAGTACAAGGCAAAAGAAGAAGCCCAGAGCTAGGCCACAGGAGATCTGGGCCATAGTTCTTTCTAGAGACCAGCTAGATGACCTTAGGCAGGTCAGGGAAGTCATCTCAGGGTTATCTGCCCAGAGGATCTTGGATATCTACCTTGGGCTGGTCACCACTACTGAGGCCTCTGCTATAAGATGGAACCTGCCCGCTGTGTTTTGTCTGCCTTAGAGGGATGAGCACGGATGAGCAGAGCTCTGAGAAGAAGAAAGCACCACACCATGGCAGGGGAGAAGGAATTATCTGTGTATGACAAAGGCAGGCCTGTGGGTGGAGTTTTTAGAATTCTTTACAGGAAAGGGGTTGGGAAAACTTTCAGGCTATGAGGTGCTATTTGGTCCAATTTGTTCTCCCCAAATCCCCCTGCTCATTCTGACAACTGAGAAGCTGGCTTCAATGCCAGCATCCCTTTCCCAGCCTCCCTGAGAATCAGGTAGCAATTCCAGTTCCTCTGGCCAAATGACACACAGAGCCAGTTAAAAATGAGCCCAGAGCTGGGCGCGGTGGCACACGCCTGTAATCCTAGCACTTTGGGAGGCTGAGACAGGAGAATCATGAGTTCAAAGCCAGCCTCAGCAACAGCGAGGCGCTAAGCAACTCAGTGAGACCCTGTCTCTACATAAAACACAAAATAGAGCTGAGGATGTGGCTCAGTGGTCGAGTACCCCTGAATTCAATCCTCAGTACCAAAAAAAAAAAAAAAGAGCTCAGAGAGGGATACCAGGTGGATACCACTGAGGTGACTGCCTAGGACCTCCTGCCCTTCCCCCACCCACTGCACAAGCCAGCGAGCAGAAGGCAGCTCTAGAACAGACACATGGGACACCTGGCTTCTTCTGGCTCCAGGGCCATCTTTAAATAGAGCAATTATCATCTCGGGCTAGCAGAAGCCTCCTCAATTCCTGCACAATTCTAAGTAACACTCACAGGTCCTGATGTGGAGGCAAAAGCTGCCAGCCCCCAAAGCAAGCACCTGCAGGGGCTTTGGCAGGGAAGAGTGTGGGCAGGCTGTGAAACTGCTGAAGAGGGTTCGAGAGTGAGTGGGTGTAAGTGTGTGTGTGTGGAGGGAGGGGTCAGACAAAAAGTAGGCCTCTGGCTTTATAAACATGGAAAGGCAAAAGGTTTCCCAAGTGTCACCCCCTCTTTTCCTAACAAACAAGGGATGGGCGCTTGGGTCTGATGTCCTGGCTGACCACGCACACACATGCCTGGCTTCCTACTCGCCTACCAGATGGCAGGCCCCACCACTGAGAGCGAGCATGGCAACCATGAGGCTGCTGGCCCTGGTGGAGGCTGAAGGACCAGGGCAAAGCCGCAGGGAGCTGTGCTCAAGTGTGAGTGGGCCATGAGCTAGGCAAAGAGGGGTCTCAGAGCGGGAGCCCTCAGAGCTAAGAGCAAAAGAGGAGTGTCATATACATCTCAGCTGAAGGAAGGGTGGGGACCTGAGGAAAGAGGACAGAAGTGCCTATCACAAAAATAATAATGATTCTGTTAGTGGCTATGATTTATCATTATTTACCATGTGCCTGGACTAAGCCAACCATTGACATCTATTGACTGATTTTAACCATGATTCCTTACAAGGAAGATGTAATCTGTTTCACAGATGTGAGAGATGGGACTCAAAGTCATGTAAGCAGGTCTCCACAGCTGGTAAAGGGAAGATCTAAAATTCAGTTGGTCCATCTGACTCCAAAGAGGAATACGGGATGGAGGAAGAGGGAGAGCAGAGATGACTTTGGGCATCATGTCTACTCCAAGGAGTCAAAGCCTCTGGACTTTAGCCCTTTCCACCCTCATCAGGGTGATGGCAGCCAGAGGACAGCTCTCCTTGACCATCCCTCCTCCTCTCCTCCTTAAGCCTGGGGGTAGGCCTCTGCCACCTCATTAAGTTGGCAACTTCCCTACTAGAAGTGAAGCCCCATCCACCTACCCAAATTTCTCCCCTCACCCCCCAGCTGGCCTCATATCATTCTGAGCCATTTGAGTCCCCCACCAGCCACGCTCCTGCAGGCACTACAGAGGCAGACTTTCCTTCAAGCCACTGCTCTCCACACCCCGTGGATTCAGACACTACCCCCCAGTGGCACTGAAGCCCAGCTGCCCGTGCCCTCATGCTGACATCTCTTTCCCCCTTAACCAGAAGCTTCTCCTCTTCTGTCCAGCTCACCACGCCACTTTTACTCCTCGTCTCCCCTCCAGCCTCCTCCCCAGCCACTCCCCAGCCCTGCTCACTCACATGCTCCCAGAGCCCACCTACTGCTCAAGTCCTGCGCCTCACCTGGCTCGCTTTCCATCTCCCATGTCAACCTAACGAACTTGAACAGTCCTTCTAAGCTCACCTCAACACCACTTCCTCCATGGACACTCTCCTGATTCTCTCCAGCAGGTGAGATGTGCCCTTCATTGTCCCAACATCACCTTTTATTTATACCTCTTTATGGCACTTCTCTTACTTTACATCATCTCACCTGCAGACTCCAGGTTCCAGAGTAAGAACAACCAGTGCCTCCTTCTCTTTGGATGCTCTAACATGAACGGAACTGAACATACACCTGTGACAGAGTAATTTCTGGGAAGTTCATCCCTGAACAACTTCAAAGAAGGAGAACTCCAGAAAACCTGGCTCAAGGCCTGGGAATAGAGTCATTTAACTTGCCCTCTGAAAACTATTGCTTCTTGAGAACAAGCTATGGCCAACCCTGACTTGAAAAGCAGACTCTGGAGCAGGCTGATAAACCTAGACACAGGCTCCTCCCTGTGTGACCCTAGGAAGATACTTGCCCTCTCTGAGCCTCAGTTCCCCCTCTGTGAAATGTGGGCAATAATAGTATCCACCCCAGGTAGCTGGCAGGAGAACTACTAGAGTTGACATCCATAAAGTGCTGAGACGAGTGCCCAGGAGACACTCAACGCTCTGTGTTACCTCTTAGCGCCCAAGGCTGCCAAAGCCCTAAGATTAGGCCCACTCTAAACACAATAAGAAAATCAAAAGTTCACTTGGCTACAGGACACCATTCCCAAAGAACAGCCTTGGAAAATCTCCTCCTAGAGTTTCTCACCAATAGCCTCGAATCCCTTTAAAGGCATCTAGTTCTCTAGACCACACAAGACTACCAGTGGCACTTTGCTTCTCTGGACTTCAGATTTCCAGATCTGGAAAATGAAGGACACAACACCCAACAACTCCAGCAACCTCACAGGTTGACCTGACACTCAGAGGAGTAACATACAAGAAATAGTTCTGAGAAGTATAAAAGGTGACCAAAGCATAGGATGACACCAGCTGTCAGCCCTGGCACTCAGCCGCCTGATGCCTGGCACATTCAGGTGGACATAGGAGGTATCTGCTCACCCAACAGTCTCTCTGGGCCTGAGTCTACGAAGCTCATCTTTCCAGCTGCTCTCCAGGAGTTAGATATGGGCTACTCTTCCCAAGATGCAGCCTATCACTTGGGCAAACATACAATGTACTGTCCAAACCAGACCCCCTTGAGGGTGAAGAAGACACTGCTAAGAATCACACCAGGATACAGGTGAGAACTGGGTCTGTCCCTGGCACACCTAGCAGAATGGTCACCCTCACTGTATCACCCTAAGAGGACTAATGTCAAAGACCAATGGGGAGCCAGGCACGGTGGTGCACGCCTGTAATCCCAGCAGCTAGGGAGGCTGAGGCAGGAGGATTGCAAGTTCAAAGCCGGCCTCAACAACTTAGTGAGGCACTAAGCAATTCAGTGAGACCCTGTCTCTAAATAAAATACAAAAAGTAGGACTGGGGATATGGTTCAGTGGCCAAGTGCCCCTAAGTTCAATACCTGGTACCCTAAACACCAAAATATAAAAAATAAAAAAGACCAATGGGGAAAAGAGGTTTACAAGTTTCTGTGGCCCTCCAAAGCAGACCCTCTTCTATGACACTCATATCATACAACTCCTTAACTTCAAACACAGATCACAAACTGGGCCAATGACAGAGCACCTGTGGCAAAGAAAAGGGTGAAAGAGTGTGACAAACTCAAAGGGCTCAGAATTCCCTTTTTGTACTTTAATTCCATCAACTCCAAATATGTTAGTTTTACAGGACATCTGATTAAGGTTTCATTTGTATAAAAAGGTTCCAAGTCTAAAAAGGAGGTTAGAAAATCCCTGGTTTAAGTAATGTCTACAGAAATACTCTATATACCTACCTACCACCCCACTCCCTGAAATAAGCTTAAGTTCTCCTGGAGAGGTAGAGTACCAGAGCTATAAACCTGGGAAGGCTGCAGATAGCACCAGAGCTCACCAACCATTTTCCACACTCCATAAGTCTCATGGAGATCAAGCCAAGACGCGAGGCTGCACCCATGAACACAGCACACAGCTTTTGCTCAACATACATCATTGAGAAGGGTCACTCTAGCCATCTAATCAGAGCCACTAACTAACATGAATGTTCTCAAATAATGTTTGCAAAAGAAAAAACAAAAGTAGTAAGTGTGGTATATTTGGAGAATAAAAATCTTTCAAAATCAAGGGTCTGTGTGGGAAAAATATTAAACAGGGTTCTCTGGTGTTGAAAAAAATGCTCAGAAATCACTGCATTAGACTGACAGAAGATTTGAGAGGTATCATGTGGTAGAAAAAACAGTACTGCCAGAATGCCAACAGGTGCCAGGGCATGAAAGCTCCAGAGTACAGAACTGCCCTGAGAAATATGGGTGTCATAAAAAATATGCATGTGAATATGGTCACAAAAGTGTGTTAATGGAATATTACTCATCAATAAAAGAGAATAAAATTATGGCATTTGCAGGTAAATGGATGGAATAGGAGAATATCATGCTAAGTGAAGAAGCCAATCCCAAAAAACCAAAGGCTGAATGTTCTCTCTGATAAGTGGATGCTGATCCATAATGAAGGAACTTTGGTCAAAGGGGAGAGAGTGGGGAGGGGTCATGGGGACAGTAAAGATGGTGGAATGAGATGGACATCATAGCCCTAGCTTCATGTATGACTGCATATATGATGTGATTCTACATCACATACAACCAGAGAAATGAAAAGTTGTGCTGCATATGTGTACAATGAATCAAAATGCATTCTGCTACCATGTATACCTAAGTAGAATAAATAAATTTTTTAAAATATGCATAAATAAATTATACATGTCTCACAGATAGACAAAGAAAAAATAAAACAAAATATTCACAACAAAAGTGTGTGTGTGTGTGTGTGTGTGTGTGTGTTTATAAAAAGAAAGAATGTAAGTGGGGTCATGTGCATCCAAGCAACATAGTGTGTAAGTGTGTGGCTGTGGGAAAACATGGGGCATATATGTGGTTATAAACGAAGGAGAGAATTTGTGTGTGTGTGGACTATGGGCATGAGAATGAGGTCCAGAGAATGTGTGTATGAAAGTGGGTGAGCATGTATGGCCGTGAAAGTGTGTGGATGTGTGTGGTTGCAATTCTATGTGAGGGCTCATGACTGTATCAAACTGTGGTCATGAGAATGCGTGTGTGCACAGTCGTGGGGAGAGGGAGTATATGTGGTCAAAGAAGCCCGCACATTCAGGAGTCTTAAGATTGTGCATGTTCAGGGGGCCACAGGAGCTTATGTGTGCATGTGGGTGTGATTAGGAAAGCGTGCTGGTAAGCATAAAGAGTGTAAGTGCATGAGTGGTCTTGAACCTCTATGAGAATGTGTGAGGGATGGGAGGGAAGGACAGGAAAAAAAGAAAGAAAACTCCACTTATTCCAGGTGCTCTGCCCCAGATAGGGGCAAAATATTCAGGCACTCAGCAACTGGCCCAGTGTGAGCTGAGATCATCGACCTGGGCCAAGCCCACCCTTTTAATTACCACTCCCTATCAGGACACACTGCTCCATGTTCATGAGAGATACCTGGGGTCATCTTCTGCATCTCCCAGAATGCCCACTTTTCTGGACCAGCACAGGCCAAGCCCTGGGGCTGGCCCCACTAACCAATACCCCACTACTCCATTCTCAGCAAAGAAGAGCCATTTTCTGAAACAGCTGCCAAGGACCCTCCATCCAGTAGTTCTCCCCACTCAACGCCCCCCCTCCCCGAACTGCAGAATCCCCTACCCTGTGTGGGAGTGGTGACCACAGCCTTGCTGACAGCTCAGTCTTTACTTGATTATCCCTCAGGAGTAAGGACCTCACTACTCAGTGAGGAAGCCTCACTGTTCCAAGGAAGTTCTTCTTAAATTGCATGGAAACCTATCTCCCCTTTGAAATGACAGTTATCTACCTGAAGACAATAACCATGAAGGCACTCAGATATGTGTTTAATTTATGAGAATTCAATTCTGCTGGCTGGGCAAAATAAGCAACAAAGGCCTCTAAATGCAATCCAGATATTTTATCTGACACTGAACTACAAAATCATATCAGGCATATGAACTCTTTTTAAAATTATCATCCAATAATATATATTACATATTTATATAATTAACAAAGAATGCATATGATATATACTAAGTCTATACATTCATACTATTCTTCAGGGTTATAAACCTAAACCCATATACCATCCTTTATGAGAGATTTATGGATCTCATCTACTGACTATGGAATCTAATTCCCCCAGTGAGATATAATAGCACTGTATTGAGTCTCCAGAGTCTTCTCTGCTCCAGGTTAAATATTTCTAGTTGCAAGGAGGACCTGTTTCATGGAGCTCAGGGGACCTGAAGGCAGATCTCTTCAATTCAATCTCTCAGTGAGTGATTTCCATGAATCCAACACGGTTATGGATACAGAAGACATGGAAGATACAACTCCATCCTCAGGAAGTTCATGAGTTACTTGGGAGAACACAGATATACTTGTAAGCATCTGACAGCAATACAGAGTAGCACAGGACAAATATGGTCTCTGGCCCAGCCTGGAGGTCAGTGCTAGAAATCACATGGAATATGACCAATTGAATCAGCTGGCAGCAGTTTCTCCACCAGCTCTGAGAAGGAAGTGGCCCCAAGCCAAGGTCTCAGCCCCCAATGGAAAGGCAGGCAGCTGCCCTGCACTACAGCTGACTTCTTCTGGAGAAAAAAAAAGACACCTGAGGGAGGCCCTGAGCTGCAGCACGTAAGCCTCTCTGCAGGCAGGACAAAGAACTAGGCAGCAGTTAGTCTGTGTGGCAAGGCAGTGACCAGGCAAGGACAGGCAGTGAACAGAGAGTCCTGAGGGTCTTGCTGGCCCCCAGTCTCACCATCCTCGCTTAGAGCTCCTTGTCCCAGTACTGTTCTCCCCTACAAGCCTTACCCCCAATGACATCCTCAGTTCTTCCAGGCCCCTCCCAGCATAGCAAATACAGAGGTTCACTTAGAAACAGCCCCCTTCCAAGCAGAATACTCAGAGAAGCCATGGTCCTGGGCATATGGTCCTCAGCTTAGGATCACAGTTCCTCTGATTACTCTTCACCCTGCTGGCCACCCAAAGTGCCACGTTCCTGTGAGCCAGCACAGTATGCCCTCCAGAGCTAATTATAGGTCAGTGAGCTAGCAGGCCAGAGGGGGACAGATGGTGACTTCATGTGGCTGCAATACACACTTGTCCCTCCCTCTGACCCCAATCCCTCCCCCTCCATTTCTCTTAATTCCCTACCTGGGACCTAGATGATTCTGAAGCAACTGTCACTCCCTCAGTCTTCCCTGTTCCTCGCACAACTCGCACAACTCCAGACACTCAGTAATCACACCTTGTTCATAGAGAAGCTCCTCTGCCATCTCAACAAAATAGAACTGAAGGCCTAGAAGAGAGTATCCCTGGCATAAGAAGGTACTAGCTGGCTCCCAGGTATCTGAAATCCTCCTTGACACCAAGCTCCCTGGCCCTCCTGAGCCCTCATACTGTCTCATTGCCACTACAGTCCAACTCCTCATCCTCTCTCCAGTTCTAGCCCTGCTATCCTCAAAGGCTCAGAAAGGACCCATTACAATCCCTGATAACTCTTCCAACTCTGAGGTTCCATCAGTTAACTCAGGAGACTCAGGAGTCTGATGCCTGCCTAGCCCTTCTCATCCTTCCTTTAAAACCCAGCTGCCAGACTTCTCACACTCTGACATCATGACATGCTCAGCAGCACACACTCAAATACCATTGATGAGCTTCCCCCTCCATTTCTCCTCCCCCATACTTTTTCATCTTCCAGAGATAGTGTCTCCCATTGTGCAGAGAGGCTCCCAATAACCATTGGGCCATCTATCATCTCATAACTTTGAGATACCATTTATCTCAGACAGCCTCCTTAGACTCAGGACAAAATCTAAGAAAATAACTAAGGGAAATCATTTAAGCTGTCCTTTTTCTAAGGCAACTTCCCTGGGACTGACCAACTCATAGTGGTAGGGACAGCACAGGGTTGGAATCCTGTTAGGCTTTGTCTTTTGCTAATTCAAAAGCAATGTGATTAAATTGTGTGTGTGAGGGGATGTTAATCGAGTACCTAATATTTGTGCTTACATTGGGTACCTTTCAGCTGCTCCATGGCCCTAAATTGCCTTCAGAAGACCAAGTATCTAATATGGTGCCTGACCCAATAAATGTTTGCTGGATGTTGAACAAAGTACCAACAACTCTGGAAAGGCTTGCTGGAAATCCGTACAACCTGGCTCCTGGAAGGGCCCCTTATGATCATACCAGGAGGGAATCTCCATGCTAAGCAGAGGCTCCTTTCTAACGACTTGCTCTCCTTACAGAAGAATTGAACAGCAGCCTCAACTCCCCTACCTCTCAATGAGTACTACCAACATATCTCTCCTTAAAGGTGACATCAGCACGTAGTGGCACTTTGTCCTAGATCCCTCCTCCTTCTCAAGAAAACCACCCACACCCATTTCAAGTCCTCCAACTCGACCTATCTTCCTACCCACCATCAAAAACCTTGAGATCTGTACTGAAAAACATCCCTACTGCGTGGACAAAAGTCAGCTCCCCATAGCACCCTCCCAGTTCAGGAATCTCTATTCCAGCTGTCTTTTCCTGTTGCGCCCACCCTCATCCCCGCCCCCACCAGGCCTCCGGTTGGCCTCTCCATCCACCCCACCTCCCTGGCACTGCGGAGATGGGGGCATCTCTGGCACAGCTTGAAACTGACAGCTCCAGGAATGGAGAGCTGGCAATAGTAACAAGGGATGTAATGAAGCACGCGGGAAGGATTAAGACCCCCAGAAACACGAAGACCTCTGTTCCCCAGAAAAGATTGCCTCAAGGAGCGAGGGACGCTATTTCTCACATTCTCCCGGAGGCGAAATGAGAGCGCAGTCAGTTCACCCAGTTCCCACCCGGGAACTAGCCAACTCAGTCCCCCTCCCGCGAAGACCATGGAGCGGAGGGCGAACTCCACGCTCTCCCTGCAAATTGGGCATCGCCCCCCATTCTCATCCCCAAGGGCACAAGGCACCGCAAACACTGGTGAGGGGCGGCGGAGGGAACAGTATCTACGCCTACCGCAGACACATCTAGAGTAACAAGAGGCAGTTTCCCAAGGTGCGCTAGACAGAGACCTCCCTCCCTAAACTGTTAAGGTGAGCTGGAGCTGGGAATAAGAGTCATCCTTCCCCCCAGCTTGGGCTCTGGGCACTCACCTCTGTCTGCAATCGCCGAAGGCCCAGCAGCTGGCAGCTCAGTTCTGAGGCAGCAGGGAGCCGCCCCCAGCCGGAGCAACAAGATACGTCCTAGAGAACCCAGCGCGAGCGGAGGTAGATGCAGCCTCCGCCACTCTAGCGCCCTGCCTCGAGGCTCCGCCTCCTCCCCCAAGATACCACGGCCCCACCCCTAGGGGCGTGGCCTGAACACCTCCCCCCCCATGCCACGCCTCCCACCTCCGGGCGCTCCCTGGCCCTGACACGTGACTAGGGCGCCGCTTTGAAGCTGCGCGCCATCTTGGTTCGGCCTGGAGAGTGCTAGAGAGGTGGCAGAGTGCCAGGGTTTTACCTGGCAGCAGTAAGATCTCGGCCGTCAGTACAGTGAACGTCCCACCCCTTCCTTTGAACTCACCCCTGTTCTTGGTCTAACAACCTGTTCCCTAAATTGGCAGTGGATGTCACCTTTCACACCTCCTCTCTCCCATCCAGTTTTTAAGTTAAGAAACTCGAAATCCAGATACATTTTGTAGTATACACTTAAGTAAACTGTCACTAGCCTTCAGGCATCTCACTGTTCTACCACTGTTACTATAAACTGGAGTGTTTGTCTATTGCATATACATAGTATGAAAACTGACTCAAAGGCCAAAATTCCTGACAAACTATAGCTAAACCTCTCCATTTTCCTGAACTGCTCCCTAACCCTGCCCACACCTCCCTCACGCCCCATAGCTATTAATGCATCTTTTCCATCTGGTTTAAGTTTCATCACAGTGCCTACTCAATCCTTTACAAGTATCCAGTAAGCACTGCTAGAAGTGTGAAGAATTTTTATATACATGCAATGTGTACACACGCATTTGTAGATATATATACATGTCCTATATCGGCAACAAAGGCTGTAGTTGAGATCAGTGACACAATCTTTCACTTATTGTTTCCCCAATATATTCACCATTTGGCTGTTTCCTTACATTACTAGAAGGCAACAAGAAAATCTGAGTAATTCCAATTTATTGGAGAGGGGGAGGCCTAAAGCTAAATTTGTATTACTTTGATCCTCAAAGCAAAATTGTGTGCATGTGTGTGTGTGTGAGAGAGCGAGCGAGACAGATAGACATAGAGACAGACACATGTGTGGGGGGTGACAGAGACAGACAGACATAGAGACAGACAAAGATGTGGGGCGTGGGGTTATTAAGTAGTTTTTAACCTAGAGTCCAGAAAGTTCCAATTCTTCTCTAGGTGGAGTTCTTACCAAGGGAAATCCCTAAACTTCACAATCTTTCACCAACAAACTGAATCGTGCTAGGCAGCTTAGCCAATGCAAAGGAAGGCTGAAGCCATTATAACCAACCACATTTTACCAAGGGCTTGGCAATCATGAGAGAAGAGGCATTATGCAAGATGTATCTATCATTATACCATGGAGTTTGATACAAAAACTCAAAAGTTGAATCAGAACACAATTATTAAGCTGAATTTATTTCACCCCCTTTTTAAAGGTAACTCCTAAATGGGGGACACACAATCTACCAGGACAACTTTCTCCCACTCCATGGCATTTTTTGTTTAGGGAACTAGGGACTGTGCTTCTTTCCTTCTGCCACAAAGAGGTAACTTTAGATTGCAGAGATCTGTGAGGTGCTTATTGTTCTTAAGATTTTTTTCTTCTTCTAGTTTTTATCACTTAA
>CM053410.1:61801105-61818910 GCA_028644305.1 Xerus rutilus
TTATTTTAAAAGAAAGATTCACAAGTTGATCTTGTAATATTCTGAAAACCCTGTCACCTGTTTTATTTCTGGAGAAAGGTAAAGGGAGATGAGAAAATATTCACTTAAATTTGAGGGGCAGCTACATTGGAAGCAGTAGTTATAACAATTTTAGGCCTCTGGGTTCTGTTCCTGATCCAAAAGGGAAAACTTTCTTCCTTGAAGATTTAAGAGTTCAATTTTTCCCTAGAGCAAGATCATCCATTTTCAATAGGATGAAAGAATATAGAACAATAAACTCAATAGCACCAAATGGGATTTAACACAGAAAACAGGCCCAGGTTTCTCCTTTCAAATGCAAATTTTACATTAAAATATGTTTATAAACCATAGGTGTTTTCCTCTTGATTCAACCCTTCTCTCTCCAATAATAGCAGCCCCAGGAACCAAAAGAGCATATGCATTACTAATCAGATACACAGTAGAGCCATCCCCTCCAAACTGGAATCTGATTACTAATGGACTAGACTCAGGGCTGCCCCCAAAAATGGGAAGCAATAACTATGCTCTCAGGGAGAACGGATACTGCGGATGCCACCAGTCAAAGAGTCGAACGCTGTGCACTGGATCGAGGATGACTTGCACACCCTGTTCACTACGCAGGTTCCGGCCACCGTGGACAGGAGAATCTTGGAACACCAGTCTCACTCGATGATGTCGCATGTCTGTGCTCACATTAATAGTAAACTAGAAGAGAAAAACAAATTTAATACCCAACTCAAAAAACCTTGGTTTCCTCTGGTTCACCCTGAAATGAGACAGTACAGACATAATTTATACTGACTAGGTTGCAACATTAATCTCTAAGTTATAATATCAATGCATTTGTAAAGCCATTTAAAAAAGGGTAATTTTTATTTTTTTTAAATTTTTTTATTTTTTGGTATCAGGGATTGAACCCAGAGGCATTTAACCACGAGGCCTCATCCTCAGCCCTTTTTTATTTTTTATTTTGAGACAGAGTCTTGCTAAATTGCTTGGCACTTCACTAAATTGTTGAGGCTGGCTTCGAACTTGCTATCCTCCTGCCTCAGCCTCCCAGTGCTGCTAGGATTACAGGTGTATAAGGTCTTCACAGCTTCATATATTTAAAGTAGGCTAAAGAAAGTCTCCCAGATGGTTGAATAAATTAGTACATACACACACAGACTAACACCAAAGTCAATTAAAGTCAAGAAAGAGATGACTTGAAGGGATTTAAATGAGATGCTATTGAACAAGTTAAGGAAGATGCATGAAACATAAACCTGGTCCCATTTTTTGTAAAATAAAATTAGAAAATCTCCAAATATACATATGTAGTTCTATACAAAATTAATATGAAAGATATGGAATGTGAGTACTAACTAGGTCATTATTATGGCTTAACCAAGAGGGAGGAGAGAAGTACCTACAACAAAAATAGCATATATGACATAATCTCAATTACTCAAAATTATCTGAAAGAGGATATATACATGAACATTTTATCTGAGAGAGGATATATACATGAATATATTAACAGATGCATTAGAAAAAGTTTCTAAGCCGGGCGTGGTGGCACAAGCCTGTAATCCCAGCACTTAGGGAGGCTGAGACAGGAGAATCGAGAGTTCAAAGCCAGCCTCAGCAATGGCGAGGCACTAAGCAACTCAGTGAGACCCTGTCTCTACATAAAACACAAAATAGGGCTGGGGATGTGGCTCAGTGGTCAAGTGCCCCTGAGTTCAATCTCCAGTACCCTCCCAAAAAAGTTTCCAGTTTAACTGCAGTTACAAGACAGTGGAAGTCTAAGTCACCTTTACTTTCTCAATATATTTATGTATTATTTAAATTCTTTACATGAAGCATATATTATTTTTTTTTACCATTAAAAAAAATAATAAAGCTATTTTCATTTTGGAGGGTAACTCTGTATATCTATGAACATAATAAGCTCAAAACACAGAACAGACAAATAACACAAACTTTCCAGTTGTCGATCCAATTAAAATATTTTAAAACATGCAAACAATAAGCTACAGGCACATACACTGTTTACTAATCTGATTCTCAGCCAAATGCTGAATAGCCAGAGCACTGCACAAAGGCAGAGCTGGTCACCCTGTACTTAAGGTTCCATTTGATACCACATGCATGCTCACAGTTCCGACACACAGTGCTCACACACATGCTTCCTCATTATTTCTTTCAGTCATTAATGATCATTGCACACACATAATAATGCAAAACATGCCCTTACTTACTTACTTAGAACAATAGGTAACATATTTCCAGATATACTAATCCTCAACTCTGTCTGTTGTTAATATACAAGTCTAATTTCAGATTTTCTTAAAATATTTTTTCAATTGTAGATGGACACAATATCTTTATTTATTTTTATGTGGTGCTGCGGATCAAACCCAGTGCCTCACATGCAAGGCAAGTGCTCTACCACTGAGCTACAATATCAGCCCTAATATCAGATTTTAAGAAATTATTCTCAAGGTATTTTTTCTCAATGGTTGAATTTACAAATCTCTTTTAAACCCTAAATATAGTGAAAGTTTATAAAAGAGCTGTGGATGAAATCCTGAGTCTCCACTTACCAGGGTGAATATCATTCCCATGACAATTGGAATAAAGATGAAATTGAGGGTGGTGACCTGCAGTAAGCAGCAGTCCTGGTCTGGGTTGGTATGAACATCTTCATACTGAATGGGAGGCTGCAATCGTTCCATACACTTGCTCTTTAATCTAGGGGACTGAAGAGAATTAAAATTAATCTAATAACCTAGAGGAAATATTTCTCTAAAAGTCCAGCAATAAAAATCCAACAGCCAATACTTTTCTGTTATCTCCTCTTTATATGTTTATTGTTTTCTATGCAAAGATCAAAGAAAATCCGCCCTTTGCCAGAAGGGAAAATATATATGGATGAGCAGATGCAGCAATGGGTTTATGCTTCATTTAGATGGTAATACTGCCACCAGAAAAATGGAAATTTAAAGTCTCTATCAGAGACTCTCTAATGTCTGAAAGACTGCCAACTCCTTGTGACTTGTCAGCCTTAAAAGAATATCTGCTACACAAAAGGGATGGAAGCAAAAGTGGCCTCCTAGTATCAGGTGTCATTAAACCAAAGATTTCCAAGTCTCAGAACTCTGGGGAATCTCAGTATTCACTTTCCTGAAGTAACTGCGGTCTCTGTTTCTAGTTACATCTCTCCACTGTAAAGACTGCCCTTAGGTCCCCTCCCAGAAAACTCCTATGGTTCAATTTCTAGGAAAGTCTAACAGATTTCATAGACTATTTCATAGTCTAACAGATTTTTATCTTCCTAAATATAAACCATGAGAGCTAAATTTCTTCCCTTAAATCATGTTTTTGAAAAAAATAGGAAAATATGATTTACTTTAAGAACTATCTATAACCCACCTACCATCATTGAGGGATAACTAATGTGTTAACTAATATTTGTAATGTGTCTTACCAGTGAGCTAATAACTGGAGAACAGATTCTTAAAATGCAGCTGCTAAGATAAGAAATAAAGAATGGCAAAATAGATCCACATCATAGCCAAGACCTTACAGTTTAAGCAAAAGGCAGAGACAAAATGAACAAGTATTCACGGTTTATAAAAAGCCTCCTGGCAAACTCTCTCCTCAGGGCTTCCCCAAACTTGTCTTAACGTAAAACAATATTAATTTTTGTTGTTTACAAATATATTTGCTTTAAACAAAAGAAAAAAGAAAACAGGCAAATAAGCTCAGTGCATGATTACAGTAAGTTTTTCTCTTTTTCTCTTTTTAAGTCTCCAAATATATAGAAAAGTATAGTGCACTAAACTATATATACTCCACCATTGGATATTTTGCCATATTTACCCTCCCAACTCCCTCTCATTGTAGACACCTACATACTTAAAAAGCACACACACTTTGGGAAGATTGGAGTACAAAGTCTTTTGGAAGTAACACTGACACTCCATCCTTAACAATTCAGCATGAATAAAGATATTTACACATAATCACAGAACCATTATCACACATAAGAAAATTAATAGTTTCATAGCCAAACGTGGTGCAGCACGCCTGTAATCCCAGCACTTTGGGAGGCTAAGACAAGAGGATCGAGAGTTCAAAGCCAGCCTCAGCAACAGCGGGTGCTAAGCAACTCAGTGAGACCCTGTCTCTACATAAAACACAAAATAGGGCCAGGGATGTGGCTCAGTGGTTGAGTACCCCTGAGCTCAATCCCCAGTCAGCATATTCAAATTCTTCAATTGCCCCCAAAATGTCTTTTATAGTTCTTTGTTCTCTGGTCCAGGGGCCAGTCAGGGTTTACTCTCTACATTAGGTGGTCATCTTTATCTTTCAATATAAAATAGTTCCTCCTCCTTTTTCCTTTCATGGTATTAAGTTTTTATGTATATTATTTGATGGGGGAGGGCATTTCTGGGGATCAAACACAGGGCCTTGTGCATTCCAGGCAAGTACTCTACCACTGAACCATGTCCTCAGTCTTATTATTTAATTTGTAATAAGGTCATTTCATGCCTACTGTTACAGCTGGAATGCCTCCAATGTTCATGTTGAAATTTAATCTCCACTGCAATAGTAGCAAGAGGTGGGATTTAGGCAGTGATTAGGTTATGAAGGCTCCTCCCTCTTTCAAAAGAGGCTTCACACTGGGTTCAACCTCTTTGGTTTTCTACCCTCTGCTATATAAGGACAGTGTCCCTTTCCTCTGAAGGATGCAACAATAAGGCACAACCTTGGAAGCAGAGAAAACAGAGTCATGCCAGGCACAGAACCTCAAAGCACCTTGATCCTGCACTTCCCAGCCTCCAGAACAACGAGGAAGTTAACTTTGTTCTTCAAAAACTACCTAGTCTGTGACACTTTGTTATGATAGCACAAATGAACTAAGATACGTAGTAAAATTCATCAGAAGATAGTACCTGAATGGCAAAGCAAAGAAAGACTATATACCTGTTTTTTGAACTTGAAGTTGAATTCCCACATTGGTTCCTGTCTGTTCCCAACAATCTTTCTGCACCAGAAAAGCAAGCACTGTAGGAAAATAAAAATAAAACAAACTAAGGGGGGGAAACATCAAAATACACTGTAAGGTATCAAAAAATAAACAGAAAAAACCTCTCTGTTTGACAACTCTAAAGCCAACCACAGTCTAATGCTGATATTTTACCTAGACACAGGTAGACCCCCAACCTGACACTGATGCAAAATGAAGACAACCCCAGGGCTGTTCAATAAGGTAGAGAGGGACCAATATGTCAACCTCAGAGGCTATTTGAGATCAACCCCTATTGTTCTCTTGTTTAAAGACAGAAACATGGTATCTAGAAACTGGGGCATTTTCTGATTCAGTGGGCCACTACTCTTCATTAAAATATAAGGGCAGCAAGTAGCCACCAGGCAAGATGATAACAAGGCCATAAGGCAGGCAAGGAGGGCCGGCCCTATAACAGGAGCAAGCCACTCAGGATCTTCTGGGAGCAGAGAACTGGTATAGAAACCACAAAGCTGGGCTAAATTCAGTCTAGAGTGAACCCCTCGATGAAAGTCAGGCTACAGCTAGGGTTAAGCACAAGAAGTGAGGTACCTCCCAGGGGATAAGGGGTGGGTCGTCCGCCGTGCCAGCTGTCCTGCCCTTCAGACATGCCCTGTACGTCCTGCTGTTCCATCAAAAATAATGGGCTTGGCTTTAAGGGGAAAACACTTCTGCTGCCATCACAACGGCTCCAGTGTCCCACACAAGCTATGCTACTGAAAGAGAGAGAGGGGGGATCAAATACGAAAAGCTAGAGTCCAGGAACATGGGACAACTTCCTTTAGGCATGCTGGCAACTCCCTGAATGCCATGCGATTGTGGGCACACTAATGGCAAGGCCATGCATGGGACACCTGCCACTTCAGGTCCCACACCCTCTCCAGAAGATCTCTAATATGACACAAAAGAAGCAGCCAGATGGCCTGGACTTACTAACTAGATTAAGATCCTGGTTTTTGTTCCACTTTGGCTTTTCACAGTCAACTTTTTAAAAAGTAATATACAGTGCTAAGAATATGAAGACATGGGTGTTTCAGAAGCTAAGCAGTAGCACTTGCATTGTGCACTGGAGCCGCTAAGATGTGTCGAGCATGAGGAGTTTGCCCAACGCTGCTCTTCTCCCAGCAACTAATTCACACCTGGCATGGTTAACCCTGGGATGATTCTCACCCTCCTCATAGTTAGTCTAATACTATCAAATGCTTCTGGGGGAAGGGGCACTGTAAATGTGAACTGATACACTGTCCACTCATGTTACAGGCAGAAGCAGCTGTTGGGTGAAATTCTACTCACATAGCAGGCTATTCATGCCCTAAATCCATCAGCTAGCATATTAAATTAAGCTCAGCCAGTGGTCCTGTCTACCTCAGTTTGCAAGAGTAGTGGGGGAACACTGATTATCCTGAAACTAATAGTACCCTTTCAATTCAAATGTATCAGGTAGAATATTATCACCCTAGAGCTAAGCTAGGGGAGAAGAATCATTATATAATGTCCATGACAATAAAGTACAAGAGAATTGGAAGTGCTACAGAACATCAGGCTTTGGATAGGAACAGGAATAATAAAAATTAGCTATAACCTCAAAAGATGAAATTTAGACAATGATATTAGTTGAGTAAGAAAAGGGTTGAGACATCAACTTGCCTGCATAATCATATTTACTATACTAGTCTAGCCTGGCAAAGGTGATTTCACTAGACATTTCATCACAAAGGAGAAAAGGAGAGAATGTACCAAAGACTAGTAGACCTATTTACTAATCAGAAGAATACCACAAACTTGAATACAATGTATGAATATAAAACACTGGGGTAATCCTGAGATAAAAATAGCCTAAAACATGTATAATTTTAGAGCCCTAAAGTTTATGAATTAGAGGAACTGAAGGTCTCTGAGACAACACAGCACAGAGCCCGACAACAGCCTAGCACTGGGCACTTATCAAATGCTAAAGAAGTCTATGCCAGAATCCTTTAAGAAAGTTGAGAATAATAAAGGGAATCTCAGATGTCAAGATTACATTAGAAAGAGAAAGTATGTGAGTTACTCAGGTTATATCCTTGTATCATAATTTAAGCACCTTTTAAAAATTATAGCATACATCTGCCTTTTGAGTTGTGCTCTTCCTAGCCCAAACTGTCAAAACCATCGTATCTAAAGTGGTCCAATGTACAATGCATGAAAATAAATTAAAATAGAATAAGGAATACACTAAAAGCACAAGAAAGCTATAGGTAAAGACAACAAGCCAGCCCAGCACAGCAGGAATGTCTTAGAGAAATGAAATCTCTGAGCTCTGTAAGCTTACATTAGTCCTGTAGCAGCCCAGGACCTACACCCCTCCCCATCAGAGAAGCCAAAAAGAAGCCACAGTAACAGGCCCACCATACAAGAGTCCATTAGTCAAACCCCAACACTAACTCTCACTTACTTTGGAATTCTTTAATGTGCTGGGAGTGCTTTCTGGAATGGCTGGATTCTTGGAGATTCGAGCAGCAAATGGTTCATACATATGGTACAGAGAACGGATCACACATGCCCGAAGACAGCGCAGCTTCTCCATTGACTCTGGTCGCAGGCGCAAAGGCAGAGAAGCATCCAGCGTGTAGTGCCTGAAACACGACACATTACTCCTACCAATATTTGACCTGTCTCTCCTACTCTACCTCAGTCCCCCACGACTCCTGGTCTCTACGTGAACACCACTGCGCTATTCCATTGGCCGATAGTTAGCTAGCCCCAGTGCTCATATACGTACAAATCACCATCTCAACTTCTCAGCGACTTTTGCTTCTTCAGCTTATAATCCTGTACTTTTTCACCCATTTTAAAAGTTTAAATCCTATTTCACCCTACAAAAGAGCAAGTCTCTGAAGTGACTTTAATATACCTTAGCAATAGTACACACATGTAATCACAGAGATCCAGAAGACTGAGAAAAGGATCCTAAGTTCAAGGCCATCCTCAGCAACTTAGGGAGACTCTAGACAGGATGTAGATGAGTGGCAAAGCACTCTTGGGTTCAACCCCTGGCACCAAGGGGGAGGGGAACCCTGTCCTATAGAAGAGACATCAGGTTTCTCTCTCAGATGTCTCAACAAGTTTTCTACTCCCTACTTGTTGTGCTACCTCCACATCCATTCCAACCACAACCTTATAGACAATTTACAATCTCCACTACACTGCCACACCCTACATCAAAAGCTAGCCCTTTTACTAATCATACAATTTACTCATGCCTCACCACTACGATTCTATACAGGGCAGCATAGCATAAATACAAAAACTACATGATAATTTCAGGTGACTAGAAAAATCTAAGAAACAACTAATCCAGGGGAAAGATAAACAGCCATTTGTAGCTTTTGAATATTCTAGTTAACCTACACCTCAGAAGAAAAATCAAAGTCATTTCTTTCTGAGACTTACTAAACAAAGATACTAAAGGGAAGAAGGTAACTGTTAAGGAAGACAATTACCTGAATGAATTAATAATATTAAATTTAAATTAAAGAGGGGTTAAGGAGTCCAAAGTTAGGGTCATGCCCAGACATGGAGGAGAGAAAGTGAAAAGAGATCACCATCCAGGGAGTAGCTCCAAATCACAAACAGCAATGAAATCAGTTACAGAGAAAATGGAGTGAGCTCTCTGTGGTCGCACCTTCGGTACAACCTGGTCCAAAAGGCAGCAGTGCAAGTGACAGTCCAGGCATTCTTACAAATCAAGGAAAAATTCACAATGTCCTCAGGACGGATGTAGGAGGCCAGCAATAGCCAAATATCCATGGGATACTCTTCTCCTCCAGCTCTGTCCAGGTCCTCTGAAACAGGATAAATAAATAAATAAATAAATAAACAAACAACCTTTGTTTTTTTATTGCATGTATATCTTAAGATACGCAATCATTTCAATTTTCTCAGGTCTTGTACAGTTAAAAAAAGGGTTTAAATAGGTCCAAGGAAGCCCCTTAGGGTTATCATTTCCAGCTAATTCTAACTGCTAAAAACTTTTGCCTGAGTGAATAAGCCTTGTTCTTCAGGCCATTTTAAAACAAATACTTACATACTATTTTGAAGTTTGTAAAGTGTCTTCACATATCATTCAACTTGAATAATTTTTCAACAGAAATAACGAAAAGCCAGGAGTGGTGGTACATGCCTATAATCTCAGCACTCTGGGAGGCTGAGACAGGAGAATCGCAAGTTCAAAGCCAGCCTCAGCGATGGCGAGGCGCTAAGCAACTCACTGACCTGTCTCTACATAAAACACAAAATAGGGCTGGGGATGTGGCTCAGTGGTCGAGTACCCCTGAGTTCAATCCCTGGTACCAAAAAATAAAAATAAAAATAAAAAAATAAGAAATAAGGAAAATATTACTGTACCTATTTTATTTTTTATGTACTGGGGGACTGAACCCATGGGCACTCGACCACTGAGCTACACCCTAGCCCTTTTAGAGACAGGTTCTCACTAATGCCAAAGCTAGCCTCAAATCTGTGATCCTCTTGCCTCAGCCTCTCTAGTCAATGGGATTATAGGCGTGTGCTGTTGTGCCTGACTTATTGTGTCCATTTTAGTAATAAGAAAACAGAGCCTTGCCACGAAAGCAAGGTCAACAGAATCCAGGTTCTGTTAACTCCAAATTCTAGCTTTGCGCTATAAACCCTGACTCTGATTTTCCTTATAGTCTCCATCTACCAGATGTTTTCTTCAGTTCAGTCATGTAAAATACAAAATTGATTTTAAATGGCATGAGGAAACCTCAAGTGCAGACTAAATAAAAAACCAGATGAGCTGCAGTATGTACTCATTACTCAATAACTTCCTGTAAACGTTTCTTTTTCTCTGGTTTTTCCTTATTTCACTGCCACTTTGGCCTATAATCCTGACCAGAGGCAGTCACTGACTCCTTGATAATGTATCCCTACCTCCTCCTCCTCCTTCAGACCTCATTAGTGTTAATTCTCTTGACCCTGAGTCCACTGAACATCTCAGTTTCAGGTAACAAACACACTCCACAAAGATATCTGTATCTGGACTAACAGTAAGAGTTAACCCTTAATTCAGCCTTAATCACAGAACTAAAAGCAGATTTTTTCTTTCCTGGGTACAAAGCCCCTACACCACCTTCCCAAGGTTTCCCCGCTTCTCTAGCTGCTTCCTGCCATAACAGCAGAGTAATATAACTTCATTAACGTACTGATTATTTCAACAAATACTAATATCTATTATGTGATTCTCAAGTAGAGGTGAAAATTCTGGTAGATCTGAGACCAAAAATACACACATCATTTCTTACTTCTCAGCTTCCCCTCAAACCTAGCTGATCATCAGAACCACTTTGGCCTTAAGAACACCTATTCTAGGCTCTACCCCAAGAGAATCTAATTCATTAAGTCTAGAGCACAATATGGAAATCTGACCAATGGTTTGGAACATTATATGTCAGTTTATTTGTTTCATTTAAAGGTCTTACCACCTTTAAGATATAACCATCATATGCTTTTCTATTTTCCATAGTACCTATTAGACATAAAGTGGACATTAATAACTGCACAGTACTTAGAAGTCCATGATAATATCTTTTATCTGAAGCAAAACTGATTATGAATGATTCACATATTTGAAAACCATTTTTGTCACACCTCAGCTTCTTACACATTCAGAAATCTAGAAATGCAAGTTTTTAATGTTCTCAATAATGGCTATTATGACTCTTATCAGTCTGCTTCCTTCTCAAATTTAGACAAAAGTCAAAAGTCCAGGTCTATTAACAGGTATTGTCCCACTATTAAGATCTTAATTAAGAGCTGGGTTTTCTCCAAACTCTAGTTCCCCAATGGATCACCACTGTGATCTCCTCCTGTGCTGAGAAAATGACAGCTTCAATTATCACTACAGACAGGACTGCAAAAAGAAAGCAACCCTGTACCTTTGTGCCTCTTGCTTTTCTTTTTTCTGGAGACAGTTCTCTCATGTATGTTTTCCTCCTGGGCATCCATCTCATCACTGCTGTCGATGATGTCACAGGACTCACCAACCCCAGAAAGAGCTTCCTCTGCAGGAAGCTGGGAGGCTTCCAAGCCACAAAGAGATTTTACTAGAATAAATAAAGGGAGAAAAGAGATGGTACCTAGTCCCATCCAGAAATACAGCTTGGCCAAGACATCAGCATCATGGGGGGAAGGAGGGACAGTGGGACAGTAAGAGAGAAAGCTGAGAACCAATCACCAAGTTAAAACAAAAGTTTAGATTTTTTTTTTTTTGGTACTGGAGATTGAACTCAGGGGCACTCGACCACTGAGCCACATCCCCAGCCCTATTTTGTGTTTTATGTAGAGACAGGGTCTCACTGAGTTGCTTAGCGCCTCGCCATTGCTGAAGGTGGCTTTGAACTCGCGATTCTCCTGTCTCAGCCTCCCTAAGTGCTGGGATTACAGGCTTGCGCCACCGCGCCCAGCAAAAAGTTTAGAATTTTAACAATAAAAAAATAAGAAAGCAATAGGCAAATTGAGTCCAACGTTGGAGAATTCCCTCCTTAAAAGTGCTAACTTCAGCCCTGGAAAAAAAGAGAATGCACAATTCCTCCACTATGAACCCTGCAGGATAAAAGCAAAGAGTGAATTCTATTCTCATTTACACAAATTCTGAGAAGCAGTTTGGGCGAGGAACTGGATCCAATTTAACCCTTGTCCTGGGCTGGACAGTATGTCTCATAAAACACAAGTCTCAGGGACCCATAATAAAAAGCTTGAAAGCCAGAGAAATTGGGGAAAGGGAAAAGAACACACCAAGGTTATTAAACAAGGAAGCAAACTTCAAAGTAAAATATATGTGATTTACAGGAAAGAGATTAATACCTAAGAAGAAAGTAGTAGAAATGAAGAGTACGCAAAGTTGTTGCTGTCGTGGTTTTTAATGCAAAGACAGATATACAGTATTTCAGCTACAAAAACTGCCATTCTTGGCACCCTGCCCGGAATATAAGAGCTAACAGGGAGGAGAGAAACACGTTTATGGAAAGATGCCCAAAGAATTGCAGAAAAAAAACACACAGAATCCCAGGAAAATAAAACGATAAGTTCTGTCTTCAGGACGTGGGAATAGACTAACTGAAAGCCTACCTTCCTGCTGAACAGCGTTGGCGACGGCTTTCTTGACCCGTCCAGACTTCACGACTGCCGGATCCGAGTTGGCATAATCCGCCACGGTCACTGAAACACAGTACCAACCCTCAGGGCAGAGGCCTTCCCTACGGTCTTTCCCACCAAGACCTGCTCACTGTAGGTCCTCGACCCCAGTCCCCTCCCTCTTCCGGCAGGCGAGCGCTCGCCTCCACACCGTCCAGTCCCCTCCCAGCCGACAGCCCCAGATCTTTCAGCACTCCCGCCTCCTCGCCCACCTCGACCCGAGCAGGCGTCGTGGGCCCGGAACTTGAGTCGCTTTCCTCTCTTGGGCATGGCGACTGTGTCGGGGCGAGGCCGACTTAGCGGGCCGGGACCCCGGGCCATGTCTCGGGCGGGAGAGCCGGCGCCCGGAGCCGCGGACCAGCTCTGGCTGGCTCCGCGGCCATCCCGCACCCGAGGCCGCTGCTCTCGCGATGACTTAGGCTAGGGCTCCAAATCTCGTTTGCGGCCGTCGCCCTCTACGTGAACCAATCACCGCCTGGTCCAAGGAAACGTCATCATCGGACGACCCCAGGTCCCGCAGGGTCTGGGTTCCAGACGTGTGGAATACTGTTGTACTGAGTGGTGTGGGTTTTAGCGCTCTTTCCTATGAGATGTTCGATGTATCACACCCTAAACTCTCACCCACGTTGATTAGACCTGCGAGTTTACATCTTGGTCTCCAGGATTCTTTCTGCTAACGTCTCTACCCATGCTCCAGGTCCACTTCAACACCCAAATGCATTTACGTTCTCATCTTCCCGCTTTCTCTTGCATTCATGCAACGTAGACTGAGCAACAGCTATTCCGACCTAGATCTGTAAGAGACTTAACTACAATTTCATTTATGAAGGCTAAATTTCTGAATTCTCGAAATAGGAAGAAGGGTTCGTAAAAGCTTCTCAATCTGTCATCATCCCCAAGTAAAATTTCAGAAGGATCGGGAAGAAATGAGTATCATCTTTCCTTTGTACTGAGAGTAATCCTGACTTGTGTTCTCTTTTGTCCTTCTAACTTCCTCGCAACTCCCAAGAGGTGACAACCCTGGCTTGAGAAATAGTATTCAGGGTCCAGACATCCTATGTGCCAGATCCGCCAGAGAATGCCACCCTGATATGCTTAGAAGGGGACTCTTTCTAAAATCTAATTAATAGTACTCTACACAAAAGTCCGTTAGAAACAAACCAGGGGCATTTTACTAGCATTATGTAACAGAATACCAGCAAGGGCCATGCTAATAGGCTTAAATCAATTAGGAATTATACTTGAAGCTAAACATAATTTATTACAATTGTGAAATATTCAAATTTAGTTTATTTAAATGCATTACTAGAAACAAGTGTATAATACTTTAAAAGATAATTGTTTCAAATAATTTTCCATGTATACATAATTCATGTGTGTAGTTAAGTTCAAAATGTGGTTAGTCAGCACTGAGCCTTCTCAATTCACTTTATCAGTAACAAATTCATGAGCTCTTCATGCATGTAGATTTCTGCTCATGTGGCACTCCGTTGAAAACTCACATTCAGACTCTGGATAGAACCAAAGATGCAAGAGACATAGATCCTATTAATATACTGTCACTATAAAAAAAAAAACCTTAAAGGTTTCTAACAATGTGCTCTCATTTTCCAACAATATAGTTACCATTTTTAATGTATTCGAATGAAAGAAGTGCTAGTTCTGGTAATTATTTCAACTTTGAAAATTTGAAGACTGGAAAGATCTTAAGCAAAGCCACTCAGTCTCTTAAGTCCTGTGACCACTTTAGTACAAAAGATCTGTAGAGCTTTTATTCCTCCTTTCATTAAAAAGCAACAACTTTGAATTAATGGCACTATTAATTTAAAGACTCAAAGATAAGGGTTCTTTCTAGAGAGATAAGTTGTTAAAGTTACTAAAGTTGCTATTATATTTAAATGGAAGTTGTTTAACCTTGCTATTAGGAGGAGAGTGGAAGGAGAATGTTATTCTAAACTTTCTCCTCAACAAAGTGAGGAGTTTAAGGATAATTCATGAATACATGTAATAGTAGGACACTATCTTTATATATTATGTCCACTCTACTTTTTTGCTTTTAAATTGTCCTTTACACTAATAGTAAATGATAGTAGAGAATGAGTTTTAAGGTCTTTTCTTGTCAAAATTTAAAGTTGGTAAATCTATATTTTTGCTAGAAATCTATACTGGTTGAATTTTAGTAGCCTGTGAAATCCTAAAGCCTGGGAATCATTGCTTTGGAGACATTGTAAAATTGTTCCCTCATGTTTTTGAAGAAATACATGACAGTGAAATTTCCTATTGGAGGCAGTTTAGTAATATGAAGCAATATCTAAAAAGGAGTAGATAGCAGATTATGAAGTCAGACTTGCTTAGGTTCAAAACCTTTCTCTACCACTTATTATCTATGTGACCTTGGAAAAGTTAACCTGTCTGAGGACCAATTCCATTGCCTATAAATTGGAGATAATAACTCCTGCTTCATGGGATTAGTGAAGTAATTAAATTAATGAATACATAAAAAGCATATAAAATAGCACATAGTAAACACTAAATAAACATCAGCTATTATTATTGAGTGGTGGTGATGGTGATAAAGTGTAGCTATTTAAAGACACTTTGGGTAACCAATTTGTGCTGCTACTGCACAAAGAGATTACATTGGGAGGTCAGAAAAACCACCCATTCCAACTGATTAAAGTGCTAGAAGATGAGCAGATATTTATTGAGTACTGTTACAGTTTGTATCTGGGATGCCCCCCAAAGTCTCATGTGTTCAGAGATGGGGCTTTTGGAAAGTGATTGGATCATGAGGGCTCTGACCTCATTAGTGTATTAGTCCATTGATGATTGAAAAGGCTACTGGGAGATGGGACCTAGATGGAGGAAATAAGTCACTGGGAGTGTGTCCTGGAAGCATTTATCTTCTCTTCAGACCCTCCCTTCCCACCTACTTCTTGGCTGCCAAGAGCTGAACCAGCTTTCTTATGCCATGCTCTTCTGCCATGATGTTCTGCCTCATCTCAGGCCCAGAGCAAGGGAATCAACCAACCATGGTCTGAAACTTCTGAAACTGGGAATCAAGATAAGCTTTTCCTGAAAAATAAATAAATAAATAAGCTTTTCCTCCATTAAGTTGTTTATGTCAGGTATTTTGGTCACAAAATTAACAAGTGAAACAAAGTTAACACAAGTGCTTAGGTTGTAAATGACAAGGTCAGAATTCAAACTGAAGACGGTTTTCAAAATCCATGTATAAAACTATAATGTATCACCTCTAAAATGAAGAAAATCATACTAAGCTTTTACCTTTTGATTGACACTAATAGCCTGAAAATATACTGATAGCTCAAGCAGATGTATAGTCAAACTGTGGTTAAGATGGGGAAAATCTGTAAGATAGAAATAAACTGATGGTGTACTTAAACAGTGAATTTCATGTGTCAAAGGTGGTCGAGGTCTGAGAAGAATTTGATTCAAAATAACAATTCAGTGTCACTAGAAAAAGTATACTAAATCTGGGGGAAAGTGTTGTGACTAACTCTCTATGCCTTATTTAAAATATAATATTTGGTAAGAATAGTTTAGTTAAGGTGGCAGTTGAATATGTTTCATAACAGAAAGAGGAGCCTCCTGATAGGAAACAGGCTCTAGTGACAGATCTGTATGTTTGTATCACTGGTCTTCCTGTTAACAGCTATTTGACCTTAAGCAAATTACTTAATCTAACCAAAATTCTGTTTCCCTACCTATGAAATGGACATGATAATAATACTCAATTCATTAAGTTGTGAGGATTAAATAAGATAGGATGTGGAAAGCCCTGGGCTCAGTATCTGATATATAATAAGTACTCAACAAATGTTAGCCACATATACAACTGGAAGTAAAATCATTTGAGTCAGTAATTCTCAACCTTGACTGTACAACAGACTTCCTGGTGAAATTTTATCAAGGACCAGTGACCCAGTCCCAAAGTTTCTGGGTACCTACATTTTTAGAAGCCACTCCTCAGGTAACTTTAATATTTAGCCCATATATTAGAAACCACAGGTTTAGATCAAGGGCCAGCAAACCAGGGGTTGCAGGCCAAATCTGACTCCTAATCTAATTTTGTAAACGAGATTTAATTAGAACACATATAGGCCTATTCATTTATGTTTAATCTTCCCTCTTTTTTAAACAACTGATAGCCAATTTATTAAAATTGATTAATCATCTACAGTTGTGACTTCAGCCTCAGCACCTGGCCTCATGCTAATCTGCTCACTGTCTCAGAAGGACTGTGTGAGTCAGTGAGCCACTTGCAGAGTCTCATCTGGATTCTCATGTGGATGCATATGGGATCTTACTGAGTCTTAGAACCTCTGTGTACCACAAGGAGTTTTCTTGAGAGTGATTCTCAGAATCTTGGTACAGGTCTTAAGGTGGTCCTTTTGCTTTGAGATACTTTTGGTCTCTGATTAAGTCAATGCACATCTTTCCCAGATGTTTTCCCTTGTTAGGGTAATTCTTGGCTTGTTAGGGTAATTCTAATTCAGTGAATTGCCACCTCTGCTTCCACTGATTTCTTTCCTGTGGTTTTAAAAGTCACTCCTGGGACTCAGAAGCAGGAGCCAGAGGACCAGAGTTCTGCTACAGCTACGAGCAAGTCTTCCTCAAAAAGCTATCTGCAGTTACTTTCATTCTACAAGGGCAATTGAGTAGTTGTGACAAAGACCATATGATGCTGAAAGTCTAAAATATTTGCCATCTGGCTCTTTACATCAAGCTGCCGACTCCTAGTTTAAATTAAAGTTCCTGAACAGTCTACAACACATGGTGGCAGTATAACATCAAGATTGAGGGAATTAATAAAAATTGACAATCTGAAACACATCAGTAATTACAAAATTGAGTATGTTTTTCCTATTTAGAGGCTCCTTTCTCTAATTTCCAAATGTACACAACTCTATTATGTCTTTGAAATATCCATATACCAAACGCTGCTCCTTCTCTACCTACTGTTTGTAACTAGTACTAACAGCTTTAACTCATGGTCTTTGTTTCTTCACCACCTAGTTATTTTTTTCTTTTTTTTTTTTTTTAGATGTTGATGGACCTTTATTTTATTTATTTATTCATATGCGGTGCTGAGAATCGAACCCAGTGCCTCACATGTGCTAGGCAAGTGCTCTACCACTGAGCTACAACTTCAGCCCTTAGTCATTTCTTTTTTTTTTATTTTTATTTTTTATTTTTCTTTTCACTGTTCACTGAAAACATTTGTTGAGGCAAATAGAAAAAAAAATTGTTACAATCATAATTTTTCTAACTTTGCACAAAATTATAAGCAGATTACATTCTTCATATTAAACACCTTTATGTGCACTTTCAATGAACAGTATATATATATATATTTATATATATTTTTTTATCAACCATCTTTACTATACCCATTCCCCTTTCCTGCCCCCCGCCTCCCCCATGTCGCGTCCAGTGTTTCTCTATTTCTCTTATCTTTCCCATTCCCACCTCCCTTATTCATCAGCATCGACTAATCAGAGAGACCATTC
>CM053410.1:61819410-61850857 GCA_028644305.1 Xerus rutilus
AGTCCTAGGAACTCTCCATCATCCTGAAGTGATAAAGGTCCCCCTGTCTCTCCCAGAGCTGCTGACAGTGGGCATTTCCTCAGCACATCACCCCCAAGGGAGCTACCTCCTGGACACCCTGCAGTCCCTGTTCCAAGCTTCCTCAGAAGCTGAGCTGAAGACTATGGTGGTGCTGGTGTACCTGTCAGACCCTGACCCTGAATGGCTCAGCCAAACAGTTGCCAATATTTCCAACCTCTTTGCACCACACATTAAGACCCAGAAGCTGCTCATGGTCCATGGGCTTCTGGATGGCTCCCCACTGAGGAACAGAAACCAATCCTCACCCTGTGAAGAACTTGATTTCAGGCAGAAAGTGGCTTATGCCCTCCTCATGAACTTTGCGAGCAACCTCTCTGATTACTTCCTGTTGATGGATGATGACATTTATTGCACCCCCCATTTTGTTTCTTCCATCACTTGCGCATTATCAGCCTGGAAAGAATACCCTTGGGTGATCCTGGAGTTCTCCAGCCTGAGATTCTCTGGGAAAGTTTTCCACTCCAGTGACCTCTCCCGCCTGGCCTCTTTCTGCCTCCTCTTCCTCAGAGACACTCCTACTCACTTGCTTCTGTCAAATTTTGGTTTCCTCTTGGGCCAGACAGCTCGAATTAGCCTTACTCCCAAACTCTTCCATTCTTGGAACAATGGTTTTATTTCTGAGGACACTTGTTACAAAGAGAAAGAAGAGGAAAAGGAGCTTGGTAAGCCCAACAATCCTCCTGCTCATATCTACACTAATATGTTTTTCCGAGACTTTTTTCTCCCAGAATATGCCTACACTCTGGACCTCAAGTACTTCAAGACTCAACGTGTCTTCACAGGCCACACCTTTACTGTGGTTTTTAAAGCATCTTACAAGGTGACCCAGATAGAAGTCATTACAGGAATTGGTATATGGGGAATATGTCGCTTGGAACATGGGCAGGTAGAATTGGGCTACCTTCCTATAGGGAAAGAACATGTCTGTACCCGCTATGCCCTGCTAGGACCATTGGTGAAAGGCCAACTCAATCAGAAGATATATCATGACCAAGACTTTGTGGAGGAGGTGAGATGTGTACGACTGCTAGTGACAGCCCCTCAGAAATCTAACTTATGTATTATAGGGATCCATATCTGGATTCATTTCTGACAAAGTAGGAATAAAATGGCCAGTGTGGATTCTTGGAAGGATCAGATTTGGGGATGGATCTATGTCAAGGAATTAAAGGTCTTAAATTCATCAGGAACATCACATTCATAGTCATTTTAGGCTACTTAATATGGATGACACAGATTTATAAGAGGCAGAAAGAAGACTGGTTCTTCCTGACCTCAAAGAGCCAGAGAGATAGATGTGTTCGCCAAGAGTTTCCTCAGTGTTCTCTCCACACAGATCTCCTAAGATTTTACCCTGAGGTAGGTACTGCTTTTCTGAGTATGGGCAATGGCCTGAAATGTGACATGAACATAGAACTGGAATCTGACTTCATTCAAGGTCCAATCCTCCAAAATGTCGAACATTGGGCCTTACTGTGAGTCCACAAATGAGTTTTGGCTGCCCATGAAGTCCTTAGAAGTAGATGCTAATCTTTGTACATTTTCATGTCTACATTCCTCTAGGACAAAGGCACATAAGATTTATTGGTGCTTTTTATATGCCAAAAACCCAAAAATTACTGAACTGACAGATACACTTTCTTTTCTTTTCTTTTTTTTGGAGGGAGGCTAACTAGGAATTGAACACAGGGGTACTTAACCACTGAGCCACATCCCCAGCCCTTCCCAGCCCTTTTTAATTTTGATACAGTGTCTTGCTAAGTTACTTAGGGCCTCACTAAGTTGCTAGGGCTGGCTTTGAACTCATGATCCTCCTGAGCACTGGAATTGCAGGCATGCACCACTGCACCCAGCACTAGAAACACTTTCTCAACAACAGCACACAATTCATTACCTATGGGCATGAAACTACCTATTTTGCATTTTTAGTTTAAGAACTGAGAGCATTATTCATTCATTCCTTCATTCATTCATTCAGAGGTATTTATTTTGTGAATTCTTTCTTTTTGACCTATTTAAGGCAGTAAAGATTCTAAGATGACTAAGACATTATTGATGCTAGCAAGACACTAATAGTGCCAGATGCAGTGGCGCACACCTGTAATCCCAGCACTTTGGGAGGCTGAGACAGGAGAATCGTGAGTTCAAAGCCAGCCTCAGCAATGCCGAGGCACTAAGCAACTCAGTGAGACCCTGTCTCTACATAAAACACAAAATAGGGCTGGAATGTGGCTCAGTGGTCGAGTACCCCTGTGTTCAATCCCTGGTACCAAAAAAAAAAAAAAGACACTAATAGCAAAACCAAACACTTAGTATTCAAAACTATTAGTAGTTTGCAGATTCTTTAGGATTTTCTTTATGCATAATAATGTATATGTAATAAATATGTATAAATTCAATGCAATCTCAATAAATTTCCAAATAAATGATTTGTTGTTTCCTTTATAAGTTCACATTTTAATTTTAAGACCCACAGGTAAAAATGAATATATAAGAATATGATATTGTGAAATAAATATTTGGTCTTTGGTCCCAGTCTGTGGTATACAACTCCTAAAATACTTGTAATGCACAAAGTGAATGTGTCTTTTTGTATGCAAATTAGATGACTTGGTAGCTGGCAACTCCTAGGTAGCTTCAAGATGGAGGCTGGTTATAAGAAAGATCCAGGAGTGATTGGAGGGTTAGGACTTGGATTAAGTTGATCACCAACAGCAGATGGTTTAATCAATCATGCTTATGTAATGAAGTTTCCATAAAAACCCAAAGGACAGAGTGCCCATTCCTATCATCATGCAAGTCTTCATCTGTATGCCCTCTAATATTCTTTATGATAAACTGGTAAATATAAGTAAAGTGTTTCCCTGAGTTCTGTGAACCAGTCTAGCAAATTAGTCAAACTCAAAGAGCAGGTGATAGGAACTTGGATTTACAGCTAGTGGGACAGAAGCTAGGGTAAAACAACCTGGGGCTTATATTGTAATTGGAAGTGAGGGGCAGTCTTAATGGGAAAGCATATAGACTACGTGTTATATATATTATACACAGCATCTTGTACATATAGAAAGAATATTGTGTGTGTATGTGTGTATCATATCAAACCCAATGAGGTAGGTAGTAGTAGTAGTAGTAGTAGTAGTAGTAGTAGTAGTATTCTGATTTTACAAATGTACCATTTCCAAGTATCATAGATATCTGACTGTGGAAATCAAAATCCAAATCATATTGGAAATTTGGCTGTTATGGAATCTAGAAAGGTAAGTTTTAGTTTTCTAATCCCTGTAAAACAGAGAGCCACACTGGAGAGAGGTTGAGATTCCATCTCACCTGTTAGAATGGCTATAAAAATAATTAATAATGCTGGAGAGGGTGTGGAGAAAAAAGGATCCTTATACATTGTTAGTGGGAATATAAATTAATATACCCATTATGGAAGAGATTATGTTTCTTAAAAAAAACTAAAAATGTATCTACCCTATGTTCTAACTACTCCACATCTGGGTATATATCCGAAGGAAATGTCAGATGAGGCTTGAAGTCAAGGTTGATTACCCCTTTGTATTGGTCAGACTTGCATCACTATATATACCAGATGCAGGCTACTTATAAAGAAAGAGGTTTATTTTGTCAGTTTTCTGGAGTTTCAGGTCCAAAATTGGGTGGCCTCATTAATTTGGGCTAAGGACAGCACATCATGGCAGAAATGCATGTTGGAATGGTACTCATACCTCAAACCAGAAAACAGAGAGGAGAGAAAGAGACTGGAGCCTCATAGTCCCTTTTGAGGTCACACCCCCAAAGACCTAAGGACTTACCACTAGGCCCCACCTCTTAAAGGTCCATGGTACCTCCCAATACTGCAACCCTGGGGACCAAGTCTTTACATGTGGACCTTTGTGAGATGCTACCTGTAAGTACACCAAACGTATTCCTTCCTCAGGAGTACCGAATTTTCAGACATCTCTGCCTAAAAGTTTCTTTCCCCATATCTCCTACTCAACATTTGGGTTTCATCTCCAATATCCCATCTCTAAAGCCTTCCCCTTCACTCCAGCTAAGGCACTCTTCTGATCAAGCTATCATATTACATTTATCGTTTACCTGTTGTTTGTCTCCAAGGTAAATTCCTTGTATTGATTTGCTGTTATTTCCCCATAACCCAAAGTAATGCCAAGCTTGAGGTAGGAATAAATAGATACCTGTTGGCCATCTGTCTTACTTACATAAACTCTCCCAGGCCACAACACATAGGACATAGGGCATAGGAAGCTGTCTTGTGTATTTTGGGTCATTTCATAGCTACAGCACAGAAACAAAACTATAGCCAGTAGTCTCTTCAAAGATGCTGACCTCTCTCTCCCAAAAACAATTCCTGGGAGCAGCACCAGGACACAGAGAAAATAATCAGAAATCCCGGAAAGCATGGTGTGAGCTCTTTTGAACTAGTCAGATGGCTTTTTCTGGACAGGAGCCAGCCAGGCTGAGAGGGGAAAAGTGGGAGCTGTTGGAATTGAGCTCCTGCTTCTTCCCTGCTCTGCTTTGGGACAAACAATTTGTCCCTACATCCAAAACAACTTAGAACTCTGGGGTCTCCAAAAGTATAATCAGGACAGTGCAGAAACCCTATGACTATGAAGAATAAAGCAGGACAGATGGGGACTAACTTCTGGAGGATGTTTCTCCAATCCTTCTTCCTAATCCCCAGGACTAGTCAACCACCACTGAAGGAATGTTATCATCTTCTTTTAAAGTTGTTCATCTCAGGTATTTTGTTACAGCAATGTAAAGCTATTAAATTCATGTTAATGTTGCCTGTGGTATTTGTGAACAGAAATGGTTTATAATGTTGTTTATGATGTTGACATACCAAAATATATATGGAGAAAGGAGCATCTCAAGCAAAACATTCAACATGGACTTGTCTCACAGTAAACTGACATAGAATCACCTGAAACAGATGTCTACTCTAGGAGGAGTACTAGGGTCACTGTATATAAAAAATAGTGGACCCAGGAGAATCAGATAATTTTCTTTCTTTTTTTCCCAACAGGCCCTTTCTTTTTTTCTTTTTTTCTTTCTTTTCTTTTCTTTTCTTTTTTTTTTTTTTGAGACAAGTTCTTGTGAAATTGCCAAGTCAAAGTCAAGTCAAACTTTTAGTCCTCCTTCTGCCTTGGGCTCCCATGTAGCTGGGATTACAAGCACACACCACCATACCTGGCTCTCTCTTAGTTTTTTTTTTAATTTTAGTTGCAAATGGACTCAATAGTGTTATTTATTTTAATGTGGTGCTGAGGATAGAACCTAGTGCCTCACATGTGCTAGGTAAGCACTCTACCACTGAGCTACAACCCCAGCCCCCTCTCCCTTAGTTTTTTAGAATGAGATAGTCACACACCACAAAGATCATCCTTTTAATGTACAATTGAGTACTTTTAGCTTATTTGTAAAGTTGTGCAACTATCACCAGTATCTAATTCCAGAACATTCTAATCACCCAAAGAAACCCTGTGGCAATTATCAAACACTTCCCATTTCCCCTTCTCTCAAACTCCTAGCAACCACCAATCTACTTTTTGTATTTATAGATGGCCTGTTCTGGACATTTCATATAAATGGAATCATACAATATAGAGCCTTTTGTCTGGCTTTTTCACTTAGCATGATTTCAAAGTCCATCCATGTTGCAACATAAATCAACACATCATTCCCTAAATTGCTGCATAATATTCTACTGTATAGAATACCACATTTTGCTTATCCAGTTAACAATTGATGGACATTTGGGTTGTTTCCACTTCTTTTACCATTTCAAATAATACTGCTTGAGTATTTATATACAAATTTGGGGGTAGACATATATTTTCAATTGGGCATATGCCAGTAATAAAATAGTTGGTTCATATAGCAACCTTACCTTTAACTTTTTGAAGAACTGCTCGATTGTTTTCCATGGTGCTGTTCTATTTTACATTCTCATCATCAATGTAAAAGTTTCCCAATTTCTCCACATCCCCACCAAACTGTTACTGTCCATCTGTTTTATTATAGCCATCCTAATAGATGTGAAATAGTCTCACTTCGTTTTTGATTTGTGTTTCCCAGCTCATGTTGAGCTGTAAATGGTGTGGAAGCTACCATGTTAAACACGGGAAATTTCCAGCAGCTCTTTCTCCATACACTTTTCTACCAAGGAAATATATTCCAATAAAAATTTTTGGCAGTGTAGGTAATTTCTCTTAAAAAAATCTCTCCCGTGTCTCCAAACTCCTGATGATACTTGTCAATAGGATTGCTAGTACCTGGAACTCTTCATCCATGCCATCTTCTAAATAGCTTGCCACAGCATTGAATTCTGCAGTAGAGGTGGGAAAGGTGAAAGATGCAGAGGCATCCATCACCATGGAAGAGGAGGCCTCTGTAGGACTCCCCCGGGAACTGGCACCATGGGCCTTGGCCCCCAGACCAAAGCTACTCTGCTCACTGAGTACTTTTGTGCCTGAGCACCAAGCACCCCAAGGCAGCTTCTTGGGGCTGAGCATATGCCCATCCCTCTCAACGCCATTCCTTTTAGGCAAGGTCTTCAGTTACAGGAAGGAGAAGCACAAGCGTACGAAGGGAATAACAAGGGTCAAAAAGGGGAAGATGAAGAAGGGAGGAGAAAACAGAAGCAATAAAGAGGAAGAGGGAAAGGAGAGAGAGCATCCTAATATTCTGAGCAAATGATGTTACCAAAGCAATCTCGTCACCAATAAAAAGTTGATTCTTACTGCAGATCTAGGTGGGTTTTTTTTTTGATGGGAGGGGCTTCAAAATGGACACTGCAATCCCAGACTTATAAAAGTGATGTTATATTGCTATCATTTTTTTCCTCAGGTAGCAACAAAGTATATATTATCCAGAGCAGGAATGGTAGGAGGATAGTAAAGGGTGGGAAAAACAATAGAACATTAATCATGAAAGATGATATAGAAGATGACAAGATAGGGCTGGGGCTGTAGCTCAGTGGTAGAGCGCTTGCCTAGCATGTGTGAGGCACTGGGTTCGATCCTCAGCACCACATATAAATAATAAATGAATAAAATAAAGATCAATCAACTAAAAAAAATTTAAAAAAAAAGAAGAAGATGACAAGATAAAGAGACACAATGGAGAATTTTAGGGGAAAATGACAGCCTGTCTGGGATACAAGAGAATTGGAAGTTTTCCTAAGAAGCTAAAAATGGTCAATTTGTGGAGACAGACTTACCCCTTCTCTGAATGCTCTAAGAGTAGCCATACTTGGTAAGTTATATTGCTCAAATGATGCTCAGAGAGTTCCTCAGTGACTTCATCTCTCTTGCCATAAAGTCAGATTTCAATCCACCTTTCTCACTGTGATTCAAGATGTTCAACCAGATATTAACAAAATATTCCTGACTATTGGGATTTGGAGTCATTTTTACTTCTTTTATTTGTAATTGATTTAATATTTTACATTGAACATGTATCATATTAGGGGTAAAAGATAATAAAACTATTTCTATTTTGGAGAAAAATATGACTGAGTTACAGTCACATCCCTGGACCAGAACCCAGGAACCTTATATCAAGGCTTTCCTCACCATCTCCCTTACCAAAGAGTGGTGCTTGATGAGGCGGGGTTGGTGAACAGCCCCCATTCAGAGAGAACAATGGTTGCCCAGGGATGTCATCTGAGAGTAGTGGACAACCTTGTTTTGCCTCAGAGGGTGCATATTCTGGCCCTATCCCAGCCCCCTCAACATTACATTTTCTCCTTCGCTTTGGAGAAAGTTCTAAACACCCAAGTGGTGTGGATCTGAGTTCTTATGTACCCAAGGAACTCTCAGATGGAACTGCAGCTCCAGCCGAGGTGAGGACGTCCGTGTGTTGTGTTTGAAACAAAAAAGAAAACCACCAACTTTTTAATCTCTTTATTATTATCTCCCCAGAAGTTCTGAGGATCTGGAAGACTCCTGTTAGAAAAGAGGGATTGTCTCTTGAACCACTGATTCAGTCCCACTCATACCCTACCTTAGATCTTTAGTAAGTGCCGGTGCCCTTTTGTTTCGTGAGTCATCCAGAAGGACAAAAGAAAATAACATGAAAAAGATCAGGAATGGTGAATACTTAACAAAAAAGGTTTTAGACTTCAGGTCATGAAGGGGAGGCCACCCTGGAAGAACTTGAAGTTACTCCAGAGCCTCTGAAAAGCAAACCTAGAGAAATATAGGAAGGACAGAAAAACCTGTGGGGAGGTAGGGAATATCACAATTGAAAAATGAGAGGCTGACTTGAAGTTCAGGTTTGGAGAGGATAAAATGACCCACTATTTTCTTGGAGCTATTTATGTTCTGATCTCATTGAGGATTATACAGAGATCAGAGAGAGGATAATTACTACAGTCTAAAACTACCATCTCTACTGCTTCACAGAACTCCTGGCTCACCATGAGCCTATTCAAAATCTGTATCAAACCTAAGAATAATGGACCAGTGGACCCTCTGGAAGGAACAGAGTTTGAGGGGAGAAGTATGGCTAAAGACTTCCGATGTCTCACTCTAGAACATTCCATGATACTTAATGTAGGGTACAGACAAGAGCAAAGTCTACAGAATGTCTTCCTAATTCCAGAGAGTCAAAGGGCAAGGGTCAATAGCCTGTTCCATGATTCCTCTACTGCAAACATTCATTACAAATCAATCCCACTCAATCCCTGACTCATTCCCTCACTGCTTCTTCCTTACTTCCTTAAGAAATGCAATCTAATTCAAATATATGAATGAGAATAGTTCCCCATAATGCACCTGAAAGCTCCTATTGGAACAGAATCAAGGTTTCTGCCCTTCACATTACCTTCAGCAGAAATCAGGTCAGGGAGTTGGAAGGTGGAGACATCTAGGTGGGAAAGAGTGCTGGAAATTGAATTCAACAGTGTTGTTCAGAGGGTGGGAAATGAAGGATTGGACCTGCTTGCAAAAGGAGGGCAGCCCTGGTTGTGGGATTAAGAGCACTGGGCATGCGTTTCTATATACCTCTCTTTCTCAAATGTGAGAAATATGTAGTTCTCTTTTGAAGAACAAATATGAAGGATCCTTAAGAACATGTATCTAAGAACCTCGGGTTCAGAATCTATGGCTTTGGATATTATACTTATTTAATGATAATGTCTGTCAATTTTAACTTATAGTTGCAAAGAGAAAAGTTTTCTTTGTAATTGTAATAGTTTTCATATTACCATCAAATGCAAACTTTTCTCAATAGTGTACACATACCTAAGTATACATTCAAGGATTACAGATTGAGAAACAGCTCCACAAGCTCTCAACATGGCCACCTTGAAAAAGTTCCAATGGACACTCATCTTTATTGCAACAGCAGTTGTGTTCTCAATCTTCTATTTCATTAATGAAAACCCCTTTGATACCACAAGTTTCCTGTCTTTGGTGAGTACCAGAAATTTTAGATGGGGCCAAACTGAAATCCCTGGACTGAAAGAAAAGACATTATCTTTTTAAAAAAATCTTTATTTATTTATTTGTTTGTTTGTTTGTTTATTTAATGTGGTGCTGACAATTGAACCCAGCGCCTCACACGTACTCAGCAGGCGCTCTATCACTGAGCCACAACCCCAGTCCCAAGACATTATCTTTTCTTTTTAATATTTTTTAGTTGTAGATGGGCACAATACTTTTATTATATTTGTTTATTTTTATGTGGTGCTGAGGATCGAACCCAGTGTTTCACACGTGCTAGGCGAGTGTTCTATTGCTGAGCCACAACCCCAGCCCCAAGACATTATCTTTTTTTTTTAAATATTTATTTGTTAGTTGTAGGTGGACACAATATCTTTATTTTATTCTTATGTGGTGCTGAGGATCAAACCCAGTGCCTCCCGCGTGCTAGGCGAGCATGCTACCACTGTGCCATAATCCCAGCCCCCCAAGACATTATCTTAATGTGTGAAATTATCACAAATATTGCAGACATGTAAAGAAGGAGAAAGACAAGAATTTTTGAGGAATCAATGTATCAGTTTTCTTTAATGAATTCAATAAGGGATAATGGCACTCTGGAATAGAAACCAGAGGTGGGAAGGAATAACACTTAATGCTTCAGCAGATTTGGCCCTTTTTTATAGAAATTGATGAGATGAAAATGTTTTCCTTGTTTTATAAGCTTTCTATTTTAGAAAATTCCCTTTGGTTTTCAAAGTTATACATTTTTCTCCATTTTATCCTTCATTAGGATTCTGAACCTCAGAGAAGTTAAGTCATTTCTCCAAGCCAAGAAAAAAAAATTAAGAAAAATTTTAAGGAGTAGAGAAATTCACCAAAAGCCAGAAAAGGCAAAGGGGAGAAGGGAGGGTGGAGTAAATGGGAAGTGTTACCATGGGTCACATATGTCTCTTAGCTTATGTTCTTGCAAGAGAAATTTCAAGCAAGATATGAGGTGTAGGAGAAGTAAAGCAAAATGTATTAGAAGGAAGAGGAAAGCACTCTCAAGGGAGACAGCTGGTCATTTCAGAGAAGAGAGTGACATCACACCCCTTTGTTCCTTAGTTTCATTTGGATCTTAGGGACACTTCTGGAGAGTCTTGCCCAGGTACCACCTCTGAACGTTTAACAAATATGGAATTGCATCTGATTTCTAAGTCCCTGCTGCACATGATTTTACTCACAGGTACCCAAGCTGAACCCATAGGGGAAGAAAATCTACAACTACAATGAGATTAAATGAGATGTTAAAGATCTAAAGACAATTCTTGGTCACCTTGGCCCATGCTGGCCAGTTCTATTGGAACTTGTTTATGTAGATTTTATGGTCAGTGGTCTTTGGTTTTAATTATTATTGTTTTCCTGAGTCTTGGGATCTTTGGTCTGTGTAAAGGTCACAAAGGTCCCCTTTCTGGGTAACTCTCATCAGCAGAGTGGTCTTCAGACATGAATTTCTCAGCACTGAGCCTGAGTAGAACAGGTTGCTTGTCAAGGAATGCATCATGTCTTATTGATATAAGCCTGAGCAGAGCCAGGATGGCCTTGAGTAAATTGCTTCTTAAAAGAAAATATGTAGCCAGGCACGGTGATGCAAGACTGTAATCCCAGCACTTTGGGAGGCTGAGACAGGAGAATTGCGAGTTCAAAGCCAGCCTCAGCAATGGCGAGACACTAAGCAACTCAGTGAGACCCTGTCTCTACATAAAACACAAAATAGGGCTGGGGATGTGGCTCAATGGTCGAGTGCTCCTGAGTTTAAACTCTAGTACCAAAAAAAAAAAAAAAAAAAAAAAAGAAGAAGAAGAAGAAAGAAAGAAAATATGTGGTGGACCAGCACATAGGCCCAGTCTATAGAACTATCCCCTTAACTTCATGTTCCTACTGCTCATTACTATCTGCTCCCTATCAGAACTTTAGTTTGGGGACTGGGATAGTATTATGTGGCCTCCTGCATCTCACACTTAACACATACTATGCCCTTCATGAAATTAATGACCCATATTAGTCGACTGTAACCATAGGGATAGTTGAGGATAAAGAATGACCTCAACTCATTTCTTGCATATAACACAGGAGAGGTAGGAAATCCCAGTTCCCTCTACCATAAGAATCCTTAGGATAGAACTTTTCCAGAAGAAAAGGACAAAACTTGAGCCTGAAAAATCAGCCCTGTGATCTGGAAATTATTTCATTATGTAGTGCAAAGAGGGAATTCATCTAGCTATTATTCCCAGAGGCGATAAATCACAGAACTGAGTCTTACTCTGTCCTCAGGAGGAAAAGAAGCTGGTAAGTTGGCAGAGAGCCCGGATGCAGATCACATCTGGTGGAACAAGACACCTCAAAGCCTTCAAAGATATGCAGAGAAACTCAGAACCACTAAAAAATGTCAACTCTCACATCTTGATTGGAGATCTTCCTTTGGAAAAAAGTGAGTGTCCATAAGGGATGTAGATCATCCAAGCAAGAGTAGAGAGGTAAGGCAGGTGGAAAGGAAGGGGAACAGACACCTATAATTTCCTATCCCCTCTTCTGATAAAACTAGGGAGACAACAGGAAAGTCCAGGAGGAAACAAGAGGAAGGGAGATTGAGTAAAGGGGAAGAAGTTGGGAGGTAACAATGCAGTGGGCAGTTTTTGAGGGTTCCAAGATCCACTGGAAGGCCATGAAAAGGGGCAGCTTGAAATACTAGGGCAGGAGCTGAAGCTGCTGTCCACAGGAGGAATTTCTTCTAGGGAAGCCTCAACTGGACTCTGAAGGCCTTTCTCCTGCTTTTTTCAGCTCAGCCAGATCACCCAGGAAAATCTGTCTTCCTTAAAGTTACACCTATAAATTTCCATCACAGCAAAACACATAGCTTAGTGTTTGATTAACTGGAGACTTTAACTTAGTCAGGTTGACACATAAACTGACTGATAGCAGAAAGAGAATTTTAAATATTTTTAAATGAGCAAGTTCATTTTCAGTTCTGTAAACATTTAAAAGGGATTAACAAGAAATATAATTTGTGAAGGATCATTATATCTTATCTTAGCTATACATTATTATTATTATCTATAATTATTTGAAATATGTCTCCCAAACCACGATTATCATAAAAATGTAAAGATTCACATTTTAGATGAATAAATACAGAAACTGTCACAAACAATTTAACCAGAGTCTTTAATTCTTTTCACTAAGTAATAGGAAAACAAAGAGGTAAAATCTCTTATGCAAGATAGAAAATGGAGTGGAAAAAATATCTAATGTTAATTGATGTTACCTCACCCTGCACCCTGATTATGAGCTACCTGAAGATCTTAGTTTTAGTCAGGTTGTAAATTTAACTTTCTTAACAGTACAGATTAAAACATTTTATAGCCAGTATATGAATTTTAAAAATATTTTTATGTCCAAAAAATTTGATTCATAGTTTCCTTTAAATTAAAACTGTCTTGGAGCTGGGATTGTGGCTCAGTGGTAGAGCGCTTGCCTCGCATGCGTGAGGCACTGGGTTCGATCCTCAGCACCACATAAAAATAAATAAATAAAGATATTATGTCCATCTACAACTAGAAAAAAATTTAAATAAATAAATTAATTAATTAATTAAAACTGTCTTTTCAAAAAGTGATTCATATTTTCCATTTATTATAAGAAGGAATTTGTATTAGTCTATTTCCACAAACCTATTGTGGATGTCACCTTATTTCCTAGCTTGCTAAGGACTATATCAAGAATAGGTATTGAAAAGGGCAGGGTGGCACATGCCTGTAATCCCAGCACTCTGGGAGGCTGAGACGGGAATTGCAAGTTCAAAGCCAGCCTTAGCAACGGCGAGGTGCTAAGCAACTCAGTGAGACCCTGTCTCTACATAAAACACAAAATAGGGCTGGGGATGTGGCTCAGTGGTTGAGTACCCCTGAGTTCAATCCCTGGTACCAAAAAAAAAAAAAAAAGAATAGGTATTGAATTTTATCAGATGATTTTAGGGGCATCAATTGACTACTCAATTTAGTCAATTGAATAATTTTCCTCCTTTAATCTATTATTATCCCATCATACAGTCATCCTTGCATTCCCAGTATAAATACTATCTGATCATGATGTATAATGTTCCCCTTAATACAATATTTAAATATCTTATTTGAAAGTTTTACTTTATGTTGGGCTATAGTTATACATGTATTTCTCTGTGTTTTTACTTTCTTTCAATGAATATATAAGTACATATTATATACCAGGCACAATACTAGAGATTTTATAATCAAGAATATAGTAGAATCTGGGGCTGGGGTTGTGGCTCAGTGGTAGAGCGCTTGCCTCGCATGCGTGAGGCACTGGGTTCGATTCTCAGCACCACATATAAATAAATGAATAAAATAAAGGTCCATCAACATCTAAAAAAAAATATTTAAAAAAAAAAGAATATAGGGGCTGGGATTGTGGCTCAGTGGTAGAGCGATTGCCTCCCATGTGGACGGTACTGGGTTCGATCCTCAGCGCCACATATAAATAAATGAATAAATAAAGGTCAATCAACAACTAAAAAAATTAAAAAAAAAAAGAATATAGTAGAATCAATGCAAAAACTTTCCATATTTTTCAAGTCACTTAATGAATTACTCATTTCTCAAATATTTTGGTTTTACTATGAAGACATATGGACCTGAGTTATGCTTTTTCTTTTTCTTTCTTTTTTTTTTTGTTCACAAAGTCAAAGTTCTCTTCTCTCCCCCTCTCCCCTTCCCTTTGTGTGTTAGTTAACCTAGGGGTGTTCAACCACCGAGTTATGCCCCCAGATTCTCTTTTTAATTTTTATTTTGAGATAGGGTCTTAATAAATTGCCCAGGCTGGCCTCAAAATAACAATCCTCCTGCCTCGGATTCCCAAGTTGCTGGGATTATAGGCATGTCAGCATGCCTGGTTTCACTTTCTTTTAAAGTTCTTTAATTACTCTTTTTAATTTTATTCAGGTTCTCTACACTCTTCTTGATAATTTAATGACTTATATTTTCCTAGAACATGATCCATTTTTGCTATATTTTCAAACATAATAGATATGTGATTGGTAGTCTTATAATTTTTGAATACTCTACACACTATGTAAGATATACCAAAAGAATACCCAGTTTAAAAATAAAATTATGCAATTCAAGTTCTGCTCTGTATTTCTCACCTGTCAATCCCACTTAATTTTTATTTTGTTGTTGTCAGTACTGGGGATTGAATCCAAGGCCTGCATGTGCTTTACCACTAAATTATCGCGAGGCAAGTGCTTTACCACTAAATTATCGCGCCAGTCCCTGGTTTTCCCCTCCCCTTGAGGTAGCACTGTACTGAATTTATTATTCCCTTATATTTCTCCATAATCTTACTAGATATGTAATTATCCTAAACTGATATTATTTTGCCTATTTTTACTCACAAAAGTAGTAAAGTGGGCTGGGGATGCTCCTTGCTGGGGTAAAGTGCTTGCTTAGAATATGCAAGGCCTCAGGTTTGATCCCCAGGACCACTAAAAAAAAAAAAAAAAAAAAACCTGTATGTGTTATCCACCAGGAGCAGTGGCACGGGCCTATAATCTCAGTGGCTTGGGAGGCTGAGGCAGGAAGATTGTTATTTTGAGGCCAGCCTGGGAAATTTATTAAGACCCTATCTCAAAATAAAAATTAAAAAGAGGGTCTGGTAGCATAACGCTGTGGTAGAATACCCCTAGGTTAACTAACACACAGAGGGAGGGAGGGAAGGGAGTGGAGAGAGAGAAAGAGAAAGAAGTGCAGTGCTGAACAACTCAGTGAGACCCTGTCTCTAAATAAAATAAAAAATGTGGCTCAGTGGTCAGGTGCCCCTGAATTCAATCTTCAGTAGCAAAAATACCCTAAAAAAACCAACTACATATTTTTTCTAGAACTTGCTTTTTTCATTTAGTATTATTTTTGTGAAATTCTTTTCCCTTCTTTTTCAATTACTATTCTATTAATAGTATATGTAATAGGATTTATAGTATCCTGTTATATAACATTCTTTTCGCTTAATATCATATTTCCAAATATGATACCTAATATCATATTTGTATTATATTGTACTTTCTACTTACTATCATATTTGTATTAAACTATATATAATCAAAACATTGCAATTGTTTGTTCACCTTTGAGTCACTGCAATGTTTTAATCCATTCCTTTGTTGATGAACACTTAGGTTACTTCCAGGTTTTTACTACTAAGAATGTTATTATGAATATTCTTGCACACAAATCCTTATAAACACATGTGAGAAATTTTCTAGGGTATATTCCTAGAAGTGAAATTGCTAGAACACAGGATAAGCATTTCTTTATTAGATCTTTGCCAAATTATACCCTAAAATGGCTTATCAAAAGAAAAGAAAAAAGTATAGCCACCATAGTTATCACTGGTTCACTCTCTAATGCAAATTATGTTTTAAATAAACTGACATACTAAGGATTTTTTTAGCTGCTCAGGAGCCTGAAGCAAGTGATCACTCAAGCTCAGGAGTTCAAGGCCAGCCTAGGAAACATAGACTCAGACTAAAAAAATTTTTTACATGGCTTATCAGTTTATATTCCCACCATCGTGATACCAAGCCATGTTGTTCTGTATCTTTGCCATCTCTTACTATTGTCAGATTTTTCAATTTCTAAAATTCTTTGGTTTTAATTTGTTCTTCCCTGATTACCAATACAGTTGAACAACTGTCTATTGATCATTTATGTTTTATCTTTTGTGAAGTGACAATTCATCAACTTTGTTCATTTTTCTATTTTTTTTATTAGTACTTTGTTATGGTTTGACTATAAAGTGTCCCCCAAAAGTGCCTGTGTTGAATGCTGGGATGTTCTGAGGTGAGATCATTGGATTGTGATGCTGTAAACTAATTGGTCCCTCCTAGATCAAATGGATGAGGTGGTAACTGTAGGCAGGTAGGAAATGGCTGCAGGAGGTGGGTCACTGGGGAAGTTCCTGAAAGGTTTCATCTTCCCGGGAGCCCCTTCCTCCCCTACTGGCTCTCTCTGCTTTCCGTCTATTATAAGGGAAGCAGCTTCCCTCCACCATGCCCTTCTGCCATGACGTTCTGCCTTATCTTGGGCCCAGAGCAATGAACTCCGTTGATCATGAATTAAACCTTTGAAACTGTGAGTCCTAATTAAACTTTTCCTCCTCTAAGTTGTTCTTGTTGGACATTTGGGTCACAAAAACCTAACTAACACATACTTATTTTTTTAAATTCTTCATTTCACCAGTTACTATGTATTTTCATTCTTAATGCTATTTGTATTTTCTTTTTAAGTTTAATTAATCTTATTTCTAACAACCAAATTTTACTGATCTTCTACAGCTTTTACTCTATTGTATTTAATTACATCCTGCTTTGATCTTCTCAGTTCCACACTCTGCTTCCCTTAGTTTTGTTTTGGCCGTAGTTCCTTTGTTTCTCATTTCATTTATTTTCTATGTTGCATTGTAGCAAATACATCAAAGCTATTATGTCTCCTCTAAGTCCCACTTTGAACCATTCCCCACAGGTTTTGGTCTCTGGCATTCTTATCCCATTTACTTCTAAGTAGCTGGTAATTTTCATTTGGATTTCTTCATCAATTCTAGAGATTTGGAACAGTGGTTTTCCATTTCCAAACGGATGTTTTTGGTTAGACTTCTATGATTGCTTTTAGTTTTATTGCATTGTAGTCAAAGAATATAACCTATATAATTGCTGTCTTCAGGACAATTAAAATCGAAATTGTCTTCATTGTGTAATATATGGCCAATATCTTTGACGAATATCTGAAGGGAATATGTACCCTTTGATAAGCAATACACCACACTCACACACACAATGAATTTCTTTAATTGTGTTATTCAAGACTCCTGATCTTCATTTTTGTTTACTTAGTCTGTTGATTTTTTTCTTTTTGGTACTGGGGATTGAAGCCAGGGGTACTCAACCACTGAGCCACATCCCTAGCCCTTTTTGATATTTTATTTAGAGACAGGGTTTCACTAAGTTGCTTGGGGCCTCACTAACTTGCTGAGGCTGGCTTTGAACTCGCAATCCTCCTACCTCAGCCTCCCAAGCCACTGGGATTACAGGCATGCACTATCATACCTGGGCTAGTCTCTTGATTTCTGACACAGGTAAAATGTTTCTAAGTGTAATTATGGATCTACTATTACTGCTTATATTTCTTTTTTTAAAATATTTATTTTTTAGTTGTAGGTGGACAGAATATCTTTATTTTATTCTTATGTGGTGCTGAGGATCAAACCCAGTGCCTCATGTGTGCTAAGCGAGCACGCTACCACTGTGCCATAACCCCAGCCCCACTGCTTATATTTCTAAAGTTTGATTTCATATATAACTTTAAAATAGGTAAGTTTTGTCAAGATTTGCACAATATATCTTTTTTTCATTACTATCTTCTCAACATTTTCATGTCCTGTGTGTATGTATTTTTCATACAAAGTAGAGAGCTAGATTACATTTAACATTTTTCCAGATGTGTCTCTTCCCTATGGATCTTGGGCCAATTCAGAAACACATGGGGGTCAGATAGGGAGTTTAGTGAAATAATCCCCCACCCCTCCTTTTCACATAAATCTGGATTGGAAAAAGGTTTGGGGTCCAAGAACATAGTCAGCTTTCCAATACACCACACTACCACCTGTTCCAGTGCCCTTAGGTCCCAAATCTGAAGAAAGGAACTCAAAACCTGGAAAAATGGTCTGTAGAGTAGGCACTTAAACATTCAAATCTGGACCTGCTTCTCAGAGCTCTACTGGATGGAAAATTTTGACCAAAGAAGATGAGACTGAGGCTGCATGAACATGTTGCTATCAACCCAGCCCTAAAATAAAACAGAGGGTCAAAATAGATGTCATATTTGCCATCTCACTAAATAAATCCATATCAAGGAGAAGGAAGTGGGAGTACATCAAGACTATTTTTAAGAAAAGCATGTTCCAATTTAAATAGGTTGCTACAGGAAATACAGGATAGTTTTCATCCCCCAAATTTCCTCCCATAAGCCCCGCTACACTTCTTTCCTGACCTTACCTCCTGGACTTCTGAAACCTTTCCACTGTGCTCTCTAGGATTCATGGTCAGTCATCAGCAAAGGTCCCTTTCTTCTTGTAGATGGACTGTCCATGGTCCTGTCTAGTCATAGCCTCTCCACTTTCACTAGATTCCACCTCCTCTTAATTACTCATGAATATCACTCCAATGAGTTTCTCCTTCCTGGGCCATCAATTTGGTGGGGGCAAGGGTACTAGGGATTGAACCCAGAGGCACACAACCACTGAGCCACATCCCCAGCCCTTTTTTATATTTTATTTAGAGACAGGGTCTCACTAAATTGCTTATGGCCTCACTAAATTGTTGAGGCTAGCTTTGAATTTGCAATCTTCCTGCCACAGCCTCCCAACTTGCTGGGGTTACAGACATGCACAAACACACCTGGCAATTTTTCTAATCTTGATGAAAGAAAGAAAACTTCTTTTGACACCACACTTTTTTACCCTCATCACTTTACTAAAAATTACTCTAGTGCAAGTAGGTAACCAATGGCTTCCACACTGTTGTACCCACTGGTCAGCTTCCAATCTCGATCTTACTTCATCTACCATAGCATTTGGCATTTGATCAAATGAACTACTGAGTCAATGACCACCAAGGGGCTGATGGTGGCAAATCTATTCTCAAGCTAAACTTTTAAGGGATTTTGTCTAAGTAAATAAAGTGGAAGTTCTGCCAGGAGAAAGCCCATGATGTGAGTCCTGGGGTTGGAAAGAACGTTAGAACTGAAGCCAAGAACTCCAGGTAACAAACAGAGACAGGGGATAACAGTGGACTATAGTATTTTCCTCTAGAATAAATCTCCTAGAAAAAATTTAATATGTCATCTTTTTAAAAATATTTTTATTAGTTGTTGGTAGATCTTTATTTATTTGTATGTGGTGCTGAGGATCAAACCCAGTGCCCCACACATGCTAGGCAAGTGCTCTACAACTGAGCCACAACCCCAGCTCCTTAATATGTCATTTTATCCATCCCCTGACAATAATTTGTGGAATATAATGATTTAAAAAATGATTTTTAAAAAAAATTTTTTTAGTTGTAATATCTTTATATATTTATTTTTAATGTAGTGCCGAGGATCAAACCCAGTGCCTCACGCATGCTAGGCAAGTGCTCTACCTCTGAGCTACACCCTCAGCCCCTAAAAAAAATGATTTAAAAAAAAAAGTTTTCAACTTTGACCAGAGACTAATTCCTAATATGGCTCATATTTAGTCCTGAGGAAGAGAAAATTTAAATAACCAATAACCTCATCCCTAGCAACTACTTTCCTCATTTCTCTAAGTTGATAAAGGTCCTTTTTTCTCCCAATCCTAGAACTGCTGACCATAGGGATTTCCTCAGTGCAGCGTCCCCGAGGGAGCTACCTCTTGGACACCCTGCAATCTCTCTTCTTGGCTTCTTCCTTGTGTGAGCAGAAATACTTCATTGTTGTGGTACACCTAGGAGATCCTGACCCCAAATGGCTTGATAAAATGATCTCCAGCATCTCAGCCCTCTTTAAACCACATATCCAGGCCAGGCAGCTAGTAGTGATCAATACTCCTCTTAAAAGCTATCATCCTTTGAAGAACCTTAAGAAAACGTTTAATGACACCCCTGCCTACGTAGCCTTTCGCTCCAAGCAGAACATGGATTACGCCTTCCTCATGAACTTTGCTACCAACCACTCTGACTACTTCCTGATGATTGAAGATGATGTAAAATGTGCCCCAGAATTTGTCACTCAGATTGTTACCACACTCTCTGCCTGGGAAAGGAAATTTTGGGTGATTCTGGAGTTCTCTCAGTTGGGCTTCATTGGAAAACTCTTTCACACTAAAGACCTCCCTTACTTTGTTCGTTTCCTTCTCCTCTTTTACCAAGAAAGACCTTGTGACCACCTTTTGTCCTATTTTCGTGACCTTTACATGCAGCAAAAACCAATCCAATTTTCCCCCTCCCTCTTCCAGCATATAGGCAGTTACTCCTCCTTTGATGGTAAATTCAATATCCTCAAAGATGAAGAATTTGAGGAAGATGACATTGGCCTTCCCAGTAACCCTGCTGCTGCCATTTACACCAATCTTAATGTCACCAATGACTCTCTCCTCATGAATGCCTACAGCTTTGATAAAAGTTTCTTTTATAGCAAGGAGGCTAAGGCTGGCAGCCATGTGACTGTGATTTTGGACATACCTGCTACCGTGTTCCGAGTTCAAGTGGTAACTGGCTCTAAAGTCAAGGCGAGGAATCAGCTGAAAGAAGGGCAAGTAGAACTGGGCTATGATTCTACCAATCTGATCCATGACTGCCATGACTATATTCTTCTGGGGATGCTAGTAAATGGCACCTTGAATAAGCAGGTATTATCTGAAGATTCCAAGAAGAAGGTGAAATGTGTGAGATTGCTTGTAACAGCAACTCCACCCTCTGGATTAATAGTCAGAAACATCAATCTCTGGGTTAAGGAAAATTTAAAAATACACAAGAAGCCATTGGGAGTGTGGTAACAAAAAATTAAAATCTTGAAATTGGCAAAGGGCATCTCTTTCTGGGTCCTTTCAGGAATCTTAATACAGAAGACAAAGCCTGTTGAAAGTCAGAGTGAAGGCAACATCCTCTTGATCCCAGAGAGTCATGGGTGGAAGGAGGGGTCTTGTGAAGACCACCTCTGTTTTTCTATCCAAAAGGGTCTACCATCCAAAATTCTTTCCTGAATCAAGAACCAAAGCTTCTAAAACCAACCCGAATATACAAGTTAGACTAACTGATGCTCAGATCACCAGATCTTTTTTTTTTTTTTTTGGTACCAGGGATTGAACTCAGGGGTACTCAACCACTGAGCCACATCCTCAGCCTTATTTTGTGTCTTATTTAGGGACGGTCTCACTGAGTTCCTTAGCACCTCGCCGTTGTTGAGGCTGGCTTTGAACTCACGATTCTCCTGTCTCAGCCTCCCAAAGTGCTGGAATTACAGGCATTCGCCACCACACCCAGCTAGATCACCAGATCTTGACAGTGCACAAGACAAGACAAAGGGTCCTTCCATCAGCCAAGAAATTGACTTACAAAAGGGTGCACTTTCTATGTGACAGGGAAGGGTAAATTGGCCAGGAACATGACTATTTTCTCTGTGACCTCATATTTCCACTCTATACATTTATTCAATAGATATCTATGGAGTGCCTTCTATGGTTAGAGTCCTCTTCTACATGGTCACCCAAACTGCCTGAGGATGCCTTTAAAATAGCATCTCCATTATTAAAAATAATTTACCATGATTTCTTATAGCTCCTGTCTCCCCCATAGCCTTATTTATGGGACCCTAGGTAACTTGAATATTTCTGAAAGGAAAAAGTTTAGATGTCTTACTAAAGTTTAGATGTTTTACTAATGCCTTCACTTTAGTTTGACCATGAAATCAATCCAGAAAAATCTAAGCCCTGAGCTCAACTAGGGTGCAGTGTTGGAGCAGGGGTTTTCACTAGTTTGAGAACTATGATCCATGAAAGCAGAAAAAGAAGGAACAGGAAAAGAGCATTTTAAGATAATTATTTGAGGAAAACTCAAATCAGAAGCCAGCGTATCTAAATGAGTTATAACCAGAGTGGTTAGAAAGAGCTGGAGAATTTGGAAACAGGAGAATGGAATAGAAATAAGAATAGTAGATAGAACCTCTGGGGGCATTAGATACAAGGGAATAGGGCAAGCGCATATGGCAACCCTGAAGGTGTCAGGATTGATTGACAGACACAGGTCTTCCCTCTGGATCTACCTCAGTGTTGGTGCCAAGGCCATGCTTCCCAAAGACTATGCTTGACAACTGCAGGGCACTAAGCCAGACCCATTTGGCAAGATTGGGAAGCCGTCTAGCTTGAAGACTCCGCATCAACCTGTTCATAACTTTCTTGAAGCCACACTACAGTGGTGGACTCCTCGTAGCTACCCTGCCTTCTCTGTCTCCTTAAACAGTTATCACACCTTCATCAACCAAAGCCTCTCCCTACCTTCTTCCATCTCCCTCCACCAATAAATCTCTAATATGTCTAATTCCAGTTTTATGTCTGCTTCTTGGGAGGTGTGGACTAATGCAAGTTCAACTCTGAATGGTTTGAGAAACAGTAAGATGAGGATTTGGGACTGACTTACTCCCAACCCTCAGGGACTAGATTACGGGTTAAAATAAGGTCATAAATGTTAAAGTGAGCATATCATCATTATGGTCAAAATAGATAGGCAGTCAATAAGGCCTCACGTCATTTCTACAAATAAAAACCAAACAAAAATCTAGAATGAATAAGCAGAAGGCTGAGCAGTCACCCCAATAAAGAGTCATAATCCAGGATGGGGATGTAGCTCAGAGGTAGAGTGCTTGCCTACCACAGACCAGGCCTGGGTTCAGTCCCCTGCATCATAAACACACACACACACACACACACACACCCCACAATCCATCCCATTGATCCCATTGATGGAAGAGGAGCGCCAGTTCCCTACAATGAAGTACCTTATAACACTGAAACACATACAGTACAATGACTTCCTAATCTATCCCCAAAGAGACCAACAGCCTTTTGTGGGGGCACAACTGAGAAAAGGGAAATGCCAATTTTCATAACTATTGGACACAAGGTCTGGGTTAATGCTGGTATCCAAAGACTCAAAGCATGAGTCTTCCTGTTAGACTTCCTGTTAGGAGGCTTCCTGTTAGAGTGGGAGCTTAAGGGAACCAGGTTATAAATAGAGTCTTTGCTAAAGTCATGCTTACCATGGGACAACTATGTCCCCAGACCCATACAGTGAGCATTTTCCCAGACTCTGTGTGTAACTAGAATCAAATATTTGGCAATTGAAGTCACCCTACATTAGATCCTTGGCCTGTGGGATAACAGCTATCATAATGGGGAAGATCAAGCCTCTAAAAGCGCCCCCAACCCAAGCAAAGATAGTGAGTAAAAATATTATATTCCAGGTTGGGGGACGATATTAATGCCATTACAGACCTAAAGGATACAGAGGTGGAAGTCTGTATTAAATACTTGTTTAATTCATTAATCTGGATCCTGCAGAAACCAGATGGATCCTGAAAAATGATCATAGATTATCTCAAATTCATCCACTTAGAAACCCAATCACAGCTGTTGTGCCAGACGTGATATCATTGCTAAAACAATTAATAAGCCCTTGGGCATATGCTGTGCAGCCACTGATTCAGCAAATACATTCTTCTCAATTCTGATTATGAAAGCTCAGAAAAAGTTCACATTCCTGTGAGACAATTTCATTTTCATCTTTCCTTCAGACCTGTACTAACTCTCCTGCCCTCTCTCGTAATGCAGTCCAAAGAGAACATTGTAATGATCCATTACATTAATGATATCGTGCTGATTAGGCAGGACAAGTCAGAAGTGGCTAAAGTGCTGGAGGCCTTGGTAACAGAGTGAAAGATAAACCCTTCAAAGATTTAGTGAAGTGAACTTGAGTGACGTCTTTAGGGGCCAGGGGGATGGCGGGATATTCTTTCTAATGCAGATAACAAATCGCTACATTTGTATCTTCTACCTCAAAAAAGGAAGCCAAATTCCTTCTAGGCTTTCTTGGTTCTGGAGGCAACACTTGTCACACCTAGGTATACTGTTCCAGCTCATTTACTGGGTGACACTGCAAAGTACCAGTTTAGAGTGGCTCCTGGAGCAAGAAAAGGCTTCATAGCAGGTCCAGACAACACGGCAAGAAGCCTCGCCACGGGGCTGAGGTTATGGCGCAGTGGTAGCGTGCTCGCCTAGCATGCATAAGGCACTGGGTTCAATCCTCAGCACCAGATGAAAATAAAATAAAGATATTCTGTCACCTACAACTAAAAAATAAACATTTAAAAAAAAAAAAAAGAAGAAGCCTTGCCACTTGGACCAGAGTCCAACAGACCCTACTGTGTCAGAGGTTATAGTAAAAGAGAAAGATGAGGGGTGGAGTTTATGACAAACCCCAGGGGAAGAAGTACAATACATCCTCCTGGGATTCTGGCACAAGTCCATGCCATCTGCAGGAAAATTATAGGCTTTTGGAGAAACAGCTCCTAGCATGTAATTGAGCCCTGTTAGAAACAAAATGCTTCTCCATAGAGCACCTAGTAACTACGAGTTCAAAACATCCCGTTATGAGCTGAAGGCTTTCATAAAGTCAGAAGTCATCAAGTCAGACAGGCTTAGCAGCAACCCATCAAATAATGAAAACAATACATCTGGGATCAAGCCTGAGCAGGTCAGGCCATAATAAGTTACATGAGCAAGTAGTCCAAACTCCCATGTCACCCAGCATAATTGCACCAGACCCTCCCCCAGCTCACACTTTTAGCCATATGGAGGGTCCCATATGACCAGCAGGAGGAAAGAAAAAAGACCCAAACTTGGTGCTCAATATGTGGTTATAATCTGAAAATGGACAGTGGCTGCCACAGGTGTGACTTTGAAAGAGAGAAGAGAAGGAAGATTTTCCCACTGGGCAGGACTCCAAACAGTGTAGCTAGTTATTCACAATTCCTGAGCAATGGCCAAGGGTCTGGCTATTTGATCAGGGACTGGGAAGGAAAAGATCTAGAAGACTGGAGAAGGACTGAAAAAGAGGAATGTGGAAGAATGCACGGGCTTAGGCACAAAGTGAAGCTTTTTGTACCATATGTTAATACTCACCAGAAAGCTTCTCCATAGAAGAAGCTCTGAACAACCAAACAGAAAAATGACTCAATCAATTGACAATATTCAACCTGGATATGGCACAGTGGGCACATGAATAGAGTGGCATAGTGAAAGATGTGGAGGATACACATGGCCTCAATGGCATGAGCTCTCACCAAGACTGACCTAGTTACCACAACAGAGACCAATGTAAGCCATCCATATGGCCCATTCCTTGAGAAGACTAACTAAATATGAAGACCTTCCAGTCAGGTTCATCCTCACAGAAATAGATGTCTATCTGGGGATGTGGTCGGTCCTTTCATGTCCACAGTCTCAGCTATTGTCACTATCTAGGAGTTCATAAAATGACTGATCATGAGGTATGAAATCCCACATAACATGGGGAGACCCACTTCACAGCAAAGGAGGTACAGATATTATATCACTGCTGTGAACAAAAGACCTGACAAGAACAATTCAAGGAGAAAAGTTTATTTGGGGGCTCATGGTTTCAAAGGTCTCAGTCCATAGATGGCTGACTCCATTGCTCTGGGCCCAAAGTGTGGCAGAACCTCATGGTGGAAGTATATGGTGGAAGAAAGCTGCGGGGAGCAGGGCACCCAGGAAGCAGAGAGAGAGAGCTCTCTTCACCATGGTAAAATATAAACCTCAAAGGTACATCCCCAATGACCCACCTCCTCCAGCCACCTTACCTGCTTTCAGTTACCACTTAGTTAATCCCTGTCGGGGGATTAATTCACTGATTCTGTTAAGGCCCTCACAACCCAACCATTTCACCTCTAAACCTTCTTGTATTGTCTCACACATGAGCTTTGGCGGGAGCACCTCATATCTAAACCATAACAACACACCAATCAGAAGCAGCTGATCTCACAGGGCACTGTAGTCACTTTGTAAAGATACAGTTAAACTGCCATCTCAGAGATGGGATTTAATTCCCTATCTCTCCCCTGTGCAGAATGTAGTCTGTAGAACCATATAGATGTTGAGGCCTTGGGCTTTAGATGTTCAACCCTTAGATGGGATACATTTCTAACATAAAGCTGTAGCACCCGATGAAATCCATTTAAAACAAAAAAATAGGTCCTAGTTATTTAAAAAGAGGATTAGTAGCATGTCAAGACCCAGTCAGCTGACTTGGATAATAGTCATAATAATGCCTGATTCCCATCAGGCATTACATGACAGTTGGAAAGTGGGAATAGATTCAGAAAACCTCCAACAACTCTTGGTCTTCCAAATCAGGAGATTGTGCCAATGGAACAGGCAGGTCATGACCGTATCATCAATAGACTTGGGAAACCTTAGGCCCCACCAGCAGTATAGTCAACTTGTTGTCTTGCTGTAATGTAGACTAAGGTCTATAGATTTGCCCAGATATCTGAACCAAATTCTCTGAGAAGAAGGCTGAGACTGCCTGTAGAGAGCCTAGTACTCATTTGAAATATACGTGATGAGGCCAAAATCAAGGCAAGGATTAATGAGACTATTGGAACTTCTCCCAACCTCCAATACAGAAAAAACGTTGGTAGCAAACTCTGGGGCACTAAACCCTGTCTTCAGCAACCACTTCCTGGTTGTTTTTCTGCTACTATATTGTTCCTACACATCTTCTATGAATCTGTCCATCAGATTCTTTTACTGACCTTCTGTCCATTCTAAGAGCCATTTGTGGATGAAGATCAGAGAACACAGTTGGTCCTGGGGATTAGACTTAATTTGAACTATCTAAGGCCACTGAGGTAAGTCTTCTATGAGTCAGGCTCTGGCAATGCAGGCAAAAAGAACCAAGGCACCAAAGGCAAGAGGGGGGCAGCATGTAGAAAATTTAAATATACAATAATAAATATGTTCATGGCATTTGTGAGGACTCTGTATAAACACATTAGCAAGAGACTTTTCATTACCATCACCCCTAAGTCTGGTACATGAGTTACTCAGTAAATGTTAGCTCTCTCTTGACTCCGTTTTCCTTTGCATTATATCAGAAGTGTGCTTGCAATGTTTGAAAATCTGGATGGAAGGAGCACCCTCCAACCAAAACAGGTGCTGGAAGCCCCCTGCCATGACAGGTCTTAAATCTTTTGCTGCTAAGTTATGGGATGTCTGGGAAATATCAGGGAAGGGGCCTAGGTGGCTGGGACACAGAGGCACACAAACCAAGGGACAGGTGTTTACTAACTGGTTACTGGAAGAACATCAGTCTCGCATTACTTAAAACAGTCTTCATAATCTGGACCAATTAGACTCATATCCTTATATCTCCTGTTCCACCCACAATTCAGAGTGTTTAATATTCTTTTTTCTTTAGTCTTGCCTAAAAATATTCCTAATAAAAATCCTAATTAAGATTCTAAATTCCAATTCAAACTGAAATGTCACTTCCTCTCTGAAACCTTCTCTGATTACCCAGAGATAGTTAATAACATCTTTTGATATTTTCATAATATTTTATGCTGAAATTTGTTATAGCACTTCTTTCAATCAAGACATAATATTAAGTGCTTTCCATTTAATAAGAATTGAGCAAAGAAATTCCTAACTGGTATTCTACTTTTCTACTTACTGTCTCCCACATTGGACTGGCCTCCAGTAGCCACTGGGCAAGATCTTATTCTTTTTTCTCTCCCCTACAAGCCTAGAACTGTCTCTAGAAACCAGAAGAGAAGGAAACTATACTATGGAGACAGAAAACAAGTCAATAGTCACCAGAGCCTGGAGGTGAAACAATTAACAACAAGGCATAGGAGATTTGGAGATGTGATGGACTGTCCTAGGCCTTGATTTGGGTGGTGATTACATGCTATATGTGCTTGTCAAAACTGCACATTAAACAAGTGGCATTACTATAAATAAGCTATATTTTAATTTATAAAGGAAAAAAACAATGAGATACTAGTACATGCCTACTGAAATGGTTAAAAACTGAAAGGATTGAAAATACCAAATGTTGCCAAAGAGCTGAATGAACTGAATTCTCATACATTGCTAGTGGGAATGCGAAATGGCATAGCCACTTTGATAAATGGTTTGGTAATTTCTTATAAAGTTGAATCTACATCTACCACTCAAGTCAGCCATTCTACTCTTGGGTGTTCCCCCAAGAGAAATGAAAGCATATATCCAGGCGGAAGGGAAGAATAGAAGTTCATTGGATTAGAAAAAGGGGAATGAAAGGAAGGGAGGGGGATGGGAATAGGAAAGACAGTAGAATGCAGACATAACTTCCCTATGTTCGTATATGAATATATGACCAGCGTAATTCCACACCATATACAACCATAAGAATAGGATTGTAATTAGAATAAGTTATACTCCATGTATGTATAATATGTCAAAATACATTCAATTGTCATGCATATATAAAAAATTTTTTGATTTTTAAAATTTTAAAATTTTTTTAAAAAGAAAGCATATGTCCAAAAATTAGCACATAAATTTTCATAGTGGTTTATTCATTGTAAACAAAGCTGAAACAACCCAAATGTTCATCCAAAGCCTTGAATAAACAAAGTGTGATATATCCACACAATGGAATACTACTCTGTAATAAAAATAGAATAAACTGCTGATACATGCTATGACATGGCATGTATCATACCATGTCACATGTATACCTCTATTTTAGTTAGTTTCACATCGCTGTAACCAAAAGACCTGACAAGAACAACAGAGTGGAAGAAGAGTTTATTTTGGCTCACAGTTTCAGAGGCTCAGTCCATGGTAGGCTGACTCCATAAGTCTGGACTCAATATGAAGTCAAACATCATGGTGGAAGGGCGTGCCAGAGGAAAGCAATTCAAGACACAGCAATCAAGAAGCAGAGACCATCAAGTTAACAGGACAAAAAAATGTAAACCCCAAAGGCATGACCCCAGTGACCCACTTCTTCTAGTCACACTCTACCTGCCTAGTGGTTACCAACCAGTTAATCCATATCAGTGGCTTAATCCACTGATTATGTTAAGTCTCTCATAACCTGAGCATTTCACCTCTGAAAATCCTTGCATGGTTTCACACAATTAATTTGGGGGGACACCCCATAATTAAATCATAAGATCCTCTATCTCACCCAGAAACATGCTTGATATGAGATCAGAGAGGTGCACAGCTCCCAGTCAAGGTGAACAATGGTTGTCAGGGGTCAGTCTCCTGGGAGGATGACTAGCTTCAGCTACCTCATAGAAGTCACCTTGTGAACCCATCCAAAGTGAAATTCTTGCCCTTTGATAAACCCTCAAGCCATTTTTTTCTGTTAGACAGAAAGACATCAATGGATATAGCACTCCAAACACTGTGAAGATATGTACATGAATAGAAATTTGGGGTCACTTTCAGGTTTCCATCCTTCTTACCAGCCTCGCATTGGGGAGATCTAGCAACAAGTTTTCTTTTGGTCCTTCTGACTTGATTCAAAAACCTGCCTACATAATCCTGGAAAAGATCAAACACAAAAAGTAAGTGTGAAGCTGAAAGACAAGATGCAATATGTTGATCCATAAAACCCATGAGGAGACTTTGGTTTGAATCTGAAGTTTGGGGAAGAATGTAATCAACACTGAACCCTCAGTTTCCTTTTCTTGGCAACACAGTGTTTCTGGTTGGGTCTCGAAGAGCAGATAAACCAGGGAAGTTCCTCCAATTTCACTTGGTAACCCAGGGAGAAGATGAGGGAGGTAGAAACTGAATAGAATCGAATCCTTTGATCTTTGCCTTTCTTGAAATGGCTACAGGTACGGGGAAAGAGAAGAATTTGAAGGGAAAAGATTAAGGCAATAATAAATATATTGTGGTGTCCAGGAGGAAGAATGAGGAACACAAAGCAGCAGACTTCCAGACAGAGGAAGACATTCCCAAGCTCTCTTTTTATCATTATCATCATCATCATCATCATCACCATCATCATCATCACTATCATCATCATCATCTTTATCAGTACTGGAGATTGAACCCAGGGACACTCTAGCAGTGAGCTGTATTCCCAACACTTTTCATCTTTTTTGAGACAGAGTCCTCCTAAATTGTCCAGGCTGGCCTCCAACTTGTAATCCCCCTGCCTCAGCCTCTCAAGTCACTGGGATTATAGGCATGCACCACCAAGCCCGGCTCACACCCCTGTTCTCTGAGCAGAAGGTCCTCAAGAGCCATAGACAATACAAGCCAGTCACAATGGAGCATGTCTATAGTCCCAATAATTCTGAGGGGGAGGCAAGAGGATAGCAAGTTGAGGGCCAGCCTGGACAATTTAGGGAGATTCTGTCTCAAAATAAAATAAAAAGGACTGGGATATAGCTCAGTAGAAATGTGCTCCTGGGTTCAATTCCTAGCACTGCAAAAACAAAAATTCATAGCTGCTCACATTTTTTTTTGTGTAGCTGCTCCAGGTCCAGCACCATGCACTCTTGCCTATGGAGATGTGTCATAGTTGCTGTGTCCTTAGTCATACTGAGATTTTGCCTTCAAGAGAATAGAGAAGAACATGCTGAGAATGGCACAGTATTGGTGAGTACCAGAGATGGAAGCGGGACCATTTGCCAACCCATCAGTAGGAGAGAAATTTTCACAATTATCTAAAACACTCTAGTCTCATCACAGGCATTCTGAGAGCACTTGAAGAATTCAGAGAGTATCAGAGAAAAGATAAACTTTGAACCAGCCAGGAGATATGGTTAGGAATTGAGGAGAGCAGGGAAGAGAAGGGGGCACTTGAGGTGTGGAAAGGGTAGTACACAGCCACCTTTAGAGGACCATGCTGATTGGCAGGACCATGATTAGCAGAACTGCAGGCCACAAGGACCACCTGGCTGCTGCCACCTCCCTCGCCAGGGCCTGCCAGGGAGATGTAATGCATCACATTTCTCACATGAAGCCACTTGAAGTAACTTCTCCACTGTAAACATCTGCGAGTGAGAAGACCAAATCCCGCATAGGGCGCACTGAGGCTTTGGAATCCACATTTTGTCTGGATCGCCTCAGACCAGCCAGACAGAAGCACATGGTGGCCTGCGGAAGTGGTGCACAACTAGGAGTGGTCAGACTGAGCGAGAGAAAGGACTTCAGACTGAGATGGGGCTGTAAGTTCCCTAAGCACAGGACCAGGCCTTGTC
>CM053410.1:61851357-61884517 GCA_028644305.1 Xerus rutilus
AAAATTAATAAATAATTTTTTTAAAAAAGGTAAAAAAATTATCATAGGAAACAATTTATATTTGAAACAAATAATTTATTGCACAATTTTGTAAGAGTAGATTTTAACCACCTCATATTTATCAATGTTGGACTATGTGAAAAGTTTTTTTATGTAGTTGTAATGATTTCCTACATTCAAAAAGCTTTTTTTTTAATCTTTTTTTTAAACATTTATTTTATTTATTTATGTATTTTGTATGTGGTGCTGAGGATCGAACCCAGTGCCTCATGCTTGTGAGGCCAGCGCTCTACCACTGAGCCACAACCCCAGACCTCAAAAAGCTTTCTTTAGTTTGTATTTTATTCATTGTAGTTGAAAATTAGGTGTATTGGATAATAAACCACACATCCTATAAAAAATATGATGTGAAGTTTTTAAATAAATGTTGGATAAGAATTTGCTAACATAGCCGGGCGTGGTGGCGCACGCCTGTAATCCCAGCACTTTGGGGGGCTGAGACAGGAGAATCGCGAGTTCAAAGCCAGCCTCAGCAATGGCGAGGTGCTAAACAATTCAGTGAGACCCTGTCTCTAAATAAACACAAAATAGGGCTGGGGATGTGGCTCGGTGGTTGAGTACCCCTGAGTTCAATCTCTGGTACCTAAATAAATAAATAATAAAGTAAAAAAGAATTTGCTACCATATTATTTAAGAATTTTACATCTATGTTGATACGTAAGATGGACAGTAATTTTCCTTTCTTTTGTACTATCTGTGATAACAAAGCCGTATAATTTCCAAATGTTTGTTGAGCACTTAATATCAGAAAGTATGGAGTGATATGCTGAAAATATCTCAGCCCCGTCATGTCAGTTTTTACCCTCATGGAGGTCAAAATTTAGGGAGAAAATACAAAAACACAGCTAATTACAAAATGAATCAGATATAATCACTGTGGTAAATGCCATGAAAATGCAGTGCAGGGTCAGGAAGTCCAACGCGACTGAGGTGGCTGAAAAAATTCCCTCTGGGCCTGGGGTTATGGCTCAGTGGTAGAGCACTTGCCTAGCATGTGTGAGGCACTGGGTTGATTCTCACACATATAAATAAGTAAACTAAAGGCCATTGACAACTTCAAAAAAAAAGTATTTAAAAAAAATTCCCTCCAAAGAAGAGGAACTCTAAATCAGCTCTTCATTAGTTTTCTGTTGAAACATAATAAATAACCACAAACAGTGGCTTAAAATAATGTTGAGGATTTTACCGAGATTGTATTAACAGTTCAGATGCTATATTATAAATAACAGAAAAACAAATTCACCATGGCTTGGTTCTCGGTGGTTCTCAGACTTAAATATGCATTAGCATTACCCCAGGGTTTGTTAAACCCCAGAATTCTGGTCCTTCCCAGTGGCAGCTGCTAGAGAAGTAGAGGCAGGAGGATGGCAAGCTTGAGGCCAGCCTTAGCATTCTAGCAAATCCCTAAACAACTTGGCAAGAACTTGCCTCAAAATAAAGAGGGATGGGGCTATAGCTCAGTGGTAGAGCACCCCTGAGTTCAGTCTCCAGTACTGCAAAAACAAAACAAAACAAAACAACATAATAAATAAAGTTTTATTGGAACAAAACAACAACAACAACCAGAATGCTGGTTCTCCACCTCCAATAGTTTCACATTTACTGATTTGGGAGTAGAACCTGAGAATTCTCATTTTTTGGCAGCATTTTTTCTCTTTACATTTTTAAAATTGACAGACAAAATTGTATGTATTTTGAAATATACATACATGATGGATCGGCTAAATTGAGCTAATTAACATGTATCACCTCACAAAAATAACATTTTTTGTAGTGAGGGCAGAGGATGTAACTATAAAAGTGAAACAGGAGGATTGTGTGATTCTTTGTCTTGTGAATTTGAAGAATGAGATCCACCAACATGAATGATAAGAGCAAAGTAACCGAATTTATTAAAGTGAAAGAAAGAAAATGACAGGAAGAAAGATAGAAAGCAGAACTCCCACAGGGAAAGGGGTCCCAAGAGAGGGTTGCCAACAAGTGTCTATTCAGGTGTTTATATGATAATGTTAGAGGGGAGTTGGGTAGCCTTAAAAACCATAGGCTAGATTTTTAAAAAAAATTTTTTTTAGTTATAGATGGACACAATATCTTTTATTTTTATGTGGTGCTGAGGATCAAACCCAGTGTCTCGTGCATGCTAGGCAAGCACTCCACCACTGAGCCACAATCCCAGCCCCTAGGCTAGATATTTTTAAAACAGTGGATCTTTGAGTCCAATCACACCAGTGCACCTGGTGTTATGCGCCCCACTGTCCAATCAGTGTGTAGATCACACACTGCTTTGCCTCAGGGTTCCAGCACATACTTTCAGGCTCCAATGGAGCCACTGGTCATGAGCTGTCTACTTTATTTGTAAACTGCTTGGGGTGGGGAGGAGGTGGGTACTTAACCCTGTCTGCCCAACACATTTCTATCTCAAAGGGATTGCACAAATAAACTTTTGGGTGATAAAACTATTCTATAGTCTATTGTGGTAGTTACACAAATCTATACACATGATAAAATTCATAGACCTGTACACCAAAAAAGTCTTTTTTAATGTAAGACAATTCACAAAATGTGAATTTTTTAAATGGGTCAACTTAAACTTTAAACACTGACTAGGTATTAGAGGAAAGAAAGTAATTATTATAGTTACTTTTATGTGTAATAACAGCATGCTTATTTTTAAGCTCTTATATCTTTTTTTTTAAATATTTTTTAGTTATACATGGACACAGTGTCTTTATTTTGTTTGTTTATTTTTATGTGGTGCTGAGGATTGAACCCAGTGCCTCACACATATGAGGCAAGCGCTCTGCCACTGAGCCACAACCTCAGCCCAAGCTCTTATACCTTAAAGATATACATTTATGTATTTAAGGACAAAATTAAAGGAAGTATGGTATTTGATTACAAATAATACTGGAGAGCGGGGGCTATGACTCAGTGGTAGAGCACTTGCCTAGCATGTGTGAGGCACTGGGTTCGATTCTCAGCACTGCATATAAATAAATAAAGTCCATTGACAACAAAAAAATTATTTTTATTTTTATTTATTTTTTTGGTACTGGAGATTGAACTCAGGGGCACTCGACCACTGAGCCACATCCCCAGCCCTATTTTGTGTTTTATGTAGAGACAGGGTCTCACTGAGTTGCTTAGCGCCTCGCCCTTGCTGAGGCTGGCCTTGAACTTGCGATTCTCCTGTCTCAGCCTCCTTAAATGCTGGGATTATAGGCCTGAGCCACCGCACCCAGCTTAAAAAAGTATTTTAAAAAATAAAATAAAATAAGTAATACTGGAGAAAGGAAGTAGGTGGGGCACAAATGAAATCAGCATGACCATGAGTTAATCATTGTTAATAAAGATGGAGCCGGGGTTGTGGCTCAGTGGTAGAGTGCTTGCCTCACACATGTGAGGCACTGGGTTCGATCCTCAGCACCACATAAAAATAAATAAATAAAATAAAGATGTGTCCATCTACAACTAAAAAAAATTTTTTTAAAATAATAATTGTTGAAGGTGGGTGATGGGTACTTAGGGCTTTATTATTTGGTCTACCTTTGTGTATGCTTAAGCTTCTTTACTAGAAACATTTAAAGGGGGGCAAGTAGGGTTGTTAGCCATTTAATTTTGTTACTTAGTTGACTTTGAGGAAGTTACTAATTTGTCCTACACTTCAGTCTCTCCATCCATAATATGAGGATAGTCATGATGACATCTCTCTCACAGGTTGTTATCAGGATTAAATGGTTGTCAGAATATGGAAAAAGCAACTTACCTAACTCTTGCACATTCTCAATAAACGTCAACTTTATTTTGCCATTTTTTAAAAAGTATCTATTTATTTTTTTAGTTGTAGGTGGACAGAATATCTTTATTTTATTTTTATGCAATGCTGAGGATCGAACCCAGTGTCTCACACGTGCTAGGCGAGCACGCTACCACTGCGCCATAACCCCAGCCCTTATTTTGCCATTTTTGCATCTGCTCGTCTGATTCTTCCACGCCATCTCCCCAATATGAGCAGGCCTTTCTTTAAGCTTCTTCCTGGATATCCTATGGTGTTTCAAAAGGATCACTTTATTTCATGCCCTTGTTGAGAATTAGGAAACACAAGTATGAATCACAGTTTTCCTTCCCTTCGCAGTACATTATATGTTCTATTCTTCATTCTATTACTTATCCAGGAAGAAAACCTAAACTTAAAAGATTGGATTGGATTTTCAAAAAATCTAGAAATCCCTTTGTTCTTCAAAACAAAGAGTAAATGAAAGATTATTGTGAATTACAGTGAGGTGGAATTCATCTTCTGGGCTGACATAATAGAACTACAGAATCTGAGACTTGAAGGGCATGTGAGATTATCTGGTCCAGTCTTCAACTCAAGGCAGCAGCCCTCTCCAGCACTCCTTCAGCATCCATTTTCAGGACTAAGGATTTCACTCAGGGTTGCTGAGACCCTATAGCTAAAGTTTCCAGGATAAACCTAGTCTCAGATATCCTGATTCCCAGCAACATACTCATACTGGTTAAAGTATGCCCTTTGAATGGTAGCTATGCCCTCCTTTCATTTTCTACCTCTCTTTCCCCTGCCATATCCCCTATCCAGTGAGGTGAAGAGGACTGGAACCTCCTCAACCAGAGCTGGACAGTGGTGAGGATCAGAAGTCTGGCTTCTTAGCTACTCCAGCGGTGGAGGTGTCAGAAGTCCCAGAACACAATCCCTTCAGCCTCTCCAAATAGAAAAGGGAAGGATCACTCTCTTTCCCTTTCAACCTTCACTACATGTATTGGCCTGGCACACACTGGCACAGACTGCTTCAAAAATTCAGAGGGAGCCAGGCATGATGGTGTGTGCCTATAATCCCAGAGGCTGGAGAGGTTGAGGTAGGAGGATCACAAATTTGAGGATGTCATGGCAACTTAGTGAGAATCTGTCCCAAAATAAAAATGAAAGAGAGCTGTGCCCAGCTGCTCAAGAGGCTGAGGCAGGAGGATCACAAGTTCAAAGCCAGCCTCAGCAATTTAGTGAGGCACTAAGCAATTCAGTGAGACTGTCTCTAAAAAAGTATTTAAAAGGGCTGGGGATGTGGCTCAGTGGTTAAGTGCCTCTGGGTTCAATCTCAGGTACCAAAAAAAAAAAAAAAAGTGTGGATGTAGCTTACTAGTAAATAGCCCTTACCAGTAAAGCCCTTCCGTACACCACCAAAAAAAAAAAAAAAAAAAGGTGGAGATGTACCCAGGTCTGAGTGACATTTTCAGCTAGTTCATAAAGAAAAGAAAACAAAGCATCTTTAGGATCATTCACAGAGTTCCCCAACTACAACTGAAAACAGGTCTCTAATGTCCGTATCACCCTGATGGCATTAGTTTGGGCTCTTGACAATATTTGTGAAAACTTCATCCATCACTGTACTTTAAAGAGCAAATGTCATTCATTCTAGTTGGGAAACTTGCATGAAAGAAAAGATGTCCATCTGGGCAAATCTGCAGCTCCAATGACTCCCAGTGTCTATTTCCTACTACTCTTGTTCCAAGCTTCTGGGGCCAACTGGGCTCAGTCCTAAAACCCTAAATGAGTCTCCCAGTAGGTTCTGTCTGTTGAATATTTTACCCTATGACAGGCACTACACTAAGCATGTTTTTCGTTTCTAATCAAGGCCTCACAACAACCCTATGAACTAAATACTACCTAACAGGTGATAATATACCCGTCTACAGATGAAGAAACTTAGAGTTGATCAAGTTGCTTTAGGTCACAGAGTCAATATATGCCAGAGGTGCGATTCTTGTTGGGTACAGTCTGTCTCCAAAGCCCAGGTCTTTGAGAAGAGAACACAGGTTAGGACCCAAAGGAAGCTTCTGAGTAACCCTGGATGACTTAGCTTTGGGAACAAAACCTGTGTTTTGCCAAGAGAGACCAGGAAATGAAGTTACCATGCCGCTGTTCCTTTCTGAACAGTCCTTCCAATTGTCTTGCTGCAATTTAACCTGGTGGAAAAACTAGGGTAGCTACACAATGATTAATTTTCCTTTCTCTGACTCAATGCTACATCTTCACATACGATTCTTAGAGTCATAGATTTCCAATTGTCCAACTTAGAGTGGTTCTGTGTTAAAACAGAACTGCCATCCTGTTCTGGCATAAGTGGATCCAAATAGCAGAGACCAGAGGCTGGAAAGGAGCGGCTCCAGCAGCAGCCGTGAAAGATCTTGGACAAGGGCTGGAGATCCTCGGCAGCGGAGGCTCGCCACAGGGAGGGAAGGGGCGGGCCACAGAGCAGGCCAACCCCGCCTCCTACAAGCCCCGCCTCCAGTGGACCACGCCTCTTTCAAGCTCCTCCGCGGTGCCCGCCCCGCGGCGCATTGTGGGATCCGTCCGCCTGCAGGGTGTTGGAGGACTCCGCACTTGGCCATGGGGATCCAGACGGTGAGACCCTCTCTCGGTGTCAAGCACTTGGGAACCCCGCCCCATCTGGTTTCGGGCATTCAGCTCAGGAACAGGGACTCCCACGGCCGACCCCGCCTCGAAGGGCTCCAGACCCGCCCTGGATGCTAGGGTCCTAGTATGACACCTACGGTCTTGGGGACCCTACCCTTCTGGCCTCGGCATGCTTTCGCGTGGGAATTCGGGATCACCACCCCTGGGGCGATTGGTCATACATTCCGGTCACCACCCACGCCCTGAGCTCTTCCCTAGCCTGGCGGTCACGCTCCCTCCTCTACCCACAGAGCTCAGTCCTGCTGGCCTCGCTGGGGGTGGGGCTGCTTACTGTGCTCGGCCTGGCTTTGGGCACCTACTTGATTCGAAGGTCCCGTCGGCCCCAGGTTACTCTCCGGGACCCCGATGAGAAGTACCTGCTGCGACTGCTGGACAAAACGGTAAGTTGTGGAGGAAGGGACCAGGATAGAAAGGGGATCTGAGTTCTACTAGTATAAAAGGGATAGCTTTCACAGTGGTTGGGATGCCCAAGGGAGTTGGCAGCCAGTCCCACTCGGTGAAATACTTGTGTCGTCCATCCTCCAGACTGTGAGCCACAACACCAAGAGGTTCCGCTTTGCCCTGCCCACCGCCCACCACATTCTGGGGCTGCCTGTGGGTAAGGAAAGTGCAGTGGGCTCCTTACCCTGGGATCCTAGGAGGGCGATTCTCCTGGGGTCTGGTGAGACACGCTGCTTCAATCTTTTCCTCCACATGACATTCCCCTTCCTTCACTTAGCTCTGGATCCTTCAGGCTGTGAGGTGTCACTAGGCACCTTTAGGGTATGGCTTCTGTGTCCCCACCCATCTTTAACACTCAACAGCTCTCCCTCTTTCCTGGGGAATTGCTTATAACTCCCTCTGAGCAAACACTAATTTTTCCCATCACCAGACCCTCAGCTTACTTGCCCCTGCCAAGGTCCCTGTAGTAATAGCTAAGAGTTTCCCCAACAGGGAGGCTGGAGAAAGGTCCAGCTGAGGGCTGTGTGGGCTGAATCCTCCCTGCCTGGCAGCTCCTTGGGACCCCAGCAGGAAGCAAGACAAACCTCTCTGGGTAAAAAGTAACAGGGTTGCGGCACATCCACTAGAAACCCTTACATGGCTCTCCACATGGTCTCCAGGCAAACACGTCTACCTATCTGCCCGAATTGATGGCAGCCTGGTCATCAGGCCATACACTCCTGTCACCAGTGATGAAGACCAAGGCTACGTGGATCTTGTCATCAAGGTAAGGGTGTAGGCAGGAACCTCACAGGCTCCTTACCCCATGCTTTCTGGAATTTGTAGAAACGTCCCTGGGCTAGGGCTGTAGCTCAGTGGTAGAGCACTTGCCTAGCATGCGTGAGGCACTGGGTTCGATCCTCAGCACCACATATAAATAATAAATGAATAAAATAAAGATTCATCAACAACTAAAAAAATATTAAAAAAAAAAAAAAAAAAGAAACGTCCCTGATTTGTTTGATGTCACGAGGTAGCATATCCTTTGTGGATATAAGGAAGGTATGTGGACTGGGAAAAGATAGCATGTGTATGATCCTGCTGCAGCCTGTTTCAGTGACATTCTAAATCAGGTATTTTCCTCTTGGCCTTATCAGGTCTATCTGAAGGGTGTGCACCCCAAATTTCCTGAAGGAGGGAAGATGTCTCAGTACCTCGATAGCCTGAAGATTGGGGACGTGGTGGAATTCCGGGGGCCAAGTGGGCTGCTCACTTACACTGGGAAAGGTAATGACCTGTCTTCTCCTCCAGCCTGCCTTTCACTGCTCTAGCTCCATAATCTTAGCACACTATGACTATGCATGCCTATGTGTGTGCACATGGGTAAGAGTCAGAGCTGCGTTTCTAATCACAGCGCTGATGCACAGAAAGGCATATTTCTCAGCCCCATTTTCCACAGGAAGTAGTTCCCCATCCAGCTGAATTCAGCAGCCATAATAGACAGCTGGGGGGTTTCCAAAACAAACATGCCTCTCTTCCCCTCCTTCCAAGATTCACCCCTCAGGCTGAGCCCTGGAGAGAGCCAAAGGAGACAGCTTTTAGCCCTCCCCAAGGGAAGAACTGGGTGCATTAGCAAGCTCCTGGAGCTGCTCTGTTTCTCTAGGGAAACTATATTCACACCTGGCCCCATGCCTGTCACCCTCACCAGGGAGTGACCCTCTGCCAAAAGTTGCTGGTATTCACTGTGTGGTCCTGAACTGAGTGGTACACAGGAAGCCTTGGCCCTATTGTCCTTCAAGTGTATTATTGTCAGGGCTTGCTCAACTCAACCTCCACCCAAGTTCCAGCATCAGATTTCATAGCAGCTGCTAAACTGTCTGTTGGGCATATTTTCAATTTGGCATTTGTTTACTTAGTTTTCTATTTTGACTTTGTTCTTCTATCCCTCCCTTTACTTGACTTCTCAGGGAATTTTAACATTCAGCCCAATAAAAAATCTCCACCAGAACCCAGAGTGGCGAAGAAACTGGGAATGATCGCTGGAGGGACAGGTTAGTGTCACCTGAGGTGCCATTCTCTCCCACTTTGTTGGCTATTGCCATTCAGATTCCTAAGTGGCCTCAGGAGATTTGATGATCATAGCCAAGCTGGTAATCAGGGGTCCCCGGCAATGCCAGACTTCCCCAGTAGCTCAAAAACAAAACCATAAACAAGTAGAAACAACAGCAAAAAAAAGTTAACTAATAAAATGAGAATAATAAGTCAGGTGGGCTCTCCTCAAGTTGAATCAAACTAATAATTTTTAGGTGAAAGTAGAGGGAAATAGCTCAGAATAGTCAAGAAGAAAGAAAATTAGGATTGGACACTATTATATACTCAACATGATGTAGTCTGATAGTACTTTTTTGTGGTCTAGTTCACTATTACATATTAGACACATATACGTATCTCTGAAGTAGATACTACTAGCCTTTCCCTTCTATAGATGAGAAAATGGAGATTCAAAGGATTATTGAATGTGTAGGCCAGAGGCAGGATTAGTATCTGGCTCTGCCTGACCCCAAAACACATGTACTTTACCACTATGCATCCAGTGTTCCAGAACCCTCATCACTGAATCAGGAGGAACATACAGGCATCTATGACATTTGAGTCCCTGGCCTCCAAGGGACTTTTAGAAAAAGAGTCTTACGTCGGTTCCTTCATAAGATTTCCATCTTATGAATTTATGTAAATACTGAGGGTATCCAGAAATGTGGGTGCTGAGGATATGAAAGAGGAGGTCAGAGGATTAGGTTACTAAAGAAAAATGGAATGGAGTGTGAATGAGTAGAATTAAGATGAAAGGGTGAATCAGCCAAGGACCTGGGACAGAACAGAATGTGACCACCACATCTCACCATGGGGTATCCTCATGTAGGTATCACCCCAATGCTACAGCTGATCCAGGCCATCCTGAAAGTCCCTGAAGATCCAACCCAGTGCTTTCTGCTTTTTGCCAACCAGGTTAGTTTGCTTTTCTGTCTTGAGACTTCAGAATTGCTGTATGGGTATGAATATGAGCAGTGGACCCCATGGGCGGAACTGGCCTAGTACCTGTTCTAGTCTCTGAACCAGGGTCCCCTCTGCCAGGTACAGGACCCTCTACTACACTAAGGAGGAAAGAGGACCGAGCAATGACCCAGATTTCTTCCCTGATCCCCAAGGAAATAAGAAAAGATTTAAGGCATCTAGTGCTGAGCACAGACCCTTGGGTCTTCTTGGTTAAATATTTCATCATTATTCCTTTATAATATCTAAATAAAGGCTGTTCCCCTGGTCCTAACTCCCTAAAAGTGCTGCAAGTCTTACTTATTCTCTAGAACTTTAGCAGGCCTCCAGAAGCCTTTTTCTCTCGGTTGGACAGTTGTAATAGCAGTGAACTTTTTTCTTTTTCTGTTCTATTCTTTTTTGAGATAGGGTCTCAGTATGTTGCCTAGACTAGTCTCAAACTCAAGATTCTTCTGCCTCAGGCTCCCAGGTAGCTGGAATTACAGGCATGCAGCACTTCCCCTAGCCAGAGATCTTGTCTGATGTAGCCCTGAGAAGGTTTCTAAGATTTTGCTTCGCTTTTGCATTTCAGACGGAAAAGGACATAATTCTGCGGGAAGACTTAGAGGAGCTGCAGGCCCGATATCCCAATCGCTTCAAACTCTGGTTCACTCTGGACCATCCCCCCAAAGGTATCCTCCCCATTTCTGGAGATAATGATATCCCCTTATTTTCAAAATCAAGGCATTGCCTCTCTGAGTTTTAGTTTTAGTAAAACCAACCTTCGCTGATACTACCAAAGTCTCAAGTATGAGTACAGAGACACAGTGGTCTCCTATCCCTTTCCTTCAGGTTTCTGTTTATCAGGTGGGTGGCAGGGATGGCTGTAGCTGCTTTTACAACCTGAGACCTTCTCAGGAGCCCTGCAGAGCCTTCTCCTGTGGCCCGTCCTCATGGTACCATATTCTCCTGCCAGCATGGGTCAATTCTCTCCTCTCCCTTATGCTTCAGATTGGGCCTACAGCAAGGGCTTTGTGACTGCTGACATGATCCGGGAGCACCTGCCTGCCCCAGGGAATGATGTACTGCTGCTGCTCTGTGGGCCACCCCCGATGGTACAGCTGGCCTGCCATCCCAACTTGGACAAATTGGGCTACTCACAAAAGATGCGATTCACCTACTGAGCACCTCCCAGCTTCCCTGGCCCCATGTCTGCAATTGCACCCAGTCAGTACTCAAACACTACAAGCTCTAGATTTTGTCCTGAGAATGACAGCCCTTGGTATCTTACTCTGGAGCTCAAATGCAGATGGTACCTACAGGAACAACATTCCTGTAGCCATAGAAAAGGGCCAAGGTTGAGTCATTCCCGAGAAGGCTCCAAGATCTCCCTATGATGAAAAGTCCAGGTGAGGCCCCTGGAGCAGTCTCATTCCTAGGGTTCAAAAGAAGGAGGCATGTATGTTTGTTTCATGACTGGGATGGTTCCTTGATAGCATCACACTCTCACCTTCTTTGTGTCTGTGATGAAAGGAACAGACTATGCAGAGGGTTTTGCTTAGTCTTCAGTGCTTAAACCATGGGCAAATTTTGCTTATGTGATTGCAGGTTGAGTGGACTTACAAAAGTAGTCTTCTAGAGACAGGGAAAGGAGATGGTTTCTTCAGACCTTTAGACCGAGTAGGAGTGTGAAACATGTGTTTTTGTGTCTATCTCTTTCCGTCCCTGCCCAGGCTGGAGAGAAATGGCTATATATAATCTAAGATGCTACTTGTGCAGGAACCTCTGGCTGTTCAAATAAATGGGCCTGAGGCCCCAGTGTGATACACGAGGGGTTGTTGTGTTTGGGGTCCTTGTTTCTAAATGCCTACGGGTATTGAGAGAAAAGTCTCCCCAGCACAGAATCTCCTGGGTCTTCCAAAGAGCCTTTGAACAGTTGTACCATGTGCTGAAATGTGAGCTGCCACCAGACTCCGTGGTTATCTCAGCAGCTGTTTCTGCAGAGCCAGAGCTCAACTCTTCCCTGGAGGTTTCTGAGGTGGAGGAAGGAGAACACATGTTAGAGAGACATTTCTGGAGCACAGGTACCCCTCTCCCAATGGTCCTTTGACTTGGCCTCTCTTCCCCTCTTCCTTTTCTTAGCCTTTCCTTCACCCTATTTATTCTTCAGGATACTTGGCAAACAAATCAAAGGATTGCCTTTCCATTTGGAAGGGGGAAGCCTTCTTTAAAAAGTAACCTGACATCACCAGCCCCAGACAGACTTGGTATCTGAACAAAGTTGGCCTCCTCCAGGCCCATCTGTCCCAAAGCACCCTTCTCTGCTATGACAGCATGCCCCAATCCACTCCCTTCTCCCAGGATAAGACTGAGGAGGCCTCTTCAGATTTGTCTGTGTTGGTGTCAATAGGACAAAACAACATTTGGGTTTAGGAGGGAAGTTGACTTTTTTTTTTTTTCATGGAACTGTGTTTCTGTCTATGGAGCCACTGAGAATGGCTGGTGGGACCCTCAGATTCTTCAGTCAACTCTGTTGGTGGAATTTCATCAAACATTTCTTGATCTGCTAGTATGTGTATGATATTGTGTTTTATAAGCCACTTCACCTACAGAAAGGAAAAATATATTTTTGGAATTGGGAATTGAATCCAGGGGCACTTTACCACTGTACATCCCCAGTCCCTTTTATTTTTGAGACAGGTTCTCACTAAGTTGCCCAGGCTGGCCTTACACTTGGTATCCTCCAGCCTCAGCTTCCCAAATCCCTAGGATTATAGGCATGTGCCATCATGCCTGGACAGAAAGGAAAATCCTGTTTAGGATTACTAGGCTGCTAAGAGAGTTTCCTACATGGAAGCTCACCAGTTCTTGTTTCACACAGGACTGAGTGAGCCTCTTTCACTCAACATACACATATTTACTAAGGACCTATCATATGTTAAGCACTGTTCTAGGCCCTGAGGATACAAGACCACAACTGGTATTAGACACACACACACACACACACACACACCGCCAAATAACTTACAGTCTCAAGATAGACAAGTGACAAATCATTACAACACGGTGTGATTGATTTAGTTGCAGAGCTGGGTGTGGTGGCACACTCCTGTAATCCCAGTGATTCTGGAGGCTGAGGCAGGCGGATTTAAAGTTTGAGACCAGCCCTGAAGTCTGGGCTAGGGATGTAGCTCAGTGGTAAAGCACTGGGTTCCATCCCCAGAATTCCAAAACAACAAACAAACAAAAAACTATCATAGAGATACATACAAGGTATAGATGGGAAGGGGTTGAGAAAGATTCAGAGAAGGAGGAAGCAAAGAAAGGGAATTATCATCTTTGAGTTAAGAACCATGTACCAGGTACTGTGCTAAGAATTATGCTAATCCTGTGAGATGAAGATTAAGGATTTGCCAAAGGAAATACAACTGGCCAGCGGCTAACAGAGCCTGAATCTGAATTTAGGATTGTTTAAGGCCAATGCCAAACCTAGAAGTAGGCATTGTAAACTGCTTAGATCTTTCATCAGATAATTGGGCAGTGTAGGGTAGGCAATTCAACAGAAGATTTAGCATGTGCAAAAGCTGAATAAAAGAGAAGTTTGCATTTGGAGAACCTAGAAGTTCACTGAGGCCCAAAATGCCAGAGAGAAATGGAGGAAGATGAAGCCTGACGGTAGGTTAGAACCAGCTTGTACAGGCCCATGCTGAAGAAACTTTAACTCAAACTGGTGGACACCAGGAAGGTTCTGAGGGTTTATTCAGTGGACAACACAGTAACAGCTCTTGTTTATGAAGCATTGACTAAATAGTCAATTAGTAATTAAATGAGATAATTTTAGTCAATTAAAAATTAAATGAGATAATTTTTGCTGGTACTAAAAGCCAGCAAAAATTATCTGATTTAATCCTGACAAGGATCCAATGAAATAACACCATTTTCCCCATTTTTGGGTGAGGTAATTATCATTTAGAGGGATTCAGTAACATGCTTTCTGTTATAGTCTGGCTGGGGAAAGGAAACTAGATCTGTGTGACTCCGGAGCTCAAGCTTTTAACCAGCACCAACAGAACTGACCCCTCTGCCCTGCCGGGTCCACGCAACACAGTGAGCTCCTTTCTCTACATCTGCAATGAAGTTAGTGCACACCATCCTTGGGAGAACGAGAAAAATGGTGCACCCCACAGATCCCTTTAGTGTTGTGTGGTTCCTGGCGGGGAGGGGGGGGGTTCAGGGTTGCACCACCCCATATGCCTCCCAGACATGCCCTCTGGGTGCACGTGGGAACAGGATCTACAGCTGGTAGTTCTCAAGCTAGACTGGTTAGAAAAAATCCCGCTGTTTCTGATAAGAAATAACAGAGCTGGGCGTGGTAGAGCACGCCTCTAATCTCAGCACTTTGGGAGGCTGAGACAGGAGAATCGCGAGTTCAAAGCCAGCGCTAAGCAACTCGGGGAGACCCTGTTTCTACATAAAACACAAAATAGGGCTGGGGATGTGGCTCAGTGGTCGAGTGTCCCTGAGTTCAATCCCCGGTACCAAAAAAACCCAGAAATAACAGGAGTCAAAAACTAAAGTCTAGCTCAGTGCCTGGCACACGTAAGTGGGTAAGGAAGAGGAAACCAAGAGGCTCCAGAAGGGATTAATAAGTGTTTCGGAGACGAAACGATTGGCCTTGATAGTAGAAAAGATGTAAGTTATTTCTCGGCCTAGACAGGTGCTTGATAGGAAATTATGCATTCCTTCCCAGGGTATGGTCTAATTCTCTGGAATTCCTTCTCCATCCCGCGCCGCCGTCCGAGCCCTGCGAGGGAGGGTCTGCAATTGGACAGCGCGAGCGCCCAGCCGGGGTGGTCAGAGCGCCGGATTGGAGCAGAGCCGGGAGGCGGGCCCACGGGGGCGGGGATGTGGGCGGAGCCTGGGGAGCCGGCCCGCGATTGGGACACCGGGAGGAATGCTTGGGATTGGAGGGGGCGAGGTAGAGCCTCGAGGAGGTGACGCGGCTGCGGAGGTGACGCCGCGTGGTCGCGCGCCCCTTCCGGCGCGGGGAGGGCGCTGAAGATCCGGGGCCGCTCGGCCGCAGGCCGCCTCCAGTGCCGCGGGATGTAGCTGGGGGACCGCGGCCCCCAGCAGAGCCTGCCCACCCGGCCGTAAGTTTCCGCGGGGCTGGCCAGTGGGCGGGGACTCGGCCTGCGCGCGCGGACTCCGGCAGCCCCAGCCCAGGCCTGAAGAGGGGACAGCCGCGGGGTGACCCTCCCCGAAGTCCCGAGGGTCCCCGGCTCCCGCGCTGGAGCGGGCCGGGACCTCCCGGCTTCCCGGCGGTCGGGGTTGTAAACATTTCCGGCCCCTCCCACTGCGCGCCGCCTCTGAGGCGGCCTCCGAATCCGCAGCCCGGGTGCGGGTGGGCTGCACGTCCCTAGCTGTCCCCCTGCGCCCAGCATCCCTGGTGAGTGCTGTGTCCTCAGCCCCACGGCGGGTTGGGACGCCTAGGCTCCGGCCCTAGTCGCTACCGGACGACCAAAGCCGAGCCTGGGTTGCGGGCCTGGGTTGCAGAACCGCCACTCTCAGCCGGGAGCACCCGCCCTGGGTGGCCGCGGGAGTGTAGGGCTCCGAGACCTATAGACCTATAGTCTTTGGCGGGTCAAACCGTGACAGTACTCTCACCTTGATGTGGTCGGAGGGGAAATTGGTGGACAGTTGGCTGAAGGTAATCCTAAAAGCTGAAATGTGAGCAAAATCCAAACTACTTTGGGAAAACGAAATTTCATTCCCTCAGGAATCTAGGATTGATGTAGGCTGAATGAGGTCTTCAGGTCCTTGGTTTTTAAGAAAGTAAAATAGATAAGTGCTTTCCCTCCGTTTCTAGTGCTTCGTGGGAGTGTAGGAAACTGAGAGGGGAATCTGGGTTTACAGTTCCTGATGTCAGCGGAGCAGTAGGAGGCCTTGGTACTCTACTAGATTAACCATAGCATTTCCCTCAAGTATTTGGAAGGTGGACTAGGAAACACCGCGGTTAGTATATAGGTTGCTCCCTTCAATCAAGTGAGGATGGTGATGGCTGGTTCTTTTCTGAGCTGAATAGTGGGGTCTCTCCACTCCTTTTCTCTTTTTATAGTGGCTAGTTAGGCTGTGATGGTACAACTACTGTTCCTGAGGTTTTATAGTATCTGTACACTGCCAGGAATTCAGACAGGATGGCGCTAAACAGATTGCAATGTTAGGGTTTCCGGCTTGCAGCCACTAAATTTCTTTATTCTGGGAGTAATTTCTATGGACCTGTAGTGTGGTTGGTACTTGGGGACTCAATCTTAAAATTGGGGTTATCTGTGAAGGTCCATCTTAAGGTAGACCTTCACAAAACTATCTAATTGCAGAGTAGAATCTGAAAACATTGTGTTCTCAATGGTCAGGAAATGACATGATTCCCAGGGAGTAAATAATTAAATAAGTGACCACTTTGCCTACAAGTAGGAGAGAATCTCAGAGAACTAACAGGAAGCAACATTAATTCACAAGGCTCCCCACTATTAATGGATAAAGGACACCACCATAAGCAGGCTTTTAGGCTATCTTCAGTTTCTTCAGTCAGGCCTCATTTTACCTAAAACTCCCTTATGGAAAAGTGAATTATTCATTCCTTGGGGGCTGTGTTCTTTCCTGACCTTGTTTACACTGTGTACCCTCTTGGAATGCCCTGCTCCCATCTTTACCTATCAAGATCTTTTTTAAAAATCCTTCCACAAAGCTGGATGCAGTGGCGAATGCCTGTAATCCCAGCGACTCCAGAGGCTGAGGTAAGACGATCACGAGTTCAAACCCAGGCTCAGCAACTTAGTGTGGCCCTAAGAAATTAAGCAAGACCCTGTCTCTAATAAAAAAAAAATATATATATATATATATATAAAGGGCTGGGGATGTAGCTTTATGGTTAAGCGCCCCTGGGTTCAATCCCTTGTACTCTCCCCACAAAATCCTTCCACAAAACTTTCCTGATCATTTTGACTCTTTACCTCAATTTGAGCTTTTCTTCTGAATTCCTCCACACTTAATGCACTTATTCTTGTAGTGATGTTATAAGAAAACAAAAATTATTTCCCCCTCTTAAAATGGAAGTTGGCAACCATTTCAAGCTTCTGGCTCCTGTTTGCCTTGTCTCTGTAGCCACACCACCATGTATATTGTATTAACCAATGTAGTCTCAGATTAATAGAGTTTGTCCTTTCTAGGCCAGTAAATTTTTCTGTTTCCCTAGGAAATTTTCTTTGACTACTGTAGTATAAAGTCAGACTGAAACTTTAACACTCTACTGCATTATCCTGTCCCATCTAGGCGTGATCATTCTGATGAACCGAATAGTCATCTTCATAGCTAGAGGCTTTGTTAGTTAGGATGGTTTTTTTTCTGGTGCTGGTACTCAAAGTTGTTACATTTTGTCCTTAATGTTCATTTGTCTCTATTGTCATCCACTGGTTTTTGTTCCTGTCATTGTGCTCAAATTTAGTTCCCTTTTACTGCTTATAAAAGTTGGAAGCATGCTTAATGTTTATAAAGTTTGTAGCCATCTTGAATTGAAAGGTCCTTGAAAATGCCCTCTAGGGCTGGGGCTGTAGCTCAGTGGTAGAGCGCTTGCCTAGCATGCATGAGGCCCTGGGTTCGATCCTCAGCACCACATATAAAAATAGTAAATGAATAAAATACAGATCCATTAACAACTAAAAAAAATTTTTTTTTAATTAAAAAAAAAAAAAGAAAATGCCCTCTAACCAAACCAGTTCCAAGTGATTGACTTTTAGGCGTGCACCTAGTTTGCTTTTGTTTCATTGGGGTTTCTGGGGTACTTTCTTTAGTGAATGCTATATTTGCAACTATATTGACCATTTAACTATAATATATTTGAAAGTTGGTATTGAAAACAGGCTGTCATGAAAATCCCTCATATGCCTGTATGGTGCTTTTTGACTTTGTTTTGTTGGTTATATGTCATTAGGAAAGTTTACCTGTCTCTTTTGGGACCAAAAGACCTCTTCTGTTGGGATAGCTTTAACAGAAGGATAACTACAAAGAAAGTTAGGGTGTGATTTTCCCCTCCTTCAGATTCTAAGTCACTGACACTTGGCATCAAATAGAAGAGCTGAGACCTCATTACTGCAGTTCCATAATTTCAAACAGGCCTTTGCCTTGACTCATTTTTTCCCAACATAAAGGAAAAGATGGATCTTCTCTATACTACTAAACTGGTCTTACTTTAGAACAATGAGAACCAAGCTACTTAGAGCCTACCCAGAGCCTCTAAGGGTCCAGAAACCCCAGATAAAGACTCCTAAAAGCTTTGAGTCAAAATTCCAGGGAAAATGTGTATCATAGTCAGAAATTGTTTCATAAATTAAATGTCTCTAAACACTGTAGGGGAAATAACTTTCTAGCTAGTGATTAAGAATCAACCTTTTCCCCAGGTTTGGCACAAGATTATCTTATTTGTAAGAGCACAAACACCTCCCTGCCTCCACAGCTTTACTTTTTAATATCCTGGGTTTATCCAGTTGGAAAGCTTAGTGGTAAAGGTTTATTAGCTTGAGTTGAAGAAATCCCATCAAAAATGCACTTGATGGAGTTTGGCTCAATTATAATTTGCTGTGCTGGGTGTGGCAAATTTGAGAAGAAAGGTGTTTCCTCCTAAATACATAAGGAGGTAGAAAGCTGGCAGAAAGTTGAAGTATATTTTGGCTTTTCTGAGTCACCCAGAATCAGTCTAATACCGTAGGGGTTTGTGCTGATTTTATATACCAGACTAAAACACTTCTTGTAATTCCTAGTTGCTTGTCAGCCCTATAGAAGTGCTATTTTTAGGGCCTAGTATTACTTGCTCTTCTTTCTTGCCAGACCTCCGATCCCTCTCTCTCCCTTTCCTGTCTCTGTGTTGCTACAGTTTAGAAGACCAAACTGGACAATGGACTTTGCTCACTATGATGACATGATCTCCATTGACCTTCATTGTATGTACTTTAATGCATGATGATATATTTTTATATGAGTTATAGCTGATGGCTGGTTTGTGAGTTAACTGGGGCATCTGTTCGGTTTGCTGACTCTGGGTCTAGAATATGGGGTGGGGTGGTATAGGAGCTATTGATGGAAGAGTTGGAGGGAATCAGAAGAATTTTTCTTAACAGCAAGTGATTTGGACTGAAAAAAGAAAAAACTTCGGTGATGACTTTGAAACTTGAGGACATAAAAATTTTTCAGATCAAATGAGGAAAGTAATAAGACTACCAAGCTGGATTCTGCTTCTGATCTTTGGAGCCTAATTGTCCAATTTAAAGTTAGTCTATATTATTCTCATTGCCTCTAGTAAAATAGATACACTCTGAATCTAGTGTGGCACCATTCTAGTTGAGGGGTTATATTCTTTCACTGTCCTCCTGGAGCAATGCCTTGTATCACTTAATTTGGAAATATATGAACTACCTTATGTCATCGGATTAAAGGTTCTTGAAGACGATAACATAACTTATTCAATTTTGTATTTTGCACAGGGCCTTAGAATGTCTTGGTGGATACAACTAAATATGTTTGTTAAATATTCAGTGACTGTTTGCTTACTCTGGGGAAAGCGATACGAGAAAGCCCCATAGCTTAAGAAAAAGTGCACAAACCTTAGCTAGTGGCAAGTAGCTAAGGCATGTGCTTGTTGGCTGAAATTTGTCCTATTCATTCATTCCTTCATTCCTTTTGAAATATGGGTTCCGACTAAAAATTATGGATCATCATTTTATAGTCCACATACCTGAGGGACTTTGTTTTGTTTTGCTTCTGTCATGGTGGCCTGTGCTAGATTATTGGTAGCAGTATTCTACACTAAGTGTGCTTTTCTTTTCAGACATCTTCAAGATGCCTAAAGCTATTTGTATTTTTTGCTCAATCTTATTAAAAATTATTATTATTATTATTGGCAATACTGAGGATTGAATCAAAGGCACTCTACCACTGAGCTACATCCCCATCATTTTTATGTTTGATTTTGAGACAGTTGTGCAGGCTGGGCCTTGAACTTAAAATCACTAGGTTGTGCAGGCGGGCCTTGAACTTAAAATCATCTTCCCAAATCGCTGGAATTACAGGTGTGCACCACTACCAAGCTTAAATTATTTCTTAGTAAAGCTATTTATTCAGTAGTACTTAACTTTGAGGAAATGTTTTGAGGTCAGCTGCTGAGAAAGATTTCCCAATGTGTCTTCTCACATGGGTTGCCCATCCTGAGGTTTTTCAGGGGCCTCCTGTTTCCTGTTCTCCTTGAACTCAATTGTTCTCTGTGTCTGCATGCTGGCAATCCTCTTGTCAGAGTCTTGCACACTTAAAGGAAGAGGAACTGTCTATGTGTTGACATCACATAAATATCTGCTGTACAGTGAGTTATTGTTTTTGTCTCTTGGACTAGATTTGTCTGTTGCTTTCAGCTGTGCTAATGGGTTAGCATAACATGACACATGACTGTTCTGGAATTTGAGGCTTTCCATATCTGAAGACCAATTGAAGTATTAGACAGGTTTCTCCAGAAAGAACCAAAAGGAGATAGACAGGCAGATAGATAAAAGGGGATTTATAGGAGAACTGGCTCTCATGATCATGGGGGCTAACTCCCATAATAGGCCGTCTGCAAGCTAGGGAACCAGGAAGCCAGTAGCATGGTTCAGTCCAAGTCCAAAGGCCTCAGAACCAGGAGCTGCTGGTGCATGTCCCAGAGTCCAAAGGCAGGAGAGCCTGAAGTTCTTGATGTCCAAGGGCAGGAGAAGAAATGTGTCCCAGCTCTGAGAGAGAAAATTCATCTCCCTTTTTGTCTTGATTAGATAATGTCATCTACTTGCATTGAGTGGAGAGCAGATCTTCCTTACTCAGATCTAATTCAAATGCCAGTCTCTTCCTGAAACTCAGAAATGTACCCAGAAGTTATGCTTTACCAGCTATCTGGGTTTCCCTTAATCCAGCTGGGCTGACACCTAAAATTAAAGCATCATATTTAACTACATATACCCAATTGTAATCCCCAAGAAGGAATTGTGATTACTCTTTGATAAAAACTAGTATAAGATGTCAAAGATGTTTTTGTACATAGAGTGAGCAGCCATGGGTTGTATAATGTCTGCATTGGGAACAAAGTCAAGTTTACTTCCCTCTTGATAGAGCTGGGCTCCCTAAGCTTAAGTTTCTCCCATAATGCAACTCACTGCCCTCTCTGCATTGCCCTGTGACTACTGAGGCTTGAGTAACCAGTGCAAGAAAATGCTAATATTCTGGCTACAGCTATTACTATGTGTAATAGTCTTTTGTCTCTAGGAGGAAGGAGAGAAGAACTAGTAATTTACAACACAGAAATCTTTAGAAACTGCCCCATTTTCTGAGGCCTCATAAAGATCACTACCTGAAGTCCAACTCAGGAAAAGCTAGTGTTTCTGAGACTTTTCCTAGAAAACTGAATTCTGGGTTTCTCTGGTTTTCCTAAAGGATCTGTGTGCCTTTGTCTAGTTTCTGGAAAATTAATTTGAGTGGGGTTTAGATTATGGGCTGTGGTGGCTGGAACAAGCTCTTGTGGAGCTGGTTATGAGGTGCATGTGTAACAAAGGGCAAACTTGGGACAACCTCTTCGTCTTCAGCTTCCTGCTTCCAGGTAAGTTAGTTTGCTTTAAGGAGAGATGCAATGAAAGCTTGTTATACGAGTATTACCCAGGCTATAATCCTGAGATAGAATTAGTAGATCGTGAAGAGAAATAAGCCACTGAATATCCATCCTTCACCAATTCCTTTTGTATGCAAGGCACATTTACTTGTGTGCATTTATAATCCTGCCAAGTTCACTGGGCATTTAATTCATTTCTAAGCCTGGATGGTTTTGTACGAATTGTAGCCAGGCGTTGGCTTCATATTTTTTGTTCCTCAGTCTCAGACCTAGGCCTGTCTTTGGCAAAATGAGTTTTGGGAGTGGTAGACAAGACTCTTTTAATGGGCTCCATACCTGTGGGGGACACTTGAGGGCCAGAACCTGTTTTTCTGTGGCAGCAGTTTGGTACAATGACTATAGGTCCTATGAAGACAAGCAAAGACAAGCAACAAGGTGTGTTACTTTTGGCCTCATCAGTAACATGAGTGAGGTTCTGGTTAAAGGGTGATATTAAAGAGAAGACAAAGAATAGATTTCATTTAAGTGATGAACTAGCCTTTACAATTGGAGACAGGGTATAGACTAATTAGCTGTGTCTTACTCAATGTTGTATGATAGAAAGAAACTATAAGAGGAATACATTGTCAATACCCTTTATATTTGTGTTTACTTTTAGTGTTTGCCATCACAGGGAGATCTCTGCCCCCTGGGGCTGAGAGACCCCAACCTTTTCCCAAGCTGAAGCTGCAGGGCACTGAGGCACCAGCCAGATGTCTTCCCACAAAGGATCTGTGGTGGCACAGGGCAATGGGGCTCCTGCCAGTAACAGGGAAACTGACTCAGTGGAACTGGCTGAACTGGGACCCCTGCTAGAAGAGAAGGGCAAGCGGGTAATTGCCAACCCAAACAAGGTAAGGCATCTTCCCAAGAGTTGTTCCTTGACCAAGGTCTCTCCTCACCTCTCTTGGTCTCTTTCTTTTTTTTTTTTCTTTTTGGTTTTTGTACCAGATATTGGTACTAAAGAGATTATTCTTTATTTTTGAGACAGGGCTTTGCTAAGTTTCTGAAGCTGGCTTTGAACTTGGGATCTTCATGCCTCAGCCTCCCAAGTTGCTGGGATTACAGGCATGCATCACCATGCCTGGCTGTTGGTCTCTTTCTTAAGATCTACCCTTCCTAAAAGAACAATAGCACCCTAGAAATGGCTCTAAGCCCTTATCATACTGTATTAATAAGTATCTTTTTTTTAGCTGTTTTTCCCACTATAGGCTTTGGGAAGTTCACTCCCCAAAAGTGCATAACATAGGCCTGAAATCTAATATGTAATCAGTAAATGTCTGTGAATGAATATAGGAGACAGGATAGATTTGACTTTATGTAGTCAACAAAAACCCCGATCGCTTTGACAAGTTAGAAATCTCTCTCAAGTAAAAGGATCTGGAATAATCAGTCACACCACTTCCCCCCACCATAAAGGAGGAGAAGGAACCACTCTTTTCTTTTTAATGAGAGTAACAGGAAGGACATCACAACACATAGGCCAGAACTTTGTTACACAATTACATTCAGCTGTAAAGGAGGTTAGGAAATGTCCTTCCATTGGGCCTGAGTAAAATTGGAATAACATTGGATTGAATAAAACCAAGGACTTTGTTCCTTAGGATGAGAGAGAGCGAGAAAGAGCGAAAGAGAGAGAGAAGATAAAGGGGTAGACAAGGCAGAATCTGCATCACAAAATCTAAGAGAGACCTAGTACCTACAGGGACCTTCATCCAGAAAGAGAGAATAAGCAAACATAGTCCAGAGAAGGAATTGAGCTGCCAGGCTCCCCATCTCCTTAGTCTGGAGTCCTAGGGGAGAAAGGTCTCTCCTTTACAGGAAAGTGCTCTCCTGGGTGCACTCAGTTGAGCTCAGGAGTGGGAACTGCTGTTTTGTGAGTAACCAATTCTGAGGCCCCAGGCTCCTAGGAGCTGCTATGGATACAAAGTTACAGCCATGATAGCATCCCCAGAGTCAGTGAACAAACTGAATACAATTCTTGTTAGGGAAATCTCTGAGACTCTTATTATTTTTCATTGTTTTGAAAAGTTGGTGGACTGGAAGAAAGAACTATTTGGGAAATTGGGGAAAGTTGAGAACCACTTGTCCTAGAGAACAGGACGGGTCATTCAGATAAAGAACATCTAGGGTGGTGTGCTAATCTTGAGTCCCTCCAATGCTAGGCTCTTAGAATTTACCCTCCTGTATTCAGAATAGAACTTTCACTCCAGCATTTATGAAACATTAATAAGCCTCAAACTACAGTATTATAAACTCAACAAGCGTCATGTTTTTGGAGAAGCGGCACAAAGTCCTTGTAGAGGTTGGGCAGAACAGGTTGAGTTTGGGTTTCTCGGGATCTCCCTGATCAAGAATGGTACAATTGGAGACGATGACTGGATTTTGCTTGTTTTCGTACAGGCTGAAGAAGAGCAAACATGCCCAGTGCCCCAGGAAGAAGAGGAGGAGGTACGGGTACTGACGCTTCCCCTGCAGGCCCACCATGCTATGGAGAAGATGGAGGAGTTCGTATATAAGGTGCAGCCTGGAGCTTTCATCTAGGAAGCGAGGGGTGGGGACAATAGGCTTGTCTGGGAAGCTTGTCTTGGGCTGAAGGGCTTCTATTCCTTATTTCTTGGTTGATGAAGACTGGCTGAATGTTTACTGCATGCTGTGGTGGGCCTTGTTCAAAATATACTCTCAAATAAGGAATTTTGATTTTCTTTTGCTATAGATCCCTTTGGCAGTCACCAAAATATTTAAATATGATATAGTAACATAGGTTCCTTTATAACATATTAAGTATGCGTTAATGACAAATCCTAATATGTTTTCTTAAAATTTGTTATTTCTAAGTAATGATGAATAGAAAATTTTGAGATCTCTGCAAACGAGTATATGAAAATATCTAGGGTTTTTTTCTTAACTTGTTTGTTTTGTGTTTTGCTGGGGATGGAACCCAGGGCTTTGTGCTAGGCAAGCACTGTACCACTTAGCTGCATCCCTAGCCCTAAAAATATGATTTCTATTGGTGACAAAGTCTCAAATTCTACTGATACTACTGAGGTCTTTTGCCTGTGCTAAATTTAATTATAGATAAGTGAAAACACAGATACTTTTGTCCATCTAAGTTTACGTCCACTTCCCAGATTCTGTGTATTATGCATGGATCCTAAATTAAGAACCCTGCTCTAGAAAGATATAGTCCAACCCAGTAAGAACTTAGAATCTAGTTGTGGGAAAGGATGGAGCAGACCTCCTGGAGAAAAAGGGATCTATATGTATTTAAAACCCTTACCTATAATTTCTTTCTTTTTTTTTTTTTTTTTATTCACTGTATTTTGAAATTTCAAGGAGCCAAAATGAGGATGTACTATATTTTCTTTAACAGTTGGAAAATATTAGCTGAGGCATATTCAGGTAAACCACAATAAATAAGGACAGGGGCTAGAATTGTAGCTCAGTGGTACAGTGCTTGTCTAGCATGCATGAAGCACTAGGTTCAATCCTCAGCACCACACACATAAATAAATAAATACATAAATGAGTAAATAAATAAATAAAGGTATTGTGTCCATCTACAACTAAATACACACACAGACAAAGGGATTTTTTTTTAAATATTTTTTAGTTGTTGATAGACCTTTATTTTATTTATTTATGTGCATGTGGTGCTGAGGATCGAACCCAGGGCCTCGCACATGCAAGGCAAGTGCTCTGCCACTGAGACACAACCACAGCCCAGGGATTTTTTTTAAGTTGTCAAAATATGGGGGTACTCCCTAGCCCCATTTGTGCTATGCTTTAAATATCTTCTGGTCCCAGCAAGTTTCCCACCGTGACATGGAACCACCCAGAGCCTGACTGGCATCCTTTTGATGCTATTTCACTGTTTGCTTGGCATCAGGTGGCTAGTATTCTCAAGTGCCCTTCTTAGAAAAACTATATATATTCTAGGTCTGGGAGGGACGTTGGAGGGTCATCCCATATGACGTACTCCCTGACTGGCTGAAGGACAATGACTATCTGCTACATGGCCACAGACCACCCATGCCCTCCTTTCGGGCTTGCTTCAAGAGTATCTTCCGCATCCATACAGAAACTGGCAACATCTGGACCCATCTACTTGGTGAGTGATTTGAACAGGGAAAAGTAAAATTTTTTGTCTCCTTAGCTGCTCAGGGGGTATAGCCTTTGTCCATGGGAAAGAAGAACAAAGTTGCTCTGGTTTGATAGCTGGCATTGTGCTTTTAATCAACCACTGACCTTGGTTGACCCTTAATCACTGATCTTTAAGACAAAGAGAAGAAACTGGAACTAGATGTTCTCTTGTGATCCTTAGCAAAACTGTTCTAGGTGAAGGCAACTCTTATTTCCTTATTTCCCATAAAAACAAAATGACATTTCCCAAAAAATGGTCCTTTTGCCTGAGTTTGTATGACCAGTGCCACTTTCTCCTGAAATTTGTGACTGCGGTTCCCACAGCTAAGCCTCATAGTTCACTAATTTAAAACCACCAACTGTCAAAGTGTCCCTTTTTCCTCACAGGCTTTTTCTTTTTCCCTCCTGCAGGTTTTGTGCTGTTTCTCTTTTTGGGAATCTTGACCATGCTTAGACCAAATATGTACTTCATGGCCCCTCTTCAGGAGAAAGTGGTTTTTGGCATGTTCTTTTTGGGTGCAGTGCTCTGCCTCAGCTTCTCCTGGCTCTTCCACACCGTCTATTGTCATTCAGAGAAAGTCTCTCGGACTTTTTCCAAGTGAGTTGACAGAACAGCAGCAAAGACTGTATGCGCTGCTGTTGCCTCTTGTGATCCCAGTGCTGACTGGGAGCACTGAGGAAGCGTTTTCTATTCTGTGAGTACCGCGAGGAGATAAAGCTTTTCTCATAAACACTCCATGAAGCACTTGCACAGGTGGAAGCCAATTGTGGAATCTAATTTCTACCTGAATAATACTACCTTAAGTGGGTTGCTTTCCAAGACCTTCCATCCAATACTAGCTTATCTCTTGTTGGCCCAAGCCAAAGTAGAGCATAACAAGTAGTGCTTACTAATGCTTATCTGTGCTGTGCAGGCATTGTTGGAAGCCTCGTGTGTCCATCCCTATTTCCCCAACTCTGAACTTGAGGTTCTTTTATTGGTGTTTGTTTTTGTTATTATTGTTGGTTTGGTTAGGGATGCCACTGGATTCCTTTGTTTTTACCAATAGCACCAGTAATAAGAATACATTTTCTTTGTTTAAAAAAAAATTTGCCAGGCACAGTGGCGCACTCCTATAATCCCAGTAACTCAGGAGGCTGAGATAAGAGGATCGCAAGTTCAAAGCCAGTGGCAGCAAAAGCGAGGTGCTAAGCAACTCAGTCAGACCTTGTCTCTAAGTAAAATACACAACAGGGCTGGGGGTGTGACACTGTGGCTGAGTGCCCCTGAGTTCAATCCTTGTTACCCCCCACTCCCCCCCAAAATTGATGCTGGCCATATTTGTATGCACCTCTAGTCCCAGCTACTAGGGTGGCTGAGGCAAGAGGATCCTTGAGCCCAGAAGTTAGAGGTCAGCCTGGGCATAATAGGTAGACCCCATCTCAAAAAGAAAAAAAAGTCCACTAAAACAAAACAAGTGGAAGTACCCCTTAATAATACTCCAAATCTCAGGTTTTTGTTTTTAGAAATCATTCTGTCAGAATGGGAAACTGTTCAGGAAGAGTGTGATGCTGGATTGTGATAGAACTGCTGAATCAAGTATCCACAACTAAGGGAGAGGGACAGAGTTGTGTGATCAGGGACACTTAAAAACTTCTATTATAGAATAGAAGTACTTGACCTTATGGAATTTTAATCCAGAATACAGTACAGACTATGGGAAATCAGGAGAGACAAGAGATGTTCAAATCTGGGAGCAGGTAGAGAACAGAAAGAACTAGTGAAATGAACCATGGGAATTCTTCATTTCTCCCACTGATTCATTTTATTTTGTGTCTCTTTTATAGACTGGACTATTCAGGGATTGCTCTACTGATTATGGGGAGCTTCGTCCCCTGGCTCTATTACTCTTTCTACTGCTCCCCACAGCCTCGGCTCATCTACCTCTCCATCGTCTGTGTCCTGGGCATTTCTGCCATCATTGTCGCACAGTGGGACCGGTTCGCCACTCCTAAGCACCGGCAAACAAGAGCAGGTAAGTAGGAAGATACAGTGTAAACCTCAGAGGTGTTTGGACCTTGAGCTTGTTTGGCTCAACCCTGGACCCTGAGGTTGGCAGTTTGAGAACCCTGCCCAAATCTGATTTGTGTGTAAAACTTTCAAAATGAAGTGATTTTAGCCAGGCACAGGGGCACATGTCTGTAATCCCACCTACTTGGGCAGGAGGATTGGAAGCTCGGGGCCAGCCTGGACAGTATAGTGAGACCCTGTCTGAAAAGGGATGGGGAGACCCTGCATGTAGCTCAGTTGTAGAGAGCCCCAAGTTTAATCCTAGTACCACACATACACATTTTAAAAATATGTGAATTTTCAAAGCTTATTTCTCCCTGAGTTTTCATTAGTGTTTTAGCAGCATGCTATTAGGACAGATCATTACCCACCTGGTCACTTATCAGTAAGTAAAGCTGTGACTGCTCTTACACTCGGTTTAAGACAGTTTAACAATATAGCAAGCACAGTCATTTTAGTGACCTAGGTCCTACCTACTCAGACCAAGGGATTACAGTGAAAACACCAGAGGCATTTTACTAAGGAAATGGAATGCCTGGTTTGGTGAATAAAGTGTTTTGAGTATTAACATGGATAACAACTAATGTTAATAACTGTAAGCAGGGGCTGGGGCTATGGCACAGTGGTAGCGTGTTTGCCTGGCACAATTGAGGCACTGGGTTTGATCCTCAGCACCACATAAAAATAAAATAAAGATATTCTGTCCAACTACAACTAAAAAATAAATGTTTAAAAAAGAAAAAAACAAAACTGTAAGCATAGCCAGGCCTGGTGGCGCACACCTGTAATCCCAGCACTTAGGGAGGCTGAGACAGGAGAATCATGAGTTCAAGCCAGCCTCAGCAATGGCGAGGCACTAAGCAACTCAGTGAGACCCTGTCTCTACATAAAACAAGGGCTGGGGGTGTGACTCAGTGGTCGAGTACCCCTGAGTTCAATCCCCAGTACCAAAAAAACAAAAAAAAACACAAAAAATTGTAAGCATAAACATCTCTGTGTTTTTACTCTTTCCAATCTTAAATTTTCTTTTTTGTAGTCCCCGCCCACCCCACCCCCATACTGATTGAACCCAGGCCCTCATACATGCTAAGCAAATGCTCTACTACTAAGCTACATCCTCAGCCCTTTTGTATTCTTTATTTTGAGACAGTCTCACCACATTGCTGAGACTGCCCTCAAACTTGTGATCCTCCTGCTTCTGTCTTCCCAGTAGCAAGGCTCACAGGCATGCGCTGCTGTATCCAGCTTATTTTGAGGATTGTTATTTGCAGTAACACCACCAATTACCACAAGTTTTCAGGCCCTTTAGACTGCTTAATATCTGCTATGTGTATTAACCTAAAAGAATTAAATACTTATCAAGTGCCAACCATTTGATAGGCACTGTATTTAAACAAGGGTACTACAAAGCTGGAGATGGTAGTCCCCCATCCCCAGTCACGTAGAGTGTAGTTGTTGGGGAAGTGCCCATTCTTCCCTTGCTCTTGCCTCATTGTGTGTCCCAACAGCTACAAGCAACTGCTCATCTGGTTCTCTCCACTCAGGATGTCAGAGTTCTTACTTAGTTACCTAAGTCTTTCTTATGATCTTAATGGAAAACTTATCCTATTCTTTTCTGGCTTAAGTCAGCTAAAGCCCTCGCACCTAAGATCTGTACCCAGGTCAACTATCAGGATTTTGACATACCAGTTTTGCCTGGGCTCCTTCCTTCATAGATAATGGCTATTAATGAGATATTTAAGTACTTCCACAGTCGTCTTCCCATTCTGGATCATAAGAACCCATCTTGTGGCTACACTTTTAAACATGTACTATTCACCAAAAAATAGCTACTTTAAATCATAAACATTTGGATTCCAGAGGAAGACAACAGTGCCTTCCATGTAGTAGTTGTTTCCCTGCTTGACTGTTTCATGTCTGCTCTGTTCAGGAGTGTTCCTGGGACTTGGCTTGAGTGGTGTTGTGCCCACCATGCACTTTACTATCGCTGAGGGCTTTGTCAAGGCCACCACAGTGGGCCAGATGGGCTGGTTCTTCCTCATGGCTGTGATGTACATCACCGGAGCCGGCCTTTATGCTGCTCGGATTCCTGAGCGCTTCTTTCCAGGAAAGTTTGACATATGGGTAAGAAATGACTTTTCCAGCAGGGCCTGTGATGGTGAGTGACCAGCCTAAAGTTAAAGGTCTGAGTAAAAAGTAAAAGACTTGGATTATGTAGTGTGTGTTTGTATACATATTATGTCCACTGGGGGGAAGCAGCCAATATTAGCATTTTGGTGTATCTCCGATAAAGACTGAATTCTTCTACAACAAATGTTACTTTTATGATGTTAAAAAAAAAGCAATTGAGAAACTAAGTAGAAAAGGCCAATGCTTTCTCCTATGTATTTCTAATTCTTCCTTTCCAGTATCCTAAAAGCTATTCTCTTTTTATCCCTGCAGTTCCAGTCCCATCAGATTTTCCACGTCCTGGTGGTGGCCGCAGCCTTTGTCCACTTCTATGGGGTCTCCAACCTTCAGGAATTCCGTTATGGCCTAGAAGGTGGCTGTACTGATGACTCCCTTCTCTGAGCCTTCCCACCTTGAGGTGGAGGAGGAACTTCCCAAGTGCTTTTAAAAATAACTTCTTTGCTGAAGTGAGAGGAAGAGTCTGAGTTGTCTGTTTCTAGAAGAAACCTCTTAGAGAATTCAGTACCAGTTAAGGTTCAGCTCACTTTCACAGCCACTGGGCAATAAACTTTGCATTCCCATTCCCCTAGCTGGGGAGGGTGGGGATGGTCAACATAGTCACCCCTCTCCTTGGCAGTCACCCTCCTCAGCAAGACAACTACTGGTCCCTCACAAAGACAGTACTTTGAAGCTCATTTTGAGATTTTACCCTGTCCTTCAACCATTTTGGGGAAAAAATTATGGACTAGGACTCCTCAGAATTTTTTTTTTTCCCTGAGAGAAAATGTCCCTCTCTTACCCCCATCCTTACTTTGTAACCTGGCTTAAAACAGGCCATCCATTTTTGTAGCACATTTTTCAAAAACAATTATAACCTGGTCCCATCTTTCTAGGGCCTAGATCTGCTTACATAGCAGGAAGAATAAGACACCAACTTTTACATAGCCCGGCTAATCATGGAAGTGTGTCCAGGCTTCAAATAACTTGAGTTTTAATTTTTTTTTTCTTGGCAGAGTAATGTAAAATTAAACTGGGGAAAGATATTTAATATTTAATACTAAGCTTTAAAAAGAAACCTGCTATCATTGCTATGTATCTTGATGTAAAGACTATGATGATAATAAAAGAAAGTACAGCAGACACTTGGCATTTGAAGATTTAACATGTGTGGTCTCAAATATTTTCATGTAATTCCAAAGGATTAAGACCTATAAAATCTAGATTCTGCTGAGGCACAAATTTGAATCATAGGCATTTATAGGCTGGCATGTGCCTGTCAGTAAATGAACCTAATTGACTTCCTAGCGTCGATTGCTTTGCAATGCAACTTTATTTTTCTCTACTTATTGCACAGGTCTTTTATTAGAGAAATCAAAGGTGTTGAGATATATCTTAGAATTCAGTTTTATTAAAACTACCTTTGTTTCATCAAGGGGTATTCCATGTCCTCTATATCTTGGTGAATTGGACTCAACCTGACATGAGTACAGTTCACCAATAGTATAAGCCAGTAGTAACAATTCTCCACTGATACAGGCAGTTAAGAGGAGTCTTGAGTTATAAAGTTGGGTTTAGTTGAAGGGTCAACTTTGTATACGTGACCAAACAAATGATCCTTTTAAAAAATATCCACATATGCCAACAAACAGGACGTTTCTTAGCCTCAAGTGGTAGTTGGGGAAATGTAAATTAAAACCAAAATGAGAAAACCATTTCACTCCAACCATATAGGCACAGATTTAATAGCCTAATATCGAGTGTTGGTATTGACATAGAGCAGATAAGATACCACTGATGGAAATGTACCTTGGCAGAACCACTGTGGACATGCATAGAGTATGCACACATAGCACTCAAACATTTCATGCAACAGGTTTGGGAGTGGGTGGCTCAGTGACAGATCAAATGTGTAGCATGCATGTGACCCTGGGTTCTATCCCCAGCACCAAAAAAAACCAAATATTTCATGAAAACACTACAATATAAGATGGATCTGATATCTATCCTGGGTTACTTCATTAAAAAATGGTGCTTGCAGCCGGGCGTGGTGGCTCACGCTTGTAATCCCAGCACTTAGGGAGGCTGAGACAGGAGAATTGCAAGTTCAAAGCCAGCCTCAGCAATGGCGAGGCGCTAAGCAACTCAGACCCTGTCTCTACAAGAAACACAAAATAGGACTGGGGATGTGGCTCAGTGGTCGAGTACCCCTGAGTTCAATCCCCAGTACAAAAAAAAAAAATTGCAAAAATGGTGCTTGCTCTGATCCACTGAATTGTTTTTGTAGCTCATTAATAGGTCATGACTCACACTTTGAAAAACAAAGAGAACTTGCTCTTGAGAACCTTGGCTTAATGCCAAGGTTCATTGCAGCTGTTCTAGTAGCAAAATACTGCAAATAAATAAAGGTCTAAGACTGTTGATTGGCAAAATAAATCTTGGCTTATTCATAAAATGGAACACTATCAGTGAAAGTGAATTACATGTTATTGAGTATCAGAAATGGGGTTGGCAGGGCCTGGTGCAATGCATACCTATAATCCCAGTGACTCGGGAGGCTGAAGCTGAAGGACTGCCAGTTCAAGGCCAGCCTCAGCAACTTGGTGAGACCCTGTCTCAAAAAAAAAGAGTGGGGGATGTAGCTCAGTGACAGAGGTGCCTCTGGGTTCAATCTCCATATAAATTAATTAATAAGGTTGGCAGACAAGTAAGGATAGAAACAACTTAGAAGAATACATCTGGTATGACTGCCTTTTTGTAAATTGAAAAATTTGGAAAATAACAGCTTAAGGATATAGATACTTTAAAAATTAAAATGTTAATTCTGAATAATGGTACCTCTGAATGGATAAGCACAGAAAGTTTAAAGTTTAATTATTTCTTTATAACTAGGTAGGGAGAACCTGAGTTTTTTTTTTTTTTTTTTTTTTTTGGTACTGGGGATTGAACTCAGGGGTACTTGACCACTGAGCCACATCCCCAGCCCTATTTTGTGTTTTATGTAGAGACAGGGTCTCACTGAGTTGCTTAGCACCTCGCCGTTGCTGAGGCTGGCTTTGAACTCTTGATTCTCCTGTCTCAGCCTCCCTAA
>CM053410.1:61885017-61924373 GCA_028644305.1 Xerus rutilus
AAAGAATTTAAATTGCACCGGTCGTGTTGGCACACACCTGTAATCATAGCAGTTTGGGACATTGAGGCAGGAGGATCGAAAATTCAAAGCCAGCCTCAGCAACTTAGTGAGGCCGTAAGCAACTTAGCAACCCCTGGGTTCAATCTCCAGTACCAAAAATTTAAAAAAAAAAAGAGAGAAAGAAAAAAGAATTAAAATTTGATTATTAGTCTTAAGTGCTGTAGGAGGAATTTGCTACTTAAAGAAATTCTCTGGGATCAACAAATATATTAAAAAATGTTCAACATCTCTAGTAGTTAGAGAAATGCAAATCAAAACTATTCTAAGATTTCATCTCATGCCAGTCCGAATGGCAATTATCAAGAATACAAGCAACACCAGGCACGGTGGCACATGCCTGTAATCCCAGCACTTTGGGAGGCTGAGACAGGAGAATCGCAGGTTCAAAGCCAGCCTCAGCAACGGCGAAGCGCTAAGCAACTCAGTGAGACCCTGTCTCTACATAAAACACAAAATAGGGCTGGAGATGTGGCTCAGTGGTCGAGTACCCCTGAGTTCAATCCCCAGTACCAAAAAAAAAAAAAATCTTTAGTTAGCAACTTCTAGAAAAACACCTGTCAGAGCCAAGTGGTAGGATAACATTCTGTTGGTCGAGTACCCCTGAGGTCAATCCCCAGTACAAAAAAAAAAAAAATACAAGCAACAATAAGTGTTGGCAAGGATGTTGGGGATAAGGCACACTCATACGTTGCTGGTGGGACTGCAAATTGGTACGACCAATCTGAAAAGCAGTATGGAGATTCCTTAGAAAACTTGGAATGGAACCACCATTTGACCTAGCTATTCCACTCCTTGGTCTATACCCTAAAGACTTAAAAACAGCATACTACAGTGATGCAGCCACTTCAGTGTTTATAGCAGCACAATTCACAATTGTTAAACTATGGAAGCAACCTAGATGCCCCTCAATAGATGAATTGATAAAGAAACTGGTATGTATATACAATGGAATATTACTCAACATTAAAGGAGAATAAAATTTTGACATTTACAGATAAATGAATGGAATTGGAGAATATTATGCTAAGCAAAGTAAGCCAATCCCAAAAAACCAAAGGCCAAATGTTCTGTCTAATAAGTGGATGCTGATCCATAGTTGGGGGGTGGGGAATGGGCGGAAGAATGGCAGAACTTTGGGCAAAGGGGAGGAAAGGGTGAGGAAAGGGCATGGGGCAGGAACAATGGTCTAATGAGATGGACATCATTACCCTAGGTACATGTATGACTGCGCATATATTGCAGTGCCACATCGTGTACAACCAGGGAAATGAAAAGTTGTGCTGCATTTGTGTACAATGAATCAAAATGCAGTCTGCTGTCATATATACCTAATTAAAATTAATTAATTAATTAATTAAAAAATTCTCTGGGGCTAGGGTTGTAGCTCAGTGGTAGAGCACTTGCCTAGCACATGTAAGGCCCTGGATTCAGTCCTAAGCACCACATAAAAATAAATAAATAAAATAAAGGTATTATGTCCATCTACAACTAAAAAAAAATTTTTTTTAATTCTCTCCCTTTTTTTTTTTTTAATTTTTTCGGTACCAGGGATTGAACTCAGGGGCACTTGACCACTGAGCCACATCCCCAGCCCTATTTGTATTTTGTTTAGAGACAGGGTCTCACTGAGTTGCTTAGTGCCTCACTTTTGCTGAGGCTGGCTTTGAATTCTCCATCCTCCTGTCTCAGCCTCCTGAGCCACTGGGATTACAGGCATATGCCACCACACCTGGCCTCTGATATATTTTGTAAACCAAATGATTACTTCCTGAATTAGCTTGTCAGAATTAAGATTTTTGTGTAACAAAACAGGTTATATACATACATTTCATATATGTTATATGCAAACCTAGACCTAAGTTTCCCAAATGATTAATTATATATATTATATCAAATAACATAATGCCTAATACTTATTAGTTGCTCAAATGCTAAGTGACAGTGCTTTGAAAACTGTAGCATTCCAGATGATGACAATAGAAGCTCCTGCTTCAAAGCTTATGGGAATGATTTGGAGGATAAGCCCGGAAATCATTAGACCACAATTATGAATAAGTTATTTCAAGAGCCAGTTTTGATTTGGGCAACAGATTCTCCCACCCACTTTCCCTAAGGTTGCAGAAATAACCAGGCAAAAATTCAGGAATGGGGGCTGGAGCTGTGGCTCAGTTGTAGAGCGCTTGCCTAGCATGCATGAGGCACTGGGTTTGATCCTCAGCACCACATATAAATAATAAATGAATAAAATAAAGATCCATGAACAACTGAAATATAAAAAAAAAAAAATTCAGGAATAGGAAAAATTCTGAAGAGCAACATGTGACCAATTAGTAATTGAGTACTATCTTATCTTGTTGTTGTTTAATCAAAGTTAACTGTGTAAAATCTTTGCTTAAAAAGATTGTTTCCAAAGAAATAGTTTCCAAAAGATTGTTTACTAGCTAATTCTGGAAGATGGGAAGTAATGGTGTTGAGCAACGGGGAGCAGAAAGGACAAAGTAAACATGGTTACTTTTTGAGATTGTGAGCAAATCAGAAAAGCAAGAAATCCATGATGTGTAATTGTACATTTACAGGTAGATTCTGAAGAGCCAGTTTTTGAAGCTGTCATCAATTGGGTGAAGCATGCCAAGAAAGAGCGAGAAGAATCTTTGCCTGACCTGCTACAATATGTGCGGATGCCCCTGCTGACCCCCAGGTACATTACAGATGTAATAGATGCTGAGGTAAGTCTTGCAAGACACTCTGAATCCAAAACATTGACTAGCTCCTATAGCTTAGTATTGTGTACTTAAAATTGATCATTTTGGTGCATTTGGAGTCTTTTGGTTTGCCTCTCAAAGGAACACCAGAGAGGATAGTTCTAGATACTTCTCAGGCACATTTCTAAGGAAAGTTAAGTCAGACTTCTGACACTAGTGAAAATCTGTGGTTTAATTTTGTGTTTTGTTGTTTTTCTTTTGGTTGTTGTTGTTTTACATAACCCTGAGGATTTTACTTAAGTAACATCAGATGATAAACTTTGTACCCTTCCCTATTTTACACAGATTGTTACAGATTGCCCTGAAAAGAAGGGCAGATATGCTTGCTTAGCAAGCCTCTTTATTTTTGTCCTCTAGGGAAACCAGCTGGAATGTAGTTTGAATTATTTTATTTTATTCTTTTTTTTCTTCTTTTTTTGGTATTGGGGATTGAACCCAGTGGTGCTTTACCACTGAGCTACACCTCCAGCCCTTCTTTTAGTTCTTATTTTGAGACAGGATCTTGCTAAGTTGCTTAAGTCCTCACTGAGGTGCTAAGGCTGGCTTTGAACTTTTTTTTTTTCATTGTAGAGGAACACAATACCTTTATTTATTTTATGTGGTGCTAAGGATTGAACCCAGTACCTCACACATGGGAGGCAAGCGCTCAACCGCTGAGCCACAACCTCAGCCCTAGCTTTGAACTTTTGATCCTTCTGTCTCAGCCTCCCAAGTTGCTGTGATTACAGGTGTGCACCATCATGCCCAGCTGATGCATTTTACTATCAACTTTGGTCACATGTTGATTACTTGAAGTGTTTCCTCAACTTAAGAGTTTTGTATAGTATTTTTTTTAAAAGTTTTATCATACATACCACCTGTTAACCTGGACTGTACTTTGGAAGAACACTGATTTATAACTACAGACCCGGGTCAGCAAATGAGTTCCTTCTGTGGGCCCAGCCCTGGATCATTGTGGGAGTTAACTACAAAAACATTTTTCTTTTTTACAAACCATGCACATACCCTTTGTATCTCTCTCTTTTTTTTTTTCCCCTCCTAGTACTGGGGATTGAACCCAGGGTACCCTACCACTGAGCTACATGCCCAGCCCATTTATGTATTTAATTATTTTGGCGACAGGGATTGAACCCAGGCACCACTGTGGCTTTACCACTGAGCCATATGCAAAGCCCTTTTTATTTTTTATTTTGAGATAGAGTCTGTCTAAGTTGGTGGGCCTCACAAAGTTGCTGAGGCTGACCTTAAACTTGTAATTCTCCTGTCTCAGCCTCCCAAGCCACTGGGATTACAGGCATGTGCCACCACACCCAGCAGTCCTTTTATTTATTTATTTTATTTTTATTTTTTTATTTTATTTTTTTGGTACTGGGGATTGAACTCAGGGGCACTCAACCACTGAGCCACATCCCCAGCCCTATTTTGTGTTTTATGTAGAGACAGGGTCTCACTGAGTTGCTTAGTGCCTCGCCATTTGCTGGGGCTGGCTTTGAACTCGTGATTCTCCTGTCTCAGTCTCCCAAAGTGCTGGGATTACAGGCGTGTGCCACCACGCCCAGCTCCTTTTATTTTTTGAGACAGAGTCTTGCTAAATTCCCCAGGCTGGCCTCAAATGTGTGATCCTCCTGCCTCGGCCCCCTGAGTAGATGGGATTACAGTCCCTTGTGTCCAGTTCTTTACATTGTAGATAGGTGCATTAACTCTGGAGTCAAAATCAAGGGGCTAAAATCCCAAATTCAGTACTTCCTATGTGAGCTTTAGACAGATTTCTTAGTGTATTTGTGCTTTAGCTTTTTTGTCTGTAAAACAAAATAATGGTACCAACATCATAGGTGGTTGTATTAAGTGAGTAAATGCTTTTAGAACTGTCTTTGCTACTATTAGTTATTTTCCTTTCCAATTCATACTAAAACCTTTTTGAGCCAGGTTAATTGGTGCTATTTAATTAGAGCTTGTATCAGTCAGGGTCCCCACACGAAACAGATAGTGTGCTCAAAATAGTATAATTTAAGGAGGGTTTATAGAAGAGCTGTTTACAAAGGTGTTAGTTTAGGGAAACAACTAAAGACAATGAAGTAACATGGCTCTTGTACAGCCAAGGTGTTAACAACCCTTAAGCCTAAAAGGCCAAGGTACAGGAGTGATTACGAGAATCTGAAAGCAAAGAGAGTCATGTAGAGTCACTGTTCTGAGAGAAACATTTTTTAAAATTATTTTTTTAGTTGTAGATGGACACAATGTCTTTATTTTCTTTATTATTTTTATGTGGTGCTGAGGATCAAACCCAGTCCCTCACACATGCCAGGCAAGCGCTCTGCCACTGAGCCACAACCCCAGCCCTGTCTTGAAAGAAACTTTAACCTTTGGTTGGGACAGTTCCAACCAAAAGCCAGAGGTCGTGGAACCTTATTGACATAGTTCATACAAGCCAATCTTCTGAGCCAGAGAGCAGAGTGGAGGAAGATACAGAGAATCTGGGGAGTCAAATGCCAGTACAGAGCTCTTTGGAAATAGACATGGACATAGTGACAGTGCCCATGTGAACCTTGGGGAAATTATTTCAGACAAGATGTATTTCTCCCTCTCATCCCAGCAAATGACAGAAGCCTTTGGTTTTTCCTTAAATTCTTACTAACTATTATGCATTTGTATTTTACATAATCTCTGGAAGGATGTACAAACTAATAAAAGTAATTGCACATAAGTGCCAAGGTAGATGGGGACTACTTCTCAATATATCTTTGTGTATCATTGATAGGGAGTGTGGGTGTTGGAGACTGAGCACAGGGCCTTGAGCATGCTAAGCATATACTCTACCATTGAAATAATAACCCCACCTCCCTCTCATTCAATTTTTGATCCATATAATAAATTATCTTTTTAAAATAAATATTTAAAAATTATTTCTGGAAAACTGCAGCATAGTTACTACTAGCAATCCTCCTGAAATCACAAACCTTTGAAACTGATTTTCTGTATTAAATTCATTCTTTATATGCATCATTTTACTCTTATTTTTTTTTTTTTTTATTTTTTGGTACTGGAGATTGAACTCAGGGGCACTAGACCACTGAGCCACATCCCCAGCCCTATTTTGTGTTTTATGTAGAGACAGGGTCTCACTGAGTTGCTTAGTGCCTCGCCATTGCTGAGGCTGGCTTTGAACTCGCAATTCTCCTGTCTCAGCCTCCCTAAGTGCTGGGATTACAAGCGTGAGCCACCACGCCCGGCTCATTTTACTCTTCACAGTATTAGAAATGGCCTATGTGGCTCACTCTGCTTTCTACCGTATTTCAGCCTTTCATCCGCTGTAGTTTACAGTGCAGAGACCTAGTTGACGAAGCAAAGAAGTTTCATCTGAGGCCTGAACTTCGGAGTCAGATGCAGGGACCCAGGACAAGAGCTCGTCTAGGTAAGCTGGTATCTTGACTCAATGAAGGGATCTCCCTCAATTACTTCTCTCACATGGCATAATATAATTGAAAAGGCATTCTATAAGTAGTACGAAGACTTTGTTTTAGACCTGCTTTTAATCTTTTATTCTGTCATCTCAGGCAAGTGACTACCATTCTAAGCTTCCTTTCCTAGGAACCAAGAATATCTTTCCTATGTATTTCACATAACTATTTGGAAATTAAATGAGATAAAGTATAAAAGCACTTTATAAATTGTGAAGTATTATGTAACATGTTACACTTTTCTTTGAGTATTTTTAGATTCTGTGAGAGACTGTTTTGGATGTCATGTGGTAAGTGGTAATGCTCTCTCCCACTTCTCCCCTTGCCCTTAACATGGTTCTTTTTTCTACTCTAGAATGATAAAAGGAAAGAAAAGTAGCCCAATATAGTAAAAAATACTGGAATATTAGCAGTGACATGCATAAGTTAGGAGCCTGACCCTGGAGCCACTCTTGTGGGTGTAGATCCCAGATCACCACTTACTAGATATATTAACTTGGGTAGGAAACAACTTCTCTGTGCTTCAGTTGCCTCATTTGTAAAATAGGAATCATCATAACCCCTACCTCCAAAGCTGTTACAAAGAAAGTAATTTATGTGTTAGCTATTATTTTAGTAAACAAATCTAGTAAATTTAGTAAACAAATCCCAGCCCCATCAATTGCTATCATGGTTGAACATGATAGCAGTTCAACTGAGCCTATCCTTCTGCCTCTAAAATGAGGGTTATTTTCTTACCTCACGGGGTCATTGGGATTAACTGAGATAATGTTGATAAGATTCCTAATAGCTGGCACAGAGTAAGTGTGCAGATATTTCTTCTCTTCCCATTGCCTGTTGTCTCTAGTTCACTGTCCCAAGACTCTAGCTATAATGTGTACAAGTATTTTATAAGTTATGAATTACTCTGTATACATGAAGTGATATTTTTATTGTTTCCTCTCTTACTGTGTAATCATTCATGCTAGGAAGATAACTGATAACTAAGCTGGTCACTGATAGATTTATAGAGAATAGTGTTTCTCTCTCTTTTTTCAATATCATAAGTAGTATATATTCAAAGTATAAATTTTATTTGTTTATTTGTTGGTGCTGAGGATCAAATCTATGCTCTACCACCGAGTCACATCCTCAGGCCTAGGTATAAATTTTAAAAATATAGAGAAGCAAAAAATAAAAATCATCCATAACCTCACCACCTAAAGATACTGCATTTTTTTTTTAATATTTATTTTTTAGTTGTAGGTGAACAGAATATCTTTATTTTATTTTATTTTATTTTTATGTGGTGCTGAGGATCGAACCCAGTGCCTCACGCGTGCTAGGCGAGCACGCTACCACTGCGCCATAACCCCAGCCCATGATACTGCATTTTTTAAAAAGGGAACTCTCAGACAAGGCATTATAGATGGTACTGTTCTGATAATTCCTGCTGAATGACAAAATGTGATCTGTATGTCATATAATATGTACAGAAGAACTAAATATAGAAAACTATAAAAATATTAGAAGTTATAGAAAAATATTTGTTTAACTTCTGGATGGAAGCCTTATCTTTTTAAATTGTGAAATTAATGTAAAATTCATCATTATAACTTATTTTTTATTTTGGTACCAGGGATTGACCTAGGGGGTACTCGACCACTGAGCCACATCCCCAGTCCTATTTTGTGTTTTATGTAGAGACAGGGTCTCGCTGAGACTGGCTTTGAACTCCAGACTCTCCTGTCTCAGCCTCCCAAAGTGCTGTTATTACAGGCATTCGCCACTGCGCCCGGCTAACTTTTTTTTTTGTACCAAGGATTGAACCCAGTGGCACTTAACTACTGAGCCACGTCCCTAGCCCTTTTTTTTTTTTTTTAATATTTTTTTTAGTTGTAGATGAACACATCTACAACTAAATGATATCTTTATTTTTATTTATTTTATGTGGTGCTAAGGATCGAACCCAGTGCCTCATGCATGCAAGGTGAGCGTTCTACCACTGAGCCACAATCCCAGTCCCCTTTTTATTTTTTAATTTTGAAACAGGTTCTCACTAAGTTGCTTAGGGCCTTGCTAAATTGCTGAGGCTGGCCTCAACTTGCAATCCTTCTGCTTTAGCCTTCTGAGTCACTGAGATTAGAGGTGTACACCACTGCACCTGGCCATTATAACCATTTTTAAGTATACAAATGAATAGTATTAAACACATTTACATTTTTGTATAACCAATCACTAGATCTCTTTTTACATGGCAAAACTGAAACTCTGTACCCATTAAACAAATCCCAATTCCCCTTTCCATTCCTGAGTAGGAACCTTTCTAGCCAAGACAGAAAAACAGATTGCCTCAAGGTTACTTAACTACATCAGGTTTTTTTTTTAAAATGGCAAAAACAAAGAGATGAACTGGAAAAATACATATCCTATATGTATGGTTAATATTTCTAATATGAAAAGAACCCACATAAATCAACAAGAAAATAATAATAGAAGATCAGCAAAAATGCTGTATAGTAGCACACAGAAGAGAAAATAAAAGTGACCTATGAAAATTTAAAAATATACTTCGTGCTGGGCATGGTGACACCTACCTATAAAATCTCAGTTACTCGGGAGGCTTTGTCTTAAAATAAAAGGTAGAAAGGCTTGGGGATGTAGTTCAGTGATAGAAATCCCATGGTTCAATCCCAGGTACTGCAAAAAATAAAAATATACTTTACTTGAAGGTTTAGAAATGAATATTAAACAAGTTATTTATTTGAATTTAAAATGTGTAAAACCTGAAATGTATACTTCTATAATTTTATAAATGTCCCACTTCTAGGAATTTGTACTCTACAAATAAATACTAATATGTAAGAATATATATAAGCATACTTACTATAAATTGCTAATGTTGCCAGGAAAAAAGGGATACAACCTGATTTCCATCTGAAGGGGAATAAATGATTGATTAGATTATAGTACAGCTCTACTGGCTAATATTTTGAAACTGTTAAGTCATTCATACATAACTGGGTAGACTGGACATAATAAATAGAAAAATATCTTCATAAAAAACAGGCACAAACTCTTATATGAGTATAATGTTTGCATGAGCATAAATAGAAGTGTACAGAATCTACACTAAACCTTTAAGATTACCCCGATGCACTGGGATAGCAAGGGGATAATAAACAATTCATGTTTTATTTACATACCTCTGTGTTATTACTGTTAGTGTATAGTTACTTTTGTTGTTTAAAAAATAACAAACAGACTGGGGATATAACTCAGTGGTACAGCACTTACCAGTAGTCTCAGCACTTTGGGAGGCTGAGACAGGAGAGTTCAAAGCCAGCTTCAGTAACAGTGAGGTATTAAGCAACTCAGTGAGACCCTGTCTCTAAATAAAACAAAATAGGGCTGGGGGTGTGGCTCAGTGGTCAAGTCCCCCTGAGTTCAATCCCCAGTACCAATAAATAAATAATTAAATAAATAGAAATAAACTATTTTTAAAAATACCATTAAAGCCAGATGTGGTGGCTCATGCCTATAATCCCAGCACTTTGGGAGGCTGAGAGAGGAGAATCACAGGTTCAAAGCCAGCTTCTGGAACAGCGGGGCGCTAAGCAACTCAGTGAGACCCTGTCTCTACATAAAACACAAAACAGGGCTGGGGATATGGCTCAGTGATCGAGTGCCCCTGAGTTCAATCCCTAGTACCCAAAAAAAAATACCATTGAGTGGGCTGTGGTTGTGGCTCAGTGGTAGAGCACTTGCCTAGGACTTGTGAGGCACTGGGTTTGGTCTTCATCACCACATGAAAATAAATTAAATGGTATGGTGTCTATCTACAACTAAACAAAAACAAAAACAAAACAAAACCACGTGAACCAAATGATGTAGTGGAAAGAGGCTGGCACTAGAAGATAAAACATTTGCTTATGTTGATTTCTAGACCCATTTGTATCAGTCACTCTCGTAACTTGAAGTTTAGGTAAGTCCTTTACCTTTCTCCGAATTGCCAGTTTTTCATTCATAGAGGAATTAGCTTCAGTCGCTAATGCTTTCCAGTACTGATGTTTCTTTTTTGCATAATAACACTAATCACTTAATACGTTGAACTAAAACCAATGAAAAATTTTCTGAGACAGCAAACCCAAAAGATTCCTTTTTTTTTTTTTAAATATTTTGTTTAGTTGTAGATGAACACAATATCTTTATTTATTTTATGTGGTGCTGAGGATCGAACCCAGTGCCTCACGTATGCGAGAAAAGCGCTCAACCGCTGAGCCATAGCCCCAGCCCCCCCAAAAGATTCTTTAAAGGTACGTTTCCTACATTTTTCTGAATATTTAGCAGAAGGAGCTCCTTCTGGTTAGAGAACTTGCTTGTTGCCATATCCTTGAGGTTGTTTTTCAGATGTTCTAGAAGGAAATACTGAAGTTATTTTCTTTATTTTTGGTATTAGAAATTGAACCAGGAGTGCTCTACCACTGAGCTAAGACCTCAGCCATCTTTTCTTTTCTTTCTTTCTTTCTTTCTTTTTTTTTTTTTTTTGAGACGTGTGGCTAAATTGCTTAGAGCTTCGCTAGGTTGCTGAGACTGGCCTCAAATTGGCAATCCTCCTGCCTCAGCCTCCCAAGTCTCTGGGATTACAGGTGTGCACCACCACACCTCGCCTGAAGCAGTTTCCACCAAATTCTTAACATCTTCTTGTTAGTGGCTTAGAAAGGAGATTGCTCCTATCATAACCTCCTCTACCCTTCTCTATTGTCAGAAGTTGCTAAACCATTACCAAGATAATGACTCTTCCGTATATTGATAAAGAAACTAAATTTACAGCCAAGTGAAAGTAGCATACCAAATAAGGAATTTTATTTTAACCCTACTCTTTGTCACGTAAGATCATGGAAATTGCTGTCCTCATGTATGTCTATCTCCTTTTCTAAACTAAAGCTGGTAGATCGCTCACCTAGCACGTGTGAGGCACTGAGTTCAATCCTCAGCACTACATAAAAAGTTATTGTGTCCCTATATAACTAAAAAGATTTTTTAAAAAAAGATGAATACAAATGAAAATGTAAGTCTCGGGCTGGGATTGTGGCTCAGTGGTAGAGCGCTTGCCTTGCATTCATGAGGCACTGGGTTCGATCCTCAGCACCACATAAAAATAAATCAATAAAGATATTGTGTCCACCTACAACTAAAAAATATTTGGAAAAAAAAAAAAGAAAATGTAAGTCTCTCAACCCTGTTATTTTCATAATCCTGCAGTCTGTCTCCTCTTGCTCTAGCAACACACCATAGCGCGCGCACACTTCTCCCACTCTCCCCAAAATAAAGGCCATGTCACTGCCAGGATACCTCAGTTTTATAATGTGCTTTTTTTCCCCCACATTGTTGTTGTCAGATGTCCTAGACGAACTTTTCTCATCCAAAAAAATCAACCTTAAAAGTATTGTCTTCAAAGTGATCACATAAAAAGCAAAGGGAGATCAGTAAAAGAGGAAAGGGACCATGAGAGGAGAAGGCTGGGAAACTGTCCATCAAGTAGCACATGCTTATAATCCCAGCAACTCAGGTTGTCAGGATGCTGAGAGAGGAGGATTGCAAGTTTGAGGCCAGCCTCAGTGTCTTAGTGAGACTCTCATCATTTCTGAGACACTGTCTCAAAAAATAAAAAGGAAGGCTGGGGATGTGGCTCAGTGATAAAGCACCCCGAGTTCCATCTAACAACAACAACAAAAAAGGCACTACATTTATTGGCAAAAAACAGCAGACTCCCTTTCAGTTGACTCTTTCACTAGCTGTTAACACATTAGTCCAATTGTTTTGCAATATTGGTCCCCAGCTTAGGATCCAAAGAAATTAAACCCTTAGAAGTTCTTTCAGAGAAGACTTTTAGGCACAGAGCAAATAACAAAGGAAAACGTATTGGACTAAATAAAAACTCATATACAAAATTTTAGGGAAAATACATTTGGCACAACCATAGTAAAGGGTTAAAACCATTTGCATATAAAGAATTCATAAAATACATGAGAGAAGCATTAAAGACTTGACCATACAGTTCAGAAAAGGACAAGTGTAATTAACTACTAAATACAAAGGAAGAAAGTTAAACCTAATTAATAATAGTCTTATTATTAATAAAATAATAATGAAAAGTTACTTTCCTACCAGAGAGTTAGATATTACAAAACAATATTCAGTGCTACAGAGAATAGAATGAGTTGACATCTTTATAGTGTTGGTTGGAGTACAAATTGGTATAGCCTCAAAAAGTCCTCTTATATCAGAAGTTTTTTTCAAGTTCATATTTTTCACTCCAGTAATCCTTCAATTTTTTTGTTAAGAAAATTACCAGGACCTGAGAATGTGGCTTAGTGGTAGAGTATATGCTTAGCATGTGTGAAGCCCTAGATTCAATCCCTAGCACCAAAACACAAAACAAAATAACCAGGAAAAATTTCATTTCCAAGGATATTTATTACAGAGTTATATGTGATTATAACCCCTGAAATGCCTTAAGAATATTATAACTACATATTGAAATATTTTGTTAATTTCTTTGGAAAGTAAAATAACTGCAGAATATAATGTGGTCCCATTTATGTTTTATAAATATGTAGAAGCTGGGCACAGTGGCGCACACCTGTAATCCCAGCACCTTGGGAGGCTGAGACAGGAGAATTGCAACTTCAAAGCCAGCCTTAGCAACAGCGAGGTGCTAAGCAACTCAATGAGACCCTGTCTCTAAATAAAACACACACACACACACAAAATAGGGCTGGGGATGTGGCTCAGCAATCCAGTACCCCTCAATTCAATCCCCAGTACCAAAAAAAAAAAAGTAGAAACACATCTAGAAGGAAATAATATTACCTTTTGATGTGTCTTTGTACTGTGGAATTATGGGTAATTTTTCATACTATAAAATATTTCATCATATGAAACACACATGTTTGTTTTCCAAGTTTTTAGTGAAAATGTATTATATATACTGTATTAATAATTAGAAAAATAATTTTTACATCTTTTTAATGACAGCAATGAATATGTGAAAGGGGAGAATGCCTCTGCTAGTGCTTGAGTTGCTTTTAGGTTTTCTTAAAGAAAATCATAGCTAGGAGGAGAGGCACGTGCCAGTATCCCAGTGACTCAGGAGGCTGAGACAGGAGGATCCCAAGTTGCAGGCCATCCTGGGAAATTTAGTAAGAATGTCTCGAAAATAAAATGAAAAGGACTGGGAATGTAACTCAGTGGTAGAGCACCCCTGGGTTCAATCCCCAGTTCTTCAGGAAAATAAAAGAAATAAGAAAAAAATTACTTTATTAGTAGTCTCTCAAAACACAGGATGAAGTCTTCCATATCAAAGAAGTTTGGGATTAGTGACCCTGGGGTCCAGCCCCCTACAGCCATAAAATCCCTAAATGACTCATACTGACACTTCTGTCCAAGTTCTGCTGTAGACATAGAGTTACCAGAATGTTTACTGAGAAACCTTCAGTTAACTAGAAGTACTATTTTGTTTTGTAACATAATACATTTCCTCTCTGCTTCTGTGTCCCAACCTTCAAAAGCTTCCTGAATAAAGTCATATCAAGACAGCTTTTTAAATTTAGGAATTACATAAAGCAACAAAAATAACAGTTGAAAAATCAGTGGAAAACTTTAAAATTTGCCAAGTGCAGGAAGTACTTCTCAGTTTTTGTAGCCATTTTCATTCCCTTCTACCTGTAGATGCCGTCACCGAGTGTCACATTCACCTACAAGAGGAAATGTGTTTGGCTAGAACAAGCACTCTTCCATTCTCTGTTCAGGTCAGGAAGGGAAGAGGTAGGGTAAGAAGGGCAGATAGGTAGGGGGGATAGTGCTGCCATGGAAGACACAAAGAACTTAGGGTTCTGGCCTCTTCCAACTTGAAACTTTTAGGCATATAAAAGTAGAATAATATTAAAGGAAACTGCATTCAGATGCTTTGTTTTTCTAAGGAGCTGCCTACTGAAACCTCCTTGTTGACTCATTTTGGAGAAGAGTCTGCTTTATTTAGCAAGTATACAAGACAGGTGCCCTCTTAAAAGATAAGGTTAACTCTAGGGTTTATGTATGGGTGTGTGGGTATGTGTGTTAAGAAAAATTGCAGGTAACTGAAGAAGGAAAAAAGAAAAAGAAATGTCAAACATTTATTTAAAAAAAAAAAAGATCTAATGATTTGCCATACCCATCACCCAATTTCAACAATTAATAATTCATGGCTTATCTATTTTAAAGCAAGTTCCAAACGGGATATAATTCTATGCCAATATATTATACTTTAGCATGTATCCCTAAAAGACAAGGAACCTTTTTTTAAAAAACACATCCAAATTATCAGTCTAGGGGCTGGGGCTGTAGCTCAATGGTAGAGCACTTGCCTAGCATGCATGAGGCACTGGGTTTGATCCTCAGCACCACATATAAATAAAAAGTGAATAAAATAAAGATCCAACAACTAGAAAAAAAATTTTTTTAAAATTATCAGTCTAAAAAACACATATGGTTTCTTATTATCAGCTGTCAAGTACGTGTTTGCTTAATTTGGTTTTCCCATAATTAGTTGTTGGTTTAAGGGCTTTTGTTTTTTCGTTTGGGTGCTGTGGATTGAACCCAGGGGCATTTTACTACTGAACTATGTCCCTAGCCCTTTTCAGTTTTTATTTTGAGAAAGGTTCTCACTAAATTACTTAGAGCCTGGCTAAGTTGGCTGAGGCTGACATCCAGCTTGGCCTCTAAGTTATGATCCTCCTGCTTCAACTTCCTGAATAGCTGGGATTACAGGTGTGCACCACTATGACCAGCTATTGCCTATTTTTGAACACTGAAATTGTTCAAATCAGGATCAGATTAAGTCCATACATTGCATTGGTTTCCTATGTCTCTTTAGGTCTTTCATCCATAGATTTTTTCCCCCTCTGTTTTGTTTTTTCCTTTATTTGTTGACAAAGCCAGGCTGTTTGACAGGTAGAATTTCCCTCATTCTGGATTTGTTGATTACATCCTTATAGATCATTTAACCTGTTCTTTTCTCCCCTGTATTTTGCATAGACTGGTTATTATACTACAGGCTTGATAAGATTTAGGTTCAGTATCTTGGAAAACTTACTTCACAGGTGGTAGTGGTTTTTTTGTTGTGGGTCTCCCCCCCCCCCATTCATCAGTAACATCAGGAAGAACACAGCATCTGATGATAATATATTAGCTTTTCACCTAATCACTGTAGCAGCCATTGATGATTATCAAATCCATAACTTCATTAGGGGTTTATGTGTGTTTCTTGTTAGTTTCAAGGTGTGCTACATTTGCTCTTTCAAGTCCAGGTTACTTACAAGATCCACTTGGTCTCCTGAATGCCCTCCTAGTTATTAAATTGTCCAAAGCTCCACCAAACTATTCTCTCCCAAGAATTCTAGTAGAGCAGATGCATAAGAGATTTCCTCAGAGACTTTGCCCTATGAAAAGAGCCATAGGAAATATTTTATCAGGCCTTAGAAGAGAGGGGAGGAGATAAAAGCTGTCAGAATAGCTTCTTTGGGAAAATAGAAGGAAAGACTTTCCTTTAAAAGCTTCATCTTTGATAACCTGGCAGTTTTGATGAATTGGCAGAGACTATGATCATATAGTTAGCTAAGTTGGAAAAGTAAATGTTCATGAAAAGAGATTTTTTAAATCTTGCTAGGTCCAGTGGCTCATGTCTGAAATCCCAGTGATTTCGGAGACTGAGGCAGGAGGATTGAAAGCTCAAAGCTAGCATTAGCAACTTACCAAGGCCCTTAGCAATTTAACGAAACCCTGCCTCAAAATAAAAAAATAAAAATAAAAAGGACTGGGGACGTGGCTTAGTGATTAAGTGCCCCTGGGTTTAATACCCACTACTAAAAACAAAACAAAAACAAACAAGTAAATAAAATCTTATCACTTAGTTCCTAATCCTTAACCCTCAACTATTTTGTAACAAGATTAAGAGAGTGTTTTTTCTTCATTAGAAAGGAATTCCCAATTTGGGTTTTCTAGGCTGAAAAGAGCAGAGAAGGAGCTCTCCCACCTATGTTTAGGATATCAGTTACTGTGTTAGCCAGAATCATCTAGCTATATTAAAGAGCTGTAGTGGTATGTTCAGCTTTGCCTTCTATAGTTTTAATGTCCTGAAATTTACATTTCAGAGATTCAGGTTCTCAAAGAGCTAGACTCATAAAAAGAAATAGCTTCCTGCTGTGCAGCCCTGTGATGTATTTCCTATTTCAGATTGCTTCTCTTGGACACTTAAGACAAGATATCCTAGAACTATGCATGTTTATCCTTTCCTGTGAGTAGTTACCCAGCCAGAGATGGTAACATAACGTACTTTTTTCTGTCTTTGTCCTTAGGAGCCAATGAAGTGCTTCTGGTGGTTGGGGGCTTTGGAAGCCAGCAGTCTCCCATTGATGTGGTAGAGAAATATGACCCCAAGACTCAGGAGTGGAGCTTTTTGCCAGTAAGTGATAGTGGAACCATTCATGGGCAGAGAGCTTAAAGTTTTAATGACTTCAGTTCCTGGCTTTAGATGATAACCAGTCTAGCCTAAGAGTAGAAAAGCATAGTAGCTGCATAATGTTCCTTACAACAATGTTGCACACATAGTAGGTACTCCATAAATAGGTTGTTTTATTTATTTTTATTTTTTTATTTTTTGTGGTGCTGGGGATCAAACCCAGGGCCTGACACATGCTAGGCAAGTGCCCTGCCACTTAGCTACACCCCAAACCCTCAATAAACAGTTCAGGTTAGAAAATTAGAACATTAAACTTCAGAAACATTGGTGATCCTGTTTGAATTTAATTCAGCTGTCCACCATTATTTAGGTACCACTGGTTATATTGTATTAAATTATTTTGAATCAAACTTGTGTTCAGTTGAACTCAAAATTTTGTATCTTTCTCCCTCAGTAGCTATTTCAGTACTGAAGGAACAACAATTTCCGAGAAAACTTGTAAATCTTTGGAATAATCCTCCTTTCTTTTGTAATTTTGAATCCTGGCCCTGTGATTAGCAATGTGGGAATACTTCTCTACTTCATAGAAAGATATCAGTCTCTTAGCCTAGTGCCTTTGGAGTCAATTACTAGGTAGTAGAAAGACATGAAATCTCTTATAAACCTTGGAACAAGGTAAAAGTGCTTCTAGAAAGCACCACAGCAAGAATTCCATTTAACAGTCAGTCAGCTGGAGGCCACTTGAGGAGAAACCACTGCCTCAGGAAAGGTTCATAGTGACAGGTAAAAAGAAGCAAAAGAGAGGTGTGTAATAAAGACAGAAAGGACAGCAAAATGTAAGGCCTAAAACTTGCCTGAATGAAATACTCTGTACCTCTTCTTTCCCAAATCCATAGAGCATCACTCGTAAGAGACGTTATGTGGCCTCAGTGTCCCTACATGACCGGATCTATGTAATTGGTGGCTATGATGGCCGTTCCCGCCTCAGTTCAGTGGAATGTCTAGACTCCACAGCAGATGAGGATGGGGTCTGGTATTCTGTGGCCCCTATGAATGTCCGACGAGGTCTTGCTGGAGCTACCACCCTGGGAGGTAGGCTTGCTATGCAGACCGTGTTTCCATCTCATTGTAACTAGATCAGTGTATCAGCATTCTTACCTCTCCTGTTATCTGGCAGGAAATACAGAGGATAAATTGGCAAGGTCAAATGTTTCTTTTTGCTTTTGGAGCTGTCAGTGTTACAGAAGCTGTTTGATATTTGTGGATCTTTCAATGGTGACTCCAAAGTTGGTAATTCAAGTTCCATTGTGCTGAGTGATAACTAGCACTAGTTTTATTTTTACAAACTCCCAGGTAGTCTTTGAATGCTTTTAAGAATTTCATCTTACATCATTCTTTTTAAAGATGGTCTTGAATGTGCTGTCTTCCTTATTTCTGAGACATAATTGACTTATCCCATTTAAACACAACTTTTTTTGCTCACAGACATATGAAGAACCTGTGGGGAATTGTAAAGAAAAGAGTTCTTTGAAATCTCTCATTCTTTAAGTCTGTAATTTGTTCATTCTGAACAGATATGATATACGTCTCTGGAGGCTTTGATGGAAGCCGACGTCATACCAGTATGGAACGATATGACCCAAACATTGACCAGTGGAGCATGCTAGGAGATATGCAGACAGCTCGAGAGGGTGCTGGACTAGTTGTGGCCAGTGGAGTGATCTACTGTCTAGGTATTCAGCCTGGGATGCAGGGATAGAGAACACTCAATGGTTAGCAGACTCTAAGTAGAATCCCTTTATACCAGAATTAAGTTCATAGACTTCTTCAACAAGGAATATTGGTCTATCTCAATATATTTTCCATTAACTGGAAAACTGGGATTATCTTTTTTTTCTTTTTCTTTTCTTTTTTTGTGGTGCTGGGGATTAACCCAGAGCCTTGTGCGTGCAAGGCAAGCACTCTACTAACTGAGCTATATCCCAGCCCTGAGATTGTCTTTTTCTTGTAAGCAAAAAGTAGGGTAGTATTAGATTTCTGTTTGGATTATTAGAACTGTGGGAGAACTGAAACTAAAAAAAATTAATTGAAGCATTAACGGAAGGCTAACTGGGAATGGGCCTAAGGGTTTACCTTTCTTTTTAGAATGATCTCTCCTTTATTTTCCAGGAGGATATGATGGTTTGAACATTTTAAATTCAGTTGAGAAATACGATCCACATACTGGACACTGGACTAATGTTACACCAATGGCTACCAAGCGTTCAGGTAAGACTAGTCAGATTTGAGGGAGGAGACAGTAAACAGTGCTGTCAAATCTTTACACATGGAGTGTTAGTGTAGTCACAGGACAATATCAGTAAATCAGAGTTGCAGTTCCTACTTCCCTGTAGACTTGTAAGTATGAGTTAGATTCTGGTTTCTTCCTTGCCTCTTTTCTTTAAATGTTAGTGAGAATAAAGATAAACTTTCAACTAGGTTATAACTTTGAGGGCAAAAACTTTTTTCTTTTACTCATTTTAATGTCTTTGTTCCCTTCCTGCATTACAAAATATCTGATACAATTTCGTGTTGTTGTAATGTATGTTAAATAAATGTGTGTTAAATAAAACATGCATAAGGACAGAATGATAGCCACTTACCTTCACTGAGAGCTTCTTGAAATTGACTAGGCTGGTATGTAAGAAAAAACACTACTCTTCCAGTTTTCTTCTGGATAAAAATTGGACCATAACTCCTTTCTTTCCTTTCAACATTATTGCCACCTTCCTGGTTTTCTCCTACTGAAGAGGGTGAGCTCTGAGTTAGTGAAAATGAAGAGAACCATTTCAAATTTTATTTTATCATTCCAAGTGCTAGTCAGAAAGTTTACAGATGAGCCAGGCATAGCCATAATCCTAGCAACTCTAGAGGTTAAGGGAGGAAGATCACAAGTTCAAGGCCACTCTGAGCCACTTAGCAAGACCCTGCCTCAAAATGAAAAAAGAAGAGGAGGGGCTGGGAATGTAGCTTAGTGGTAGAGAGCCCTTGGGTTCTGTCCCTAGTACGGAAGGGTGGGGTGAGGAGGTAGAGATGAAAAACCTTACACTGCCCGAGATTATTGTAGGCAATTTTAGAATAATCCTTGGCTAATACTCGCTTTTTCCCCAGGTGCTGGAGTAGCCCTTCTGAATGACCATATTTATGTGGTTGGGGGATTTGATGGCACAGCCCACCTTTCTTCTGTTGAAGCATACAACATTCGCACTGATTCCTGGACAACTGTCACTAGTATGACCACTCCGCGATGCTATGTAGGGGCCACAGTGCTTCGGGGGAGACTCTATGCAATTGCAGGGTGAGAATTTAGAAACCAGAGTAGAATCCTGGACCCAGGGCAAGAGTCCATGTGATCCAAACCCCATTTTTAGATGGAGACAATTTGAGTGGGAGGAGATATCCCTAGTGATAACCCTAATGAAGGACTATGATATGCAATGCTCATTTCTTTTCTTTTGCTTTTCCCCACTCAGATATGATGGCAATTCCCTACTGAGTAGCATTGAATGCTACGACCCAATCATCGACAGTTGGGAAGTAGTGACATCCATGGGAACCCAGCGCTGTGATGCTGGTGTGTGTGTTCTCCGAGAGAAATGACCATTGTTTAGAGCACCATCCAGAGCTAGTGACCAGTCTAGGGGACAGATTGCGGAAGAATCAAGGATCCTTTCCAGAATGTCTGTTTCTCACTGTGTGCACAGAGTGATTACAAGCACCAGTGCAGTGACGATTGTACTTATTTGACACACACTCCCCCTTGCGCTGGTAATATCCCACAGGAGGGTGGGAAACAGGTACTCAAGGGAAGAGAATGCACAGTGAATGGATGTGAGACCAGATCACCTCTCCCTCTGGTCTGGGGAGCACTTTCTTATTGTTTTTCTTACCATGTGCTTGGGTGTGTGTGTTTGTGTGTGTGTGTGTGTATGTTGTGCCTCTTACATTGTGGAGAACTAAGGTGAATATAGCCTACTACATATAGACAGTATCCAGCCTAAATGAGTGGAGGAATTTCAGCTTGAGTAAGCTTGGTAAAATCCAAGTCCCCCCACCCCCACCCTGGAACCAAGTACCTTTTCTAATCTACAAAGAACTAGGAACATCACAGGTCCATTCAGGAAAAAGCAAAGGGGAGAGCCCTATCAAAACTTTGGGGGCCAAGGAAAGAGATCATGTGACATCCCTTAGGGGAAAAGGTTTGGTATATCCAAACAGGTTAGAATAAGTGACATGAACTGAGTTCAATGGGATGTGAGTGAACCTGCAGCACCACTAAGAAAACATAAAAGAAGGACATATTATTTGAAGGATTTTTTATTACCCTAAGTTCTTTGTAGAGTGTTGTACATCTTGGCACTGGAGAATGAGAGAGTACAGAATGAACAAATGTTGGAATGAAAGGAGATGGCTTATATGTAGGCATTCAGTATACCTGGGGATAAACTAGAAGTACCTGTGATTTTACAGTCGTCTTATTCCCTGCCAGGGCTCATGTAGCCATGGCAATGTTTGTTTTGAATGAGTGAAAGACTTTCTTTGTTGAATAGAATACTACTACACTATTACACTTCCACACTATTTATTTGGGGATGGGGTGGGGGTGGCAGCAGCCTGGTAGTTCAACTACCTGATTACTGCCCCATTCTTTTAAGGGCACACTTCTACTAAGAAGTGATTTTTACTGCTGTGTTTGGTACATTTAGTCCTCTGCCTGCTACAAGTTTCCCTTACCTGTCTTTCGAATGAATTTTATTTATCCCAGGACAGAATAATCAAGAACAACCAAAATGCGTGTTAGTTCCAGTACCTCTGCTGTCAACCATTTCTGAGCTACATTCAGACCTCTTCTGTGTCATGAAGTTGTTGCATTATGGGTGTTAGGAGTGTGGGAATGTGATAACTTTTAACAAGGATGCACTTTCCCTTTGCTCTGAAATTCCATTTTTTCCTCTTTCCCTAAGTTGTATTCACCTACAGAATTAATTTCCTTTGTATTTTTTTAAGAAAATAAAAAAGTCAGCTGTCTCAAATGCCTTTAAGAGAGTTTGTGTGGGCAGGGGATATAGCTCTGTGGCAGAATGCTTGCCTGTCATGCATGAGGCCCTGGGTTCTATCCCTAGCAGCACACAGGTTTGTTGCTAATGAGCTCTGCCTTCAGACATTTTGAGGAACAGGCATAGGGATCAGCTGTAGGTCCTGTCTTCCTCTACCTGTTCACTGTATTTGCCAACTAGATCTGCTATTTCTGTGAGCCAAAGGTAAGAGGTAGCATTTTTGCCACAGTGGAGATTGTCCTCAGTTCAGTGTTAATCTGAATTTGCCATATTTATCGGCCCCGCTCCCACTTGGAGTTTACTTGAAACTAAAGGAAATAAAGAGGTGGCAGTCTTGAATTCATTTAGCACCCACTTGAGTTTTTCAGTCACCCTAGTCCTTTGTTGTGGTAGGTTTTTGTTTGTTTTTGACATACTGGTGATTGACCCAGAACCTCATGCATGCTAGGCAAGCACTCTACCGCTGAACTACATCCCCAACCCTTTTTATTTGATACTGAGACAAGATCTTGCTGTGTTTCCCAGGCTGGCCTCAAATTTGAAATCCTCCTGTCTCAGCCTCCCAAGTAACTGGGATTACAGATGTGTAGCACTGCACCCAGCCCCAGTCCTTTTTCTTTTTACTTCAACTTACAGCACATGATGTGAACCGCTATGCAAAAGGCCTGCAAAACTGCAAAAATATGGATGTTCTCAGAGCAAAAGGAAGAGCATAAAAGGAAATTTTTCACTAAACAGGCCAGCCAGCCCTGATCATATGGATTGAGCTTGCTAATTTTTTTTTAATTTTTATAGTTGTAGATGGACAGAATGCCTTTATTTTATTCATTTATTTTTATGTGGTGCTAAGGATCAAACCCAGTGCCTCACACATGCTAGGCAAGTGCTCTACCACAGCCACAACCCCAGCCCGTAATTTGTTTTTATTATTATTTTTTTGTCTTTGGGGTCTTGGTTCCTGTGTTTGTGCCTGCTAATTGAACCACAGCCTGTGAAATCTGGCTCATTTTATCTCAGGAAGAGATTGAGAGGAGGTTGCAGGGGAGGCAGAAATGGAGATGAAGGACTGATAGCTCCATTACCAGCTCCTGAGTTCAGACCAAATTTATAAATGGTTCGTATACTGAAGCCACAGCTGAATGTTCTACAGGAAAATCAACATGTAAAACTCACTGTTCCTTCTCTACTTTGTCCCCCAATTTTACACTCCTGCACATTCTCTCACTTGTACACAGGGATCTCCCTAATTTGGTGGTTCCTCATTATTCTAGCTCCTATAACTAGTAATCAGCCACTTAGTGACTTAGCTTAGGAAAGCTTTCTTTTGTCTGTCATCCTCACAATACACACCCAGTTAGTTTAAGTTCTACACAGTTGTTTCAGATCCATTCTCATATCTTCATTCTCTCTGCTACCAGATAGCTGAGGCCTTTATGCAAGATTCATGAGGTAATACTCTCCTGATGTCCTTACTATTACTACTTTCCTCTGTTTCTAGTCCCTTCATTTTGTGAAGCTCAGATACGATCATAACATATAACAGATTATCAGTATGTATTATTTCCAGCCTAAAATTCCATAGATTTCCATTGCCTATGTTTTAAAGTTAAAATTCCTTAGTATGACATTAGACTCACGGGATCTAGTCCCATTCTATCTTTCAGATCTTACCTATTACTACTGCTACTATCCCAGGCATAATGGGCTCCTGGTCTACTTACCATTCCTAAATTTGCTCTCACCCTGATTCATGGATTATACTTTTCCCTCTTGTCTAAAATCTTGCTTTCCTGACAATCCTAGTCACCTTTTAATGCCTAATTAAAAGATCACCTAGGTAAAGCCCTTTCAACTTCCCGAACAAAAATACTCCCCAATCCATTTACAGTACTTTGCTCCTGTTTTTATTACACACCATAGGGTTCAAGTGTCTTCCTATTCCGCCTATATTCTCGTATACAGAGTTCCTAATTGCACTTCAGGGTGCAGCATTGTGTCTGCTGTATTATTAAACACAGAACTAATGAAAACAGCAGGGGATGGTGGGCAGATTACTTTGTTCCCCCTGGCCATTTCAGGAAACTCATGGCCTATTAGAACTACTAAGCTGGAGATGTAAAGACTAATTAGATGGGATGATATAGTGTAATAAGAACAGTGACTTTAGAGCTGCATCTACATCTATGGACCCTGGAGAGAAACTTGTGATCTTTGCCTTTCTCGTGTGCACTGGGAATGACAAGAGTGCCAACCACATAAGGAAACTGCAATGATTTAACAAGTTAACCAAACCACTAAATCACAATGCTTTGCTGCCTAGTAAATAGTCACTATTATTAGAACAGAGAGTAACAAGAACTTCCACGCATCTTTTTCAACACTAAAAAGGCACGCGTCCCTCTAAGTTGCTTCCTACAGAAAAAGATAATATGGTTAAATCTTGCTAAGAGGGAACTCGACCCAAATTCTCTACAGGGTACTCCCAATAATATCCCCATCCTTTACGCGAGACGATCACAATCAGAAAACTGAACGGTAAAGCCATCCTTAGTGATTTGTCTAGGTCTTAATACTAAGGGGAGCCTGGTGACCAGGCGGGTATGCGGAGTAAGGTCTTGACAATGGTCACAGGAGGTACCCCTGTCACAAAGCTAGGCTGACAGCCACTCGGGCTGTGCAATGAATGAGGGCGCTTGCGCAGCAGGGTACAGCGCAGTGGAAGCGGACGCCTGCGCAGAGGGGGTGATCGTGCGCTCGCGCCCCGCCTCTGCCGAGCCGCGCCAGCGCAGTCAAGAGCCAGCGAGCAAAGACAGCGCCTGCGTGGTCGTGGCCGGGGAGGCTGTGGCGGCAGCGGCGATGGAGCCAGCGGAGCCCCCAAACGAGTTAGTGTCAGCCGAGGGCCGAAACCGGAAGGCGGTGCTGTGCCAACGTTGTGGCTCTCGCGTGCTGCAGCCAGGGACCGCTCTCTTCTCCCGTCGACAGGTAAGAAGGCAGGTTAGAGGCCGCTTACACTGCCGTCTTTCACGGGCCGAAGCGGTCTGAGTCCGACTCTTGGGTTTCCGGAGACCGCGCCCCGCCTCGCGCGGTCCCTAAGCCCCGCCCCTCAGGCTCGAGGTCCCGCCCCACTGGCTCTGGTTGGCGAGGCTCCGCCCTTGCGGCCGTGGCGGCGGGAGACGCATGGGCTACAGCCGCAAGACCGCGGAAGCCTTTTCGCCGGGAGGACGTTCCCGGTGCACTGGTGTGCGGCCATGGCCAGCTAGACTCTGCCGCAGGAGAGCTTCCTCTGCACCAGCCTCCCCTGGGCCTTCCTCCCGAGCGCGGACAATGAGCTCCTCCACGCCGCAGGGCGGTTTCCGCGTGCTTGTGGAAGGGGTGCTCCCCAGCCCGCTGCTTCCGAGAGCTCTGGCCAACCTGTGAGACCCCGCAGGTGCATGGTTCAGTCCCAATCTGGTGTCGCCCCGGGACGCTGGAATGTAACCTCTCCCACATCAACCCCTAGCCACCGATCCTTACTCCACCGCCTCATTTCTGACAGGCGCCTGCCAGCACCACAGAGGAGCTCCAGATACAACTTTGGTGTAGGGGTACGCAGAATAATTCCTGGTACAGCTTCCCAAGGCACTGCAAGCCAGTTTTTGAGACGAATCATATTTCAAGTGGGATACATATCAGAAATTATGGAAATAAATTTCGAAGGAAGACAATTTTTCTTCAGATTAGAACTTTTTTTTTTAAATATTTTTTTATTGTAGATGGACACAATGTCTTTATTCTATTGCTTTGTATGTGGTGCTGAGGATCGAACCCAGGGCTTCACGCATGCGAGGCAAGCGCTCTACCGCTGAGCTACAATCCCAGCCCCAGATTAGAACTTTTAATAACCTTCGTACCACCATCACTCCAAATGAGAAAGTTGATACATTTTTTTTTATTTTGGTAAACTTTTTATTAAAATGTAACATACCCTTAGGAAAGTGCAAAATAATCTCGTTTCAACCATGTACATATCCTATCAGTTCAAATGATTTTTTAAAATAATGTAGACCATTTTGTTATTTTCTTTTTTTTTTTTTTTTTTTTTTTTAAATATTTATTTTTTAGTTGTAGGTGGACACAATATCTTTATTTTATTTTTATGTGGTGCTGAGGATCGAACCCAGTGCCTCCCGCGTGCTAGGCGAGCACGCTACCACTGCGCCACAACCCCAGCCCCCCATTTTGTTATTTTCATGTGGTTGAATTAATCCCTACAACTCAGGGCACTGAAGAAGGAGGATCACAAGTTCAAGCTTTAGCAATTTATACCTGTCTCAAAAAGGGCTGGGGAGCCAGGTTTGGTGGTACACGCCTGTAATCCCAGCAGGTCAAGAGTCTGAGGTAGGAAGATCTCAAGTTCAAAGCCAACTCCAGCAATGGCAATGCATTAAGCCACTCAGTGAGACCTTGTCTCTACATAAAACACAAAATAAGGCTGAGGATGTGGCTCAGTGGTCAAGTGCCCCTGAGTTCAATCCCTGATACCAAAAAAGGGGGAGGAGGGACTGGGACTGTAGCACAGTAGTAGAGTGCCCCTGGGTTCAGTTCCCAGTACTAGGGGGGATTGGTGGCAGGAAATAAGGCTGAGGTTGAGTTAAGGTGATTAGAATGGAAGTGGGGAGCCATGGAGTGGACACCCAAGAAATGCATAGGATATGAATCAAAAGACAGACTCAGCTGGGCACGGTGGTGCACACCTGTAGTCCCAGCACTTTGGGAAGCTGAGACAGGAGAATCATGAGTTCAAAAGCCAGCCTCAGCAACAGCAAAGAGCTAAGCAACTCAGTCTCTACATAAAACACAAAATAGGGCTGGGAATGTAGCTTAGTGGTCGAGTAACCGTGAGTTCCATCCCTGGTACCAAAAAGAAAAAAAAAGACTCATGCCAGGTGTGGTGGTGCGCACCTGCAATCCCAGCAGCTCAAGAGGCTGAGACAGCTTAGTGAGGCTCTAAGCAACTTAATGAGACCCTGTCTCTAAAAATATTAAAAAGGGTTAGAGATGTGGCTCAGTAGTTAAGTACCCCTGGATTCAATCCCCAGTACTAAGAGAAAGGGAAGAGGGAAGAGGAGAAATGGGAAAGGAAAGGGAAAAAAAGAGAAAGAGGGAGGAAGAAAGATAAGAAAGAAGGAAGAGAGGAAGAAGTCTCCAAAGATTACACATTGTATGATTCCTTTTATATAACATTTTCAAAATGACAAAAATTTTCAGAAACAAAAGGCAGGTTAGTGGTTGCCAGGGATAGGAAATGATGAGTGTGGTTATAAAAAGCAATGTGAGTGATCCTTGAGGTGATGGAACTATTCACTATCTTGACTGTGACAGTGGATATACAAACTTACATGTGATAAAGTGGTATAGATCTAAATACACATGGTGACATGAGCTTCTCCAGAGGCTGAGGCAGGATCACAGTTGACGCCGGCGTGGGCTGGACAACCCCCTGTCTCAAAATAGGAAAGGGCTGGGGATATAGCTCAGTGGTAGAGCAGCCCTGGGTTCAATCTCCAGTAATGGGGCGGAGAACTAAATACACAAGTATACAAAAGAAAAGTAACTAGTATCTGAATAATAAACTGTATGGATTGTATCTGTGTTTATATGTTGGTTGGGATATTATAGGGTTTTGCAAACTGTTGCCTTTGGGAGAAACTGTAAAAGATACATGGAATTTCTGGGTTATTTCTTTTATTATTTTTATTTATTTATTTATTTATTTATCTATCTATCTATCTATTTATTTATTTATTTTGCAGTGCTAGGGATTGAACCCAGGGTTGCTTTACCACTGAGCTACAACCCCAGCCCTTTTTTAATGAGAACAGGGTCTTGCTAAATTGCCTAGGAGGGCCTTGAACTTGCAACCCTCCTGCCTCATCTTCCTAAATTGCTGGGATTACAGGCATGTGCTGCTATGCCCAGTAACCTGACTTCTAACGTAACGGCTAAAGGCCCTCAGAGCAAGTGTACCAAGAGAAACACCACAAGTTGCATACCCTTTCTAACCTAGTTTGGCACTTTCACGGCCTTACAGTCACCAAGGCAGTCCCCTTGGCTGGCCTATGCTTCATCTCCCAGCAGAAGAATTATCAAAGAATTTATAGATGTACTTAATTTATAGATGTACTTAAAGTTCTCACAGAAGGGAGATAATTATCACAAAGTAAACAGAAGTTTACTCTGTATTATAACAGTTTTTATTCTCATCCAAACTATAGCATGCTTGCCAAGTTTTGTATGAGAATATATTTTTACAAAGAGAAGGAGATGTTTTATTTTTAGAAGGGTACTGTGAACAGCTCATCAACAGAAGCCCACTGACTTGTGGTGTTCTATCTGTTTCTGAAGAGGCTGTAACTAGCTGCAGCTACTAACTAGCTGTAGTCCTGATAGGAAAGATAACCCATCTGGCCAGGATATCACTGGCAACCTTGGTCCCCAACAGAGACACTTGCCTTAAATCTGATGGGAATTTTTTTTTCAGTTGTCAATGGACTTTTATTTTACTTATTTATAATGCAGTGCTGAGAATCGAACCCAGTGCCTCACACATGCTAGGCAAGCGCTCTACCACTGAGATACAACCCCAGGCCCTGATAAGAATTTTTTAAATTTTCACCCCAACAGTCTTTCCAGAAAGCCTTATTTTATTCCAGATGTCATAGCCAGTCACCTGGCCCTAGTGATTTTCTTGGCCTTGGGATGAATAGGTTGAGGTCCAGGCACAGATATGCATGTACGTGCGCATATGAAGGTGTAGCCTTACTACACGTGGGTCTGGCTTATGGGAGCTAAATAAAAACAAGAGTGTTGAGGAATATATGGAACAGGGCCCAGAATGACACCATGAATGACAGTTAATAACAACAGTGTCTCCATTACTCCCAGAGGAGACACTGCAGATGGGTGCTTTGCACTATAATTAGGAACAGGAGAGGGAAGCTGGCACTCTTGCTGGGCCCTCCTGAAGGCAGTTGCTTAAGTGCTCCATTTTCTTGGACACACTGAATTATTGGCTGAATGTCTTAACTCGTTACCAAAGTTCTATTCTGCTTCTGGTTTGATTTCACACCTGCAAGACAGAGGACAGACCAGAGATATTTTTAAGGAAATTGAGGCCCACAAAGTTACAGAAAGGTCTGGAATTCAAGTCTCTTGGCTCCTGAATTTTGATGCCCAACTCTTTATTTTTTAAAATTTTTTTGTAGTTGTAGATGGACAGAATGCCTTTATTTTGTTTGTTTATTTTATTTTATTTATTTATTTATTTATTTATGGTACCAGGGATTGAACTCAAGGGCACTTGACCACTGAGCCACACCCCCAGCCCTATTTTGTGTTTTATGTAGAGACAGGGTCTCACTGAGTTGCTTAGTGCCTCGCCGTTGCTGAAGCTGGCTTTGAACTCGCAATTCTCCTGTCTCAGTCTTCCAAAGTGCTGGGATTACAGGTGTGCGCCACTGCGCCCAGCTTTATTTGTTTATTTTTATGTGGTGCTAAGGATCCAACACAGTGCCTCATACATGCTAGGCAAGTGCTCTGCCACTGAGCTACAGCCCAAGCCCCTTTGATGGCCAACTCTTATTTAAGTCTCTGCTGTTTTAATTTTCATTTAGGGTGAGACAGCATTGGGGATACATTTAACTATCCAATGAAGCAAAGAGGGACTGGAATGACAATGTAGCAGGAGGAGGAAGAATTTTTTTTTTTTTTTTTGGTACCAAGGATTGAACTCAGGGGTACTCGACCACTGAGTCACATCCCCAGCCCTATTTTGTGTTCAATGTAGAGACAGGGTCTCACTGAGTTACTTAGCACCTCACCATTGCTGAGGCTGGCTTTGAACTCATGATTCTCCTGTCTCAGCCTCCCTAAGTGCTGGGATTACAGGTGTGCGCCACCACGCCCGGCGAATCTCATATTTTTTTAACATCTTCAGATGACATCTCAGGTCACATAGCAAAGGGTAGTAGAGATATGTTTTAATAAGCCAAGTGCCTGGCTGGGTGTGGTGGCACAAGCCTATAATCCCAGTTGCTCAGGAGGCAGAGGCAGGAGGATCACAAGTTTGAAGCCAGCCTCAGTAATTTAGGAAGACCCTGTCTCAAAATTAAAAAGGCTGAAATTATAGCTCAGTGACAGAGCACCCCTGAGTTCAATCCCCAGCACTACAAATAATAATATTAATAAGCCAGATGCTTAAAGGATGTGGAATAGACATGTTCTGGATCAGGACCCCCTCTCACTCCTCAGAGATCCCCTACGTGCTACTGTGTGGCCCAGGGTTCAGAAATGCTACCTCCAGTTTATTTAATACATGCTGATTTCCAGTGCCAGGCTGGCATACTGAGGCCATCCTATTTTATTACAGTTTGGAAATGCATTAGAAATGTGTTTTGGGGTGAGAAAAAAGTAATATTAACAGCAGCGATAAAGAGGAGCAGAGGGGCGCAACGCTGTGCCGGCATTGTGTCTTTTAGCAGCTAAAAGTATATACACCACTCTCATGGAGGAAGTTAAAGCAGTCATGTGCAGCTGGGCACAGTGGTGTACGCCTGTAATCCCAGCAACTCAGGAGACTGAGGCAGGAGGACCTAAGTTCAAGGCCAGCCTTAGCAACTTAATGAGGCCCTATATCAAAATTTAAAAGGCTGAGGATGTAGCTCAGTGGTAAAGTGCCCCTAGGTTCAATTCCCAACACCAAAAATAATAGCGATGATAATAATCAGAAAATAATAACAAAAAAGTGGAAATGGCATAAGGAAACTCCAAGGAGTAATGAATATGTTGGTTATCTTAATTATGGTAATGATGTCACCAGTGCATACATGTGCTGAAATGTATCAAACTGTATGCTTTAAATATGTGCAGTTTATGAATCATTTATACTTAAGCTCTTTTTTTAAAAAAAATGCAGTGGACAGTAGAGAAAGCTAGTTCAGGCTGGTTAGAGAAGACGTCCTGAGAAGGTTATATTACAGCTAAATACCAAGAAGGTGCTGGCCATGCCCAGCCCTGAGGGCAGAGCAGGCTCCTGCTAGTGGAGGAAGCAAGGCCAGTGTGCCTGAAGCAGTGAGCCAGGGAGAGACTAGGACCATGTGGGGCCTTGAAGGCCACAGTCAGTGCAGCAGGGAAGCCAGCAGCTGAGCTGCTCTTTCATCTCTCTTTAGAACCAGGGCAGGGACCAGAAGAGCCACCCAGCATCCTAGTCTATAACCTAAGGAGAGGGCCCTTCTTTTTTCTTTTTCCTCCTTCCATAAAGCTGCTGGGAGCAGAGTAAAGTGTAAAGAAAACGAGGGTGATGGTGTGACTGGGCCAGTTCAACTGCTATGTTCCTTATGTTTTCTTCCCATTGCAGCTTTTCCTTCCCTCCATGAGAAAGAAGCCAGCTCTGGCCGATGGCAGCAATCCTGAAGGCGATCTCCTCCAGGAGCACTGGCTGGTTGATGACATGTTCATCTTTGAGAATGTGGGCTTCACCAAGGACGTAGGCAACATCAAGTTTCTGGTCTGCGCAGACTGTGAAATTGGACCCATTGGCTGGCATTGCCTCGATGACAAGAACAGTTTCTATGTGGCCTTGGAACGGGTTTCCCATGAGTAACTGAGGGGACGGGGACTGAGATCTACCCCCAACTATAAAAGCTCTCCCCACAAGAACTGGCATTTGACCTGTGTAACTGTTGTGCTGCCTTCTCTGTACTAATACAAATGATGAGCACCACCACCTCCCCTGGAGCATGCAGAGGGCCAGTCCTGTGTCCTCCACGCCTTGCTGCATGCCTCGTGCTTGGTCCACTGTGCATTACCTGTCCTGCTGCCTCTTTCCCCTAGTTTTAGGACACTGTCACACCTCCACAAATCTAGTCTCATCCCTGGCACTCTGCTGAGGCTCTATTTTACCCAGGACTTGCCTTTTTTTTTTTTTTCCTTGCTCTGGGAGAGCAGTATTCAACTTTTTAGCCATGACACATGACGAGATGCTCATGTGCTGATAGTTGAAACTCCACCTTCTAAATCTCATTCAAGAAAGCATACATGTAGCCGAGCGTGGTGGCGCACGCCTGTAATCCCAGCATTTACAGAGGCTGAGACAGGAGAATCGCGAGTTCAAAGCCAGCCTCAGCAACAGCGAGGCGCTATGCAACTCAGTGAGACCCTGTCTCTACATAAAACACAAAATAGGGCTGGGGATGGGGCTCAGTGGTCAAGTGCCCCTGAGTTCAATCTCCAGTACCAAAAAAATTTAAAAAAGCATACACATATCTGAGACATACTATTCTGAGGCTAACCTTATTAATTTATTCTTTGTAAAAGTAAAACATTTACAAACTTCAGTATTTGAACCACTAATGAGAAACACACTACTTTGGGTTCATCTGTAATACCATGTTTGAAAGCCTTTGCTCTGGGTGGATACTGATGTTTTATTGCAAAGATGGATGTGGCCCCTTTTTCCTTCAAATCTTAATGTGATTTCTCCTTTTACTGGTTCTTAATGTCTACAGCCTGTACATTAGCATCAGACTGTCAGCACCATCTGGCAGCCACCCAGGGGAAACATGCCCTGGCTGTTAACCAGGCTCCCCTGGAGAGTAGAGGGTATGAGGTATATAAGGGAAAGACCTTTGCCTGTCTCCTCTGGACAGGTAACTTTCTTCCACTGTTCTTAGGACAGACTTCTGTAATAGATGGCATCATCATTTACCAGACATTACTAGGCATGGTCCTCATGGTTTTGATTCAATTGAATCTCCCTCCCAACCCAGAATACAGAATTTTCCCACCAATACACCTCTATTTCTATTGCTGTGGGGTTGCTCTGTTTGATATTAGCAAACTTATTTAAGTCTTCACCATGATTTCCAATTATTCTGTCCTTTCTCTTCTGAAATGACTTGCATCTTGGAAGGGATCTATATGACCAGGTGTCAGGTGTCCTCCCAGCGACCCCACCTCCAGAGGCCTAAATTTGAAATTAGGACTAAATAGAGACCTTACATCCAAAGTCCTTTCCTTTGCATCTGTTGCATCCTCCTTCCTTCCTTCCTTCCAGAACTTTCTAATGACTTCCCCACTAAAGTAAAGGCCTTGAGCATAGTTTTGCAACTAACCTACTTGCTTAGAAATGTGGCTTCCTGCCCCAGTCAGCTTGAATGAGCTCCAGTAGAAACAGAGAACTTTTCCTGACAAATGATCAAATGTCCATTATGAGATTCGTGAACAAATGAGAATTACCCACTCATGTCAGAGGAATAAAACCAAGTAATTGCCCCTAGGGACATGTGGCCCCTCACATCACAACCCAAAACCTAAGCTGAGTATTTTCTTAAATTAGGCTTTAACTTCTTTTAATTACAAAAAATAGTACATATTTATTGTAGATAAATTTTTTAAATGAGTATAATTTTTTTTTTGGTACTGGAGATTGAACTCAGGGGCACCCAACCACTGAGCCACATCCCCAGCCCCATTTTGTGTTTTATGTAGAGACAGAGTCTCACTGAGTTGCTTAGCGCCTCGCCGTTGCTGAGGCTGGCTTTGAACTCGCAATTCTCCTGTCTCAGCCTCCGTAAATGCTGGGATTACAGACTTGCGCCACCGCGCCCGGCTCTATGAGTATAATTTTTTTCAAGTTAATTCAGACTTCTACCATCCAGAGATTGCAAATGATAATGTGGTGTATGTCCTTCTCAATGTTTTTATATGTAAATATTACATGTACAGTTTTTAAAAGAAATATGAGCTCATGCTGTACTCTTTTATAACTTGCTTATTGTTTTGTTGTTTAGTAAAACAGAATGAAGAGGCTGGAGATATAGCTACATGGTAGAATACTTGAGTTCATTCCCTAGTACTGCAAAATAATAAATCTGGGTGAATATCTTCCCTGTCAGTAGCTACCCATCCATGTACACCATTGTTATTATATTCTATTGTATCACTTCACTATAATTTATTTCTATAACCCACTATTAGGTTGCCTGCAGTTTCTTATAATCAATGATATAATGTGCAATCTGTATAAATCTGTATGCCACTTTTTTTTTTTTTTTTTTTTTTGGCAATACTAGGGAATGAACCCAAGGCCTTATACCTGCTAGACAAGGGCTATACCACTGAGCTACAACCTGACCCTTTATTATTTTAATTTGAGACATGGTCTCGCTAGATTGTCCAAGCTGGCCTTAAACTTCCATCCTTCTGCCCTGGCCTCCCAGGTATCTGGGATTACAGGCGTACACCACAATGCCCAGCTTAGATCCATATCCATAATTATTTCCCTGGCATTGTGAGAAATGGAATTGCAGGGTGTGCACATTTCCAAGGCTTTGCTGTTTTGACACCTGTTCCTCAAAAAGCTGTGCTAATTTACCCTCTTCAGCAGTATAAAAGAGCACTCACTTTCTGACCCTTACTAACACTGGTATTTATTATCATTAAAAATATTTTGCCACTTTGATAGAAAAATAGTATCATTGTTTTATTTGCATTTTATTTCTAATGAAATTTTATATACTTACTGATCATTTGTTTTTCCTTATTTTAGAATTGCCAAACATCATTGTGCTAGTAACCAAAAGTATTGAGTTAACAATTCTGCCTTTTCAGTTTGATTTGGGGAAAAGAAATGAATTTAAGCAGTGGAAATTAGAGTTCTGTGCATACTTGGGAAGAGGGCTGGGGATGTAGCTCAGTGGTAGAAAGTTGGCCTAGCATGTGTGAGGCCCTTGGGTTCAATTTCCAGCACCACACAAAAAAAGTAACTACTTGGGAAGAATATATAATTTGAAAAGCAGAAGAGAGCTAAAACCTGAACTCTAGGGTTTAGCTTGATTTCTGACAACTACCTAACTAATCAGTATCTATTATAAAAATGAGAATGTCATCCTTCCATTGCTATCATACATAATAGGTTCTCCATAAACACTTGTGAATCAGTTAATCCAGTGTTAATACGGGTCAGAAACTGAGTGCTCTTTTACACTGCTGGAAAAGCGTAAATTAGCACAGCTCTTTTTCAGTAATGTGTCCAAAGCCTGAAAATGTGTACAACCTGCAATTCCACTTCTCATAATGTATGCCAACGGTACCCAAGAGGTAACCCATGCTTGTTGCTGTGAGTACAGGAACCTGCAGTTCGAGAGCAGTTGTAGCTCATTGACGGTGCTCGATGCTTAACATGTCCAAAGCCCTGGGTTCCATCCCAACACCAAAACAGAAACAACTCACAGTTCCTATTGATGAGAGCAATTGTGCAAGGGCCTAATTGTTAATTAAAAATTTTTAATCACAAAAAAAGGGACAGTGGTATACTGACATTTTACATATTGTAAAAGACTATTCAAGTAACTAACACATAAATTATGAGGACTTCAGCTCCTGGTAATGGTAGATAGGTAATTTGGACTAACTATCTCACTGGGGGCAACTAGATAGCCCTGAAAAAATATTTTTAAAATTGTTTAAGGCCCAGCACAGTGGCACTCGCCTATAATCCCAGTGGAGACAGGAAGCCTGTAAGTTTGAAGCCATCCTTAGCAATTTAGCAAAACCCTGTCTCAAGATTTTATTTTTTATTTTTTGGGGTACTGGGATTGAACTCAAGGGCACTCAGGCACTGAGCCACATCCCCAGCCCTATTTTTTTGTATTTTATTTAGAGACAGGGTCTCATTGAACTGCTTAGCATATTGCCATTGCTGAGGCTGGCTTTGAACTCATGATCCTCCTGCCTCTGCCTCCTGAGCTGCTGGAATTACAGGCCTGCACCACCGCACCCGGCTTCAAGATTTAAAACAAAAACAAAAAACAAAACAAAAAAAATGGCTAGGGATGTATCTCAGTGGTACAGCATTTGCCTGGCATGCACACGGTCTGGGTTCAGTCGCTAGTACTACAAAAAAGAAAAATTGTCTTCAACTCTTGATACCAAGAATGGTATTGTGTTTAGGAGCACTTGGTATGGCCCAGGATTTGACATGCAATCATAGGCTTTCCTTCATACTGTCTAACAAAACCAGGCTCCTTCACACCCCTGGTAATAGAATTGTTTAGCTTTATACCAAGAAGTCTGGAAAAGCACCAAAATCCACATGTAACTTGCCCAGGTATACTTAGAGGGTGCTGTGAGACCACAGGTTTTTAAGAGATTGTCTAAAATGAAAAAGCATGTGAGCAGATTCTATGGTGGTTCCATTTGTGCTGAATGCATCTGTGACAGGATCAGGCCTGTTAAGCATCGACAGGATCATTTCCTTGTCCAGGAGCAGAAAATTGTCAATTGCCAAAGGTACCAGCAGTCAAAAGCTAAATAGAAAATGAAGTTTTTTTGAGTAACTTGAAAAAAATTAAAAACAACTAGGAAAAAATTCTATTTGAAGACATCAGAGAGCAAATATGATTTTGAAATACTATTAGACTGAGATCTTGAGGACATGGAAGCCCTGGGAACTGGGCTTAGTTTTATGGACCACTGTTTCCTGGATATATTTGCCAAACTTGGAGGCTATTCAGAGACTTTGGGATTGTTGGGGAGGGTGCTTGGTATTGAACTCGGGTCCTCACACATGCTCTAACACTGAGCTACATCCCAACCCCAAAATCAGTGGTTTTTGGCAGATTTCCAAAAGTATGGACAGGGCTTGTCCATGGGTGCTAGATTTGGTGATGTCCCTTACTTTGGGTGGAGACCATCAGCCCTTTGCAACTCAGAAAAAAATGGTGAATGAGAAGTAGGAAATGGGTCCCCACAGGGATTGCTGCGCAACTTCCAATCATACCAACTTTGAAATTAGATTACGGTGCTCCCAGCGTGGCAACTTCCTCAAACCCTTGGTATAAGCAAATAAAAATTGTCTCTAGAGGAAAATATAATCCTAAATCTCAAATTATTTCTACAAGCAAATTTCACTAATAAACTAGAACTAGAGAACTAGAAAACAGACCTGAGCATACTGACAGACTTGCAATATCCCACGTATAACAAAATGTAGCCAGGCATATGAGACAAGATAGTAAGAAAACTAGCAAAACAACAGACAGGAAAAAAAAAAAAAAACCACTGCAGAGGCCCATCATGGCTAAAGATACTAGAGCTTTCAAACGTAGGCTTTAAAATAACTGCCAACTATGTTCAAGGAGATACACAAGTTTGGGAATTTCAGCAGATACCTGGACATCTAAGAAAAAGAGAGCTGGGGACATAGCTCAGTGATAGAGTAGTGGCCAGCATGAGGCCCTGGGTTCAATCTGCAGTACCACAAGACAAAAAAAAGCACATTCTTTAAAAAGTATAACTTTTTAAAAATCCAATGTCATGTATACCTAATTAGAATACATAAATTTTTTAAAATCCAATAACCCCTATAGTCCCAGTTGCTTGAGAGGCTGAGGCAGGAGGACTGCTTGAGACCAGGAGTTTGAGGTCAGCCTGGGCAAAATAGCAAGACTCTATTCCTAAAAAAATTTAAAAATTTGCTGGGTGCAGTGGCACACACCAGTAACCCCAGCAACTTCGAAGGCTGAGGTAGGAGGATCAAGTTCAAAACCAACTTCAGTAATTTAGTAAGGTCCTGTTCCAAAAAAAAAATAGAAAGGGCTATCAGCGGTTAAGAGCCCCTGGGTTCAATCCACGGTACCAAAACAGTATATAAAAATAAAAATTCAATAATCAAATGAAGATTCATTGGAAGCTTTTAACAGCAGATTGGGCAGTGCTGAATAGAGAACTAGAAAACAGACCTGGGCATACTGACTGACTTGCAAGACTGCAACACAAATCCTTTTACACAAATCTTTTGAGAGAAATTAAAACAAATTCATGGGGCCAGAAAACTAGAGCCCACAGGCCAGATCCATTCAGCCTGTGTGTGATTTGTAAAGACTGAAGGGCCTGTGTGGTAAGAATTGTTTCTATGTTTTTTCCCCCCCTTGCAGGGCTGGAATCAAACTCAGGGCCTTGTGCACGCTAGTCAAGTGTTCTACCTCTGAACTACATCCCAGCCCAGTGTTAATATTTTTAAATAGGCTGGGATTGTGGCTCAGCAGTTGAGCGTTTGCCTCACATGCATGAGGCACTGGGTTCAATCCTCAGCACCACATAAAATAAATAAAAGTATTGTGTTCATTTACAACTAAAAAAATTTTTTTTTTAAATATATTTTTAAATAGTGAAGAAGTATCTTACATTATATTGTCAAATTTGTCTCGGCCCACAAAACCTAATATTATCCAGTTCTTTAAGAAAACAGTTTGAGCCGGGCGCGGTGGCTCACGCTTGTAATCCCAGCACTTGGGGAGGCTGAGACAGGAGAATCGCGAGTTTAAAGCCAGCCTCAGCAATGGCGAGGCGCTAAGCAACTCAGCGAGACCCTGTCTCTACATAAAACACAAAATAGGGCTGGGGGATGTGGCTCAGGGGTCGAGTGCCCCTGAGTTCAATCCCCGGTACCAAAAAAAAGAAAACAATTTGACCCAGAAATTCCAAACAACTGACTTTGGATGCTGTTCTGTAGGCTCTGGGTCAGATTCTTTGTCCATGAAGAGACTGGCATCATTTAAAGATGTGGCTGTGGACTTCACATGGAAAGAGGAGTCAAGACTTGAATGATGCCCGGAGAACCCTGCACAGTGATGTGATGCTGGGAGACCTACACTGGCATGGTGTCCTTGGGGCACTGCATTTCCAAATCTGAAGCACTCTTCAAGTTGGAGCAAGGAGCAGAGCTCCACGACAATAGAAGAACCTCTAAGCCACAGAGGATCCAAAAAAATCACAGTAGACGTTTGTGGTGAGTTAGAATCACCACCAGCAACACATCCACAGAGGAGAGGTGAATTAGGAAAAACTTAGCATCACGGGATTCAAACTGGACTGCAACCTTTTGAATATACTAAGAAAATGGACAGTCCTCCACATGGAGGCAGAATTAACAACACATAAGAACATTCACATGGGAGACCTATCAATATACTGAATTTGGGAAAGCCTGTGACACAGGGAAGAAAACTTTGTAAAAAAAAAAAAAATCTAACCCCACTAAACATCAGCAAATACACGAAGGAAAGAAACCCTATGAATGCATCAAATGTGAGAGAACATGCATTAGCAAATCAGAACTCAGAATACATCAGAATTCACACAGGAGAAAAAAAAACTATGAATGTGTCACAAATATGAGAAAGTCACGTAGGCCATACTACCTGTCAGAATTCACACAGGGAGAAGCTCAGAAAAACCTCCTGTCAAAAGGCTTCTTTTTATACAGAGGAGAGTTCACACAGGAGAGAAGCCCTAAGATTGTAATAAATGTGGGAAGACCCTTACCCAGGAGCCTAACCTCAGGTGCAGCAACGCACTGCCACCGGGGAAAGCCCTGGAGATGTAATGGGTGTGGAAAAACATTCTTTGTGACGGCCACCCTGATTACATATCAGGACTTCACACAGAGGAGAAAATCCTT
>CM053410.1:61924873-61943368 GCA_028644305.1 Xerus rutilus
AAAAAAAAAAAAAAAAGGTATGTGTCCATCTATAACTAAAAAATTTTAAAAAAGGAAAAGTATAGAAGCCAGGTGCGGGAGTGCATTCCTATAATTACAACAGCTCAGGAGGCTGAGGCAGGAGGATCGTAAATTCAAACCCAGCCTCACCAATGTAGCAAGGCCCTAAACAACTTTAGCAAGACCCTATCTCTAAATAAATTTGTAAAAAGGTCTGGGATGTGATGGTCATCATAGCCCTAACTTTATGTATGACTGCATGTATGTTGTGATTCTATACAACTTACAACTAGAGAATTGATATGTTATCCTCTATCTATGTACAATGAATTAAATTTCACTCTGTTATCATGTAAGCCTAAATAGAACAAATAAATACATTTTTTAAAAAGGGGGGGGGGCTGGGGATGTGGCTCAGTGGTTTAGGGGCCTTGGGTTAAATCCCCAGTACAAAAAAAAGTATATAGAAAACAAGATAAAGTCTTTGCTAGCTATCCTTCTGACAGAGGATTAACATCCAATATATATATATATATGGCACTTGAAAAACTTACCAATAAAACTATAAATAACCCAAGTAATAAATGAGCTAATGAACTAACAGACACTTCTCAAAAAAGGAAATACAAATAGCCAACAAATATATGAAAACATTTATAAACATTAGTTACTTCCTTGATAATCAGATGGCATTTCATTTCACTATCTCCAAAACCTATAAAATTTAAAATTAAACCCATGACTCTATTCCCTCACCTCTGATAAATTCCATAATGTAGGGACCAAGAATATCCACCTTACCTTTGGTGTCTGGTCCAATGTCTGTCACATTTTAATAGTTCGGTAAATAGCTATTAAGGGAATTTAAAATAAACTCTGCAAAATGCTATATCATTTTAATGAGACTAATTTATAGTAGTTGATGAAGATTTTTGAAAATGGAGTTAGAAGTTAGAGTGAATTCTATTTTGATCCAGGAATAGCGGGTTAAAAATTAGAATAGGCATTGTACTTTTTTCCATTGCTATTTGACAAGACAATGAAAATAGATGTATAGGATCATTCAGAGAGTACATCAATGTGGACATGACTGTGGCTAAGTCTTTAGAAGATAAAAGGATAGGAGTGTTAATTTGCACAACCTTTCAACTGTGACCAAGGTCTTGCTGGGCTCAGTAAATCAAAATCATAGAATATGTATCTAAGCATCAGAATTTATTTAGTTATTTATTGGTGGTCCTGGGAATTGAACCTACAGGCTTCTACATACCAAGCACATGCTTTATCATTTAGCTATGTTCCTAGCCCCTAAATGTCAGAATTTAGAGTTAAGTTGCAAGCGTCCACAGAATTCATTTGAAGTCAACTGAAACTTAGAATGCATTTTGCCTTGGACAGAAACAATGTTATACTCGATAAATAGATTGTAACTCAGAGCATAGTACTGTGCTCTAATTGCAGACGTCCCAAACAGACTTCTACCGCAATTAGAGGAGGTTCCTACCAAACCTGGTGACCCCAGACAGTACATTTCAGATTGGGAGCCAGAGTGAATTGTGACCTAGGTAACAATAAGGGTGAGGAGATCAAACATGAGCTGGTAACATTTAAGTCCCCAAGGAGGATAGCAAGCAACTAGTGTGGGTTTATACATAATTCCCCACCCCAACTTTGTCCTGAATAGGCTCTGGTATCCCATCCTAGGCGCAGTTGCCCCTATCAAATGGGAAGTAAATGTAAGATGAGACAATAGGAAAAGAAAGTGAGTATGGACAGTCAGCTTGGGCAGCTACACTAAAGTATTTGTAAGAATTCATTCATTTGGGCTGGGTCGTGGCTCAGTGGTTGAGCGCTTGCCTCGCACACGTGAGGCACTGGGTTCGATCCTCAGCACCACATACAAAATACATACATAAATAAAATAAAGGTTGTTTAAAAAAAAAAAAGAATTCATTCATTCAAAAGCCAGGTACTGACTGGACAGACTTAGCACAGGCCCAAGAACAAATATTTAAGCATGGCCCTGGTGTCTCGTTTACCGGATTGTTCACTACTTAATAAACAGGATGTTCTTGTTCCCACAAAGCCTCTCCATCTTCTTTTGCCCCTCCCTTGCCAAATCAGTGTCATTTCATCACTTGTGGTGGAGGGGGTTAGGGAGAGAGAGAACACGCATAGCCAGAGGATGCAGGCTTATTGGATCCTTTAGATTGTTTGAAAACGAGCTAACTGTGGGATTCTCCCTCTGATTTTTGGATTAGTTTTACTTTCTCAAGAGATTGTAACAGTGGTGTCTCTGCAACTGCACAGGAGCTGAGTCCAGTGGGGTGAAATAGAAAAGGAAAAAATAAATAAAATCTAAGCTTGGAAGCAGTCTAGATTATAGAAATATATCTAAGTGCCTTCCTTATAAGAGAATTTGTTTCAGTTAGAATGATGTACATTGCAGAGAGAGATGTTTATGTGATTTCCACAAATGACACCAAGGATGTCACTGTTTCCAATGTATTTATAATCCCTGGGTTAGAGTCAACTCTGTTCAGTGGGAATGGAAGAACATTTTTCACTGGCAGACTCTACTAGCAGGGGGATGCTTAAGGAGGTGAAGCAAGGAAGAGATGATGGTGTTGAGTTTATGGTTTAGGATTTTTTTCAGTTTATGATTAGATAGCTTCATTTTAATCACTTATATGCTCACCTTCAGTAGGGATGCAACATTTGAGTTGTTTTGCTAGGGACAGTGAAAATCAATGAATAACCATGTCTTGCCTATACAAGGGTTTTCAAAGCACTTATTTGAATGTTCAAATGTATTTATATACAAGGGTTTTCAAAGCACTTATTTGAATGTTCACCCACACATTCTTACCTTATCCCCTAACCACAAGCATCCACTTTAGAGCTGGCAATGTCATAAAACCCGGTTCCAAGAATTGAGATCAAAGAACCCTTTGCAGTTTGAAATTAACTTTTGCACCATTGACTTAACCTTCCCTGAGTCACCTGAACAAGCACCCAGTTTCAAAATATTTCAGGACAGTTTCGAATGGCATGGCTAGAATCTTGTGGGAAAATGAGTGCAGGAATCCAGAGAGCAGTTAGTCTGAAGTTGCAGTGACTTTGAGTCTTCTGAGCTCAATCAGCAGAAAGCAGACTGCTGTTTTTCCTTTGCAGGTCAAGTCTCCAAGCCTGACTCAGATAAACTGGGTGCAGAAACCTTTTCACTAGGAAGTAAATGCCAGGAAGTGATTAAATTCCCCTGGAAGGTGCTACACAAATATCAAGGGTAATTGTTTGTGGGGTGAGGTATTCAATCATTCGATAAGCCGGGCCGCGGTGGCGCAAGCCTGTAATCCCAGCACTTTGGGAGGCTGAGACAGGAGAATTGTGAGTTCAAAGCCAGCTTCAGCAATGGCGAAGTGCTAAGCAACTCAGTGAGACCCTGTCTCTACATAAAACACAAAACAGGGCTGGGGATGTGGCTCAGTAGTCGAGTGCCCTTGAGTTCAATCTCCAGTACCAAAAAAACCCCCGAAAAAATCATTCGATAAAACCAACACCAAATAACCCTTCCAGACTAGGAAAGGGACTAATTTGTTATGCTTAGACATTAGATATACACTGAGGTAAAACCTCATCTCAGCTAACAAACAACTTGGAGAATGGGAACATGTGTGTGTGCCCTTTAGCACTGAAGAATATAAAAATAACTTTGGAAAAAAACTAATTTCTAAATAACATTTAATCGGATCATCCCTCTATTCAAAAACCCTCAATAATGTCCCACAGCCAGTGGAATTATGTGCGAACTCTTCAGCCTTGCACTCAAGGACTCATCTTGCTTTTACATCTTCCTCCCCCAAGACCCCTTCAATCTGCTTTAGCGAGTCAGGACCTCTAGCTCTTTCGGGAATTCGGGTAAACTGAACCAGAGCAATTTCCCCAATTAAACGGGAAGTAAAACTTCAGCTATCGGTACCTGCAATGTTCTTTCCTACACCTGTCTGCCTGCCGCCCCCGCCCCGAGCTGCATTTTACCCGACTTTAATACTCGCCAGCCCCTGGTTTCCATCACCACCTCTTTCCTCTTCCAGTGGTTGTTTCCGAGCTCAAGTCTGCACCATCCTCCGAGTAATGCACTTTTCGAGTCAGGTCTTCGGTGTTACTGGAGTGAAGTCTTGAGGCCAAAACAGAAAGAAGGTAGGTCCCCCCAAATTGAACTTCTCTGACCAAGTATACACTCCAACAAGGGAAGACGGTCGAGCTGGCCAGACGAGCTGGCCAGGTTCCGTAGCAATCCCTCCCTTTGGCTTTACAAACTGCCCAATGGCCGGCTGCGGCGGGGTTAGTTTGTGAGCGGCCGGCCAATGGCAGGGAGAGGGGCAGGCCTTGGTTGGGGGCTGGCCCAGTGAGAGACGCGCAGCGGGGAGGTGCTTGTCCTGCCACGGCCCAATGGGAGCCCCTCTGGGAGGGGCATGGCCCGTGGCTCGGCAAGGATATATAAATCCGGGCGGCTGGCTAGACTACGGGATTCGTGGTGTAGCTGGAGACTCGTAACGCGTCTGCAGTCAGCCACTCTCCACGCGCTTTACCTATCGGAGCAGCCATGGTGAGGGGGAGCTGGGGGCGCTCGAGGAGTCCACGGTGAGGGTGCTGCTTGAGGGGGAAGCTGGGATCGGTGGCATAAGCGGGCTGCGCGGGAAGGAGGAACGCCCAGGCAGTCTAGAGTGTGGGTGGGCTGCGCCAGGATGCGAGGGATGTTTGGGGTTCACGGTGATGAGGGTGAGCTGTGCGGGAAGCCTAGGGACGCCCGGGGAGTTCAAGCACTGCTTTTCTGTGCCCCTTCCTTACGGGAGGCGGATGCGACCTAGGAAAGTTCTGAGCGTTCCAACAGCGCTGCAGACTAGCCAAAAGGTAAAGCGCCCGGCCTGGGGCAGGCACGGCGAGAATGTGGAATGGTGGTTCCAGCACTCAACAATCTCAGTGACTCAAGAGTTGGCTCCGCGGTGAAACGGGCCCTGTTGTCTAGAGCAGACCTCGGACCCGCCCCAAATTTCTCCCGCTGCGGTCCGGGACAAAGAGGTGCCCGCCTCTAGCTGCAATCCCCGCCTCCCTTAGGGAGCATTCTCCCGCGCAGAAGGATGGACCTGGAATGATTAGGGAATTCCAACAGGTTTCTCGAGTTTAAAACCCGTTCCCCTGAATGCCTTTGTCTCAGGCGGCCAGCTCAGGCCAGAAGTCCACGCCCTTTGGCCCCATTACCTGACCAGGGGTTTCTGTATGCTCCTGGTACCTGGGGAATAAAGCTCTTTACTCCGCTTCTCTCTTTTGGTGTTCAAGGGCATAAGATGCCCTCCGTTAAAACTCAGAACTTGGAGTGTGTCCACATGTCTTCCGTAGGAATCTCTTGATCCTCCTTTCTCCGAGCCCCCTTGAAGGCTCTAAGCCTCCCTTTGAAGATAGTTACTAAGACTGCTAAACTGTTGCTACTGCCCTCCTAGAAAGTCCCCTCTACATCTGAGAGGCACCCAGCCCTTTCAAACTGATCGTCCGGATTGTAGGTTGGGGGTGAAGGACCAGAGGATGGGAAGATTTACCCATCATAGAATGTACCTCCGTGAAGACAGTTGAAAGGTGGGGCAGGTGTTCTGGCTTCCACTGGGACTCTCGAGTGGTACTTCCTTGGATTAATCCATCTGTACTAAATGGCTAGTGCCAGTGTTTAGAGTAGATAAATATTCCTCCCAAAAGGGAAGTTGTGGGTGAACTTTCAAAAGACTGGCTATAATTGCTTGGGTTAATCTACAGTCCTGAATTTGGTCTTCTGCCTCTTCAGCTTATGGAGGAGGCAGAGCACCACTCTGCATGCTCCCATAGGTGCCAGTATTTTGAGCCTAGAAACTCCAGATGGGCCCATTTGAAATTCAGGATGGTGAGCTTTTCCCAAGACACGCCAACCTGTGGAAAGGGCACTTTACAGTGAAATTTGGCTGCTAAGTTTTGATTTTTTCCAGTTACTAACCCCCAAAGACCTAAGCATAACCACTTCTTAAGCCCTGAGTAAATGAAGGAAAATCAGGATCTAGGGGTAGTTAGGCTTCAGGAAGAAAACCCTGTCTTTTGGGTTTTATACTAGGTAACACGTAGCTGCAGCCTTCAGGGAGGTAGGGAGATAAGGAGTGCTCCCAGGGAAGGCTTTTTTCCAGTCCTAGCCTCCTCACGCTGCTCATAGCATGTCACTGTGTTCCTCCACCAGCGTGAGTGCATCTCCATTCATGTGGGCCAGGCTGGGGTGCAGATGGGCAGTGCCTGCTGGGAGCTGTACTGCCTGGAGCACAACATCCAGCCTGATGGCACCGTGCCCAGCAACAAAACCCTGGGGAGTGGTGATGACTCCTTCAACACTTTCTTCAATGAGACAGAGGCTGGCAAACATGTGCCCCGGACTGTCTTTGTGGACCTTGAGCCTGCTGTCATAGGTAAGTGGGAAACCTGTATTCTTGCCAGCCCCAGAGTCAGTGGAGAGCTCCGCTTAGGGGGAAAGCCTTGGAATGCAGGCAAGAACAACACTGGAGTCCGGAGTGTTGCTTTTGTCTAGATGCTGACTTCAGAAGGGGTCTCAGGGCTTCCTGTGCCAAAAGGGAGATCATTCGCACAGCTCTGTCCAGAAACTGCCAGATAGCTGAGTCACAGGTCCAACATAGAATGAATACTGCAGAAAGGAATGGATAACCACAAACCTGTTAAACTTCCTTTTCCTTACCCTCAGGCTTGTAATAGTATTGCCTAAGGACCTGGGAGCTGATGACTTTCCCAATAGCCCCCCTGCTTATCCTTGCCTGAAATAGGCCCCCTAGTAGGATGCCCCCTCCCCCCCAACTTGGCTGTTACTACTGGCTCCTGCAGGCTTCTCTGCTTCCTCCTTCTGCATCTGGAGCTCCTTAGTTTCCTGTTTGTGAAAACCTCTCCCCCATCTTTCTAAAGATACTGTTTTAGATGTGAAACTGTGGAATGGTTTTTCTGCTCTAATCTATATTCTTGCCCCAAATAAAAGTTAAATGAGATTCCTCTGAACACTGATTCCTTACTAGGAAAAGAAGTGGCTGTGATCAGAAGGGACTGTTAAAGGTGCCCCCTGGCTTTCCCCTCAGACCCAGGAAGTGGCTTCTGGAACCTCATGTGTCCATCACTCTCTTGTGCAGTTACACCTGGGAAGCTTAGCAGCAAAGTTTCTAGGGCCTTTTTGTCCTAATCTTAGGGACTGAGAACAGCCTCTCTTAACCTTTGCCCTCTCTCTTCCCCTCAAGATGGGGTAAGAACTGGCATTTATAGGCAGCTCTTTCACCCTGAGCAGCTGATATCTGGCAAGGAAGACGCTGCAAACAACTATGCCCGTGGCCACTACACTGTGGGGAAGGAGATCATCGATCTGGTACTGGAGAGAATCCGAAAACTGGTGAGCATGACCAGGTGCCCCTGGCACCTGCAGGAGGTCATGGCATCCTTAAGCTCCGCTCCCTCCCTGGCCTGAGAGCTAAACATGTACTCAAAAAGCCGAACCACAGCCTATGGCTGGTACCTGATATCATTACTCTCACCTGTCTACTCAGCTTCCTATAGGGGGAGCTGTGTGTCCTGTGCTGGGTGTGGATATAGGGTTGGAAGTCTGAAGAACTTGCTCTGTCCTGAGTTTGTGAACTCAGGCTTCTGTCCTGCTGGTTCTCACTTACCAGGTCTGACTCTAGTCCAAGCCTTCTTTGAACTTTGATCTCTTTCCACAGCAGCTCAATGTGTTGTTGTTAGACTTCTTTGCAGCTCGTGGTAGCTGGTAGAGGTTTCTGCTTCACTCTTTACCACTTATCCAGCTTACCCACCTGCTGTCCAAGAGAGTGAGGCCAGCTGGGAGCCAGTACTTTCGCTGTTTCTCTACAGGGATTGTCTAGACACACTCTCTGCTGCTCAGTAGAGGCTGAGGACTCGAAGTGACTTGAGGAATGGGTTTCTGCACTCACTCCTCAAGAATGAAAATTAAAGCATTCCTAGACCTTTATTATACTGTTATTACCATGCATCTGGTGTAGATTGATAACTTTTTAGATCCAAGGAATAGCTACATCAGAATCACCAAGGGACTTGGTAAACCTACAGGTGCCTGGGTTCCTGTCTGAAGTGAGGCTTGAGAATCTGCATATTCAACAGGATCCTTCCACCATTCCCAGTCTTCTGCAACTACGTGGCAAAACAACAGTGAAGCTGGCCCAGCTCTCTGACCACAAATCCTGTGCCCCACCCAACTCTCATTTCCCAACTCCCCTCCCCTCTGCACCACACACACAGCACTGTCTTCCTAGTTCAGCTGTCTCCAAAGAACTCCAAGCCTCTTATAGATATTCTTTTCTCACTGTCCTAGAGGTGATGCAGAAGGAACCTTTGGGGGAATAATAGAAATTTCTATATCTTAGTTGGATTGGTTCTATAGGTATGTATACTTGTCAAGTCATTTTACATATAAAATATACTTAAGTATAAATCATTTCAAAGTTTTAGAATACAAAAGTGAGTGCCGCTGTAGTTGGTAACAGGAAAGAGCTCCCTGAGGGGAGGGATGGGGGCATGCAGCCAGCCCTCTGCATCCTTAACAGCGTTACTTCCTATTCCAGACAGACCAGTGCACTGGACTCCAGGGCTTCCTGATCTTCCATAGCTTTGGAGGTGGCACTGGCTCAGGCTTTACCTCCTTGCTGATGGAGAGGCTTTCTGTTGACTATGGCAAGAAGTCCAAGTTGGAATTTGCTATCTACCCAGCCCCCCAAGTGTCCACAGCGGTTGTAGAGCCTTATAATTCCATCTTGACCACCCACACCACCCTGGAGCACTCAGACTGTGCCTTCATGGTAGACAATGAGGCCATCTATGATATCTGCCGCCGCAACCTGGACATTGAGTGCCCAACCTACATCAACCTCAACCGGCTTATCGGCCAGATTGTGTCCTCCATCACTGCCTCCCTGCGTTTTGATGGTGCCCTCAACGTGGACCTCACAGAATTCCAGACCAATCTAGTTCCCTACCCCCGCATCCACTTTCCTCTGGTGACCTACTCGCCCATTGTTTCGGCTGAGAAGGCCTATCATGAGCAGCTCTCCGTGTCAGAGATCACCAGTGCCTGCTTTGAACCCTCCAATCAGATGGTCAAGTGTGACCCTCGCCATGGCAAGTACATGGCCTGCTGTGTGCTCTACCGTGGAGAAGTGGTGCCCAAGGATGTGAGTGCCGCCATTGCCTCCATCAAGACCAAGCGCACCATCCAGTTTGTAGACTGGTGTCCTACGGGTTTCAAGGCAAGTTCGGCGGGGAGGAAGGGACTCACGTGAGGCCTGCGAACCTAAGGAGAAAGATTCCTGTAGAGCTGTAGGCACAAAAGACAGACGCACTGCGGGTGGGAGAATAAGGCAAACAGCAGCTCTAGTGGCTGCCTGTAACTTGATGGGTCTCAACTGGTCTAGAAGCCTTTGGCCCAGAAGCCAGGATGGGTTCATGAAAGGAAAAGTGTCAGTTTTGCGTCACTTAGGCTGGCAAACAAGCATTCCCTCGGCATGCCAGTCAAGTTAGGGAGACCGGCCTCCTTGTTCACAGGTACCAGGGGCATGGCCACATGACACAGCCTGTTCAGAAGGGAAAGCATTTGAAAGCACAGAAAAGCCTACAGCAGATGATGGGAGAACCGTGAGTCAGAAGGCTTCTGGAGTCCTGCGCCAGTGGATGCAGCCACTTCCTTTTGTAGTGAAGAGCTGCTCATCTAGGTCCCACCCCATTATCAGTGCACATTCCCAGGGCGCTGGGCATATGACCTAGTTTAAGTTTTATGGGCTTTGCTCTAGAGTAAGACTCGGGAAAAATTAAAGGTGGCAGCTATGACATTAGAAAACACAGCTTTCTTGCCCTATGTCACTTGTGAACAAAACAGGAGGGGATGTGGGGACTCCTGATCATAAAGGTAATAGCATAGCTTCTTGTTAATATTAGAGTTCTAGAGCTCAGTCTGCAAAATGAAAGGCAGGATATCTGGGGGGAGGAGGGGGCCCAGACTATTTCTCACTGTGGAAGAATGTTAGCTACTCAAAGGCAGAAATAGACTGCTCTTAGGAAGTGGTAGTCTTGCTGTCACTAGAGACAAATGGGAAGTTGACCGTTTGGGGGGTGGGGGAGCACTGAGTATGAAATACATTTTCAAATTCTTGTGGGGTGTTTTTGTTTTGTTTGGGCAGTACTGGGGCTTGAATCCAGGGACGCTCTATCACTGAGCTACATTTCCATCCCTTTTTATTATTTCAGGACAGGGCATAATTAAGTTGCCCAGGCCACCCTTGAATTTGCAATCCTCCTGCCTCAGCTTCTCCAGTCACTGGGATTACAAGTGTGCACCACACACCCAGCTGATCAGTGTTTAACATAGGTTAGATTTAGATCCAACAGATCTTTTTTTTTTTTTTGGTACTGGAGATTGAACTCACGCGCACTCAACCACTGAGCTACATCCCCAGCCCTATTTTGTGTTTTATGTAGAGACAGGGTCTCACTGAGTTGCTCAGCGCCTCGCCATTGCTGAGGCTGGCTTTGAACTCGCCATTCTCCTGTCTCAGCCTCCCTAAGTGCTGGGATTACAGGCTTGCGCCACCGCGCCCGGCTCCAACAGGAGATCTTTAGGGTGTTATTTATTTATTTTTAACTATTGAGTTTCTAAAAAGAATACTTAAATCAGTTAAGGGGGTCTTTGTACCCCCAGGGCACAGAGCCAGGTATTTAGACTACTTTTCATTTCTTCTTAGGTTGGCATCAACTACCAGCCCCCCACAGTGGTGCCTGGGGGTGCCCTGGCCAAGCTGCAGCGGGCAGTGTGCATGCTGAGCAACACCACCGCCATCGCTGAGGCCTGGGCCCGCCTCAACCACAAGTTTGACCTGATGTATGCGAAGCGGGCATTTGTGCACTGGTATGTGGGCGAGGGCATGGAGGAAGGAGAGTTCTCCGAGGCCCGAGAGGACCTGGCTGCCCTAGAGAAGGATTATGAAGAAGTGGGCTCAGAATCTGTGGACGGCGAGGATGAGAGCGAGGAGTTCTAGGACATCCTGACACCTGCCATACCTGGTCTCACTCCCCAGTTATTTCTCTCTCATTCCACTGTCTCCCCAACACCCTGCAAATACAAATGATGTCTCAAGTGATGTGGGTTTCTGATGTGGAATTCTGTATAGGCAGAAGGCCTTCCCAATGTCATTTGTCATCCTTGGTGAAGGGGCAGGCTGACCATCACCTCCAGGGACTCCAGCCGGGGAGGTCTGCAGGAGGATTGGCACTGCTCTTTCTGTGAACAGACCACCCTGACAAATATACACTGGTTCAGCCCTGGGCTGGCCGCTTTAACTTCATGTGGGTCCCTATATGCTGGCTTGTCCCTAGCTCATCCCAAGGAAGGGTAAACCTTCTAGGGGGTCTGTGAAATCTGTTGTGTTTTTTTTGATACCAGAGATTGAACCTAGGGATGCTTTACCAGTGAGCCACATCCCCAGCCCTTTTGATTTTTTATTTTGAGACAGGGTCTAGCTAAGTTGCTGAGACTGGCTTTGAACTTGCTGTCCTACTGCCTCAGCCTCCCAAGCCTCCCAAGCTGCCTAGCTGCTGCAAATCTTTCTGCCCCAGAAGCCGCTCCATTTCAGTGCTAGGAAGGAATCAAGCCTTTTTAGCATGTCCTCCTCCTCATGGCCAACAGAGGGCAGTAGAGGTTGGAATCAGGCCAGTCTGCAGCAGCCATCTTACAATTTAGGGCTCTACCTTGATGTCTTATATAAAAGACACAGGGGCCAAGAAATAAAATTTTAAAAAACAAAAAGAGGGGTGGTTCGCCTGGAGGTAGGAATGTGTGAAGTAAAAATTTGTAAAGGTACTTATGAGCCTTTTAGACAAGAAACTCGTATTCTCAAAGGAGTCCCTAATAAGGAAGTTAGGAACTATTCTAGGGGCTAGCCATATCTGGTCACATATGGTCTCAGGGATCAGTGTATTAGTCAGTAAAAAGATCTGGCAGTAGCTAAGGGCTAAACAGATGGCTCCTTCTAACACGGCCCAGGCTCAAAGAAGCATCTCTTTAATAATGCGCTTGACAAATCCCCCGCGCCAGGCCGAGGTGGTAGACTTGTATGCTCTGAAAAGGTAGTGAATCTCCAAGGACCTGGCTCTGTTCCTGGCAAGACCACACTGAACAGACCCTTCCCCCATACCCTTATCCTTAACGTCCCTCCTGAGTGTCAGACACTCAGTTCTGGCATGTGACTCAGGATGTGTGTCTGCTTCTTTTAAGCTCCAGTGAGCCTTGGAGCTGCCTGGAAATGTCTCCTGTGACCTCACTTTGGAATCAGGAGATTAGTGTTAATGGAGGAACTGATGGCAAGCATCTGTGGGCCTTGCCTGGTTGGTGCCTGCAGGGCTTTGCTAAGAAGTTGGTAGAGCCCAGGCCCACAGACTTTGACCCCTTCTGCAGAGTGGCATTGTCGAATCATGGCTATGGACCTGGGAGATTGTTTTCAGGTGTTGTGTGTCCCTCCGTTTTCCCATCTTCCTCTGTGATTGCAGCTCTGAGTATAGAGGTCTGACAGTCCCCTGCTTGGTTTTTCCCCCCTTTTCCCTTAGTCCTCATAGCCCCAGAAGACAAGGCCCTCAACCTACTTTATTCCTTGGTCTTGAATTCCTGATAGCTCAGCTCTGACATTATTTTGTGCTTTCTTGGCTTATGTTCCCTTTTTCCAATTGAAGTTAGGTCTCCCTGCTATAGCTGTTGACTTTCTATTTTAGAATCTTTTCCAAAACTGTTTGTGGTAGACAACCTCCTGGTGCCTCTTGCCCTCAAAGGGCTGTAGTTAGGGGTGAATTTTAGGTATAGAAGAGAAAGGAAAGAGGTGAGGCAAACCTGCCTTATTAAAGTGCCTGTTAGCCGGGCACTGTGGCACGCACATGTAATCCCAGTGGATCAGGAGGCTGAGGCAGGAGGATCGTGAGTTCAAAGCCAGTCTCAGCAACTTAGGCCCTAAGCAACTCAGTGAGACCTTGTCTGTAAATAAAATATTTTTAAAAGGGCTGGGGATGTGGTTCAGTGGTTAAGTGCCTGTGGGTTCAATTTCCAGTACCAAAAAAATAAAGTGCCTATTAAAAGATGTGGATCTGTTCACCTTTTCTGCCTGTATCTTTACCCAGGAACCGACAAGCTGATTTTTTTTTTTCTTCTTTCCCTCCTTTTTCCCTCACTGGCTCCTGACTTCTTACACATTAGCAGTTCTAACTTGATTAGTGCAAACTGTGAGAGACCAGGCTTCCCTTCCAGGTGCCCCAGGCAAGGGGAAGGATAATATCCATCGAGAGCTGGACACCTAACTTCAGTAGTCTTGCTTGACTCTGTGGAGTCAGTCCATTACAGCTGAGAGGAGCGAGGTAGATGATTTCTTTGGATAAACTAGCAGATGCCATACCTCCTCTCATGACACCCAGGTAGAATGGAATATTGAAGAGCCCTGATGGAGTGAAGATGGAGAACACAAATTCTTGCTTTGGATGTTGTGAGTAAAATGGTGGATAATTGTAATTTGAATCTTTTCAAGTATTCTCCATGAAGCATGAACCTGAAGTAAGTAAGCATTATCCATCGGTGTTCTCACTGGAGCCAGCAGCAGGTGGACTCCAGCCCCAACCATAGCCAGGTCTAAACCTGCAAGACTTCCTGCAGGCACCATCACCTTCCATTTGAAACTGCCCTAGGGCCCAGGAGCCCATGCACAATTGGCTCCATGGAATCCTGGGAGGGGAGGGTGGCTATTCTGTGATCCAGCACCAAAGACTAGGGGAATCAGCCTAAACAAGGGAAGACCAACATCCTCTGCGTAGTGCCTGACCCAGAAGAGAAATTCAACAATAAAAGCTTTCTGCCATCCAGAAATAAATAAATGGGATAGGAGACTGTTTCTTTGTGGTGCAGACTTTTACTAAGCTTTACCTGATTTTCTGTGTGCTGCTTCACCTACATTCTGGGCTGTGCCTCAAGTATGGAATCTTAGACTTGACTGCTCCAGAGATGTATAAACTTGTTTTCTTTTGGATGCATTTAATAGCTGTCTGCCTGGATAAAGTAGGTTAGCTTTCTGTCACTAAAACAAAGTACCTAACATAATTGATAAAAAGAAAAATTATTTTGGCTCTGTTTCAGAGGTTCCAGACTATGGATTTGTTGGCCTGTGGAAAAGCAGCCCATCATGGCAGAATGTGGCATGGAAAAAACCACTGGTCTCTTGGCCAGGAAGCAAGAGAGGAAGGAACCAGAGTCCCATAATCCTCTTCAGGGTTACACCCCCAGTGACCTAAGGACTTCTCACTAAATCCCAACTCTCAAAATTTAGCCATCTGCCAATAGAGCCATCCGGGGAACCAGCCTTTAACACAGGTGCCTTTGGGGGATAGTCAAGGTCCAAACCATAGCAGTGAGAAAGGATCTTGTGGTCTGATTGTTCCTTTATGAAAGGCTTTCGTCAGTCTTCCTGTTCCCACTCAGCCCCGCATCCTTCAGCACGTGCCAGGGTTTTCATTTAGCAGCTCATCTTTGGGAGAGTCTACGGTGTGAATCTTCTTGCTTCCTGTAGGCATTTAGTCTCATGCGCCAGTCCTTCCACCTATAATGAGGAATCTATCTGCTCTCCCTCAACTTCCTTCTTCCTTAAAGCTCAAAATTGGAATAAGACTCATGTACAATGTTCCCAGAAGGCCCAGGAAGCCCCAGCACAGCCAAGGCGAGGCTTCCAGAAGGATTGGCTTTTGAACCAGATAGTAGAGATGGATTGGGGTACAGGGCAGGGTGTTCAAGGCAGGGAATGGTATAGGACAAGGTATGGAAAACAAACACATTCTATTCAAGTGACATTGAATAGTTTGAAACTTGGGATAGAGGAAGGAGAAACTAGGAAAAAAGGTACAGAACTGAATGACCTTGATTTTTATCATGGTTTGGATTTTTTTTTTTTAATGTACTGGGGATTGAACCCAGGTAACTCTACCACAGAGCTACATCCCCAACCCTTTTTATTTTTTTTTTATTTTTATTTTTTAAAAATATTTTTTAGTTGTAGATGGACACAATATCTTTATTTTTATTTATTTATTTGTATGTGGTGCTGAGGATCGAACCCAATGACTCACGCATGCAAGGCAAGCGCTCAACCACTGAGCCATAGCCCCAGCCCCCCCAACCCTTTTTATTTTGAAATAGGTTCTCACTAAATTGCGCAGGCTGGCCTCGAACTTGGAATTCTCCTGCCTCAGTCTCCTGCATAACTGGGATTGTAGGTGTGAGCTACCACCCCCAGCCATGGTTTGAATCTTAAATCTCCATAAGAGCTGATGTGTTAAAGGCTTGGTTCCCAATGCAGTGGTGTTTAGAGGTGTAGCTTTTGGGAGGTAATAACAATCATGAGAGCGCTGACCTCATGAATAGATTAATTCAGCCGGGTGTGGTGGCTCAAGCCTGTAATCCCAGCACTTAGGGAGGCTGAGACAGGAGAATTGTGAGTTCAAAGCCAGTCTCAGCAATGGCAAGGCACTAAGCAACTCAGTGAGACCCTGTCTCTACATAAAACACAAAATAGGGCTGAGGATGTGGCTCTGTGGTTGAGTGCCCCTGAGTTCAATCCCCAGTACCAAAAAAAAAAAAAAAATAGATTAATTCATTTATGGATTCAAAGCTTAATGGGTTTGGGGAGCTTTGTTAGGAAAGCAAGCTCTCTGCGTACTGGCTACATGAAGTGAGCCATTTGCTCTACCATGCCCTCCCCACCATGATGTTCTGACTCGCCATAAGTTTGTAGCAACAGGGCCAAGTGACCATGGACTAAAACTTCTGAAACTGAACCACAAAAACTTTCCTCCTTTTCAAGTTGTTTACCTCAGGTATGGGGGTGGTGGGCATTCCAGGGATTGAATTTAGGGACACTCAACCACTGAGCTACATCCCCAACCTTTTTTTTTTTTTCCATTAATTTAGTGCCAGTGTCTCACTGAGTTACTTAGGCGCTGTTGCTGAGGCTGGCTTTGAACTCGCGATCCTCCTGCTTCAGCCTCCTGAGCTGCTAGGATTACAGGTATGTGCCACCACACCCAGTTTATCTCAGGTATTTTATCACAGTAGTGGAAAGCTGACCAACAGCTAGGCATGGTGGCGCAACGCCTGTAATTCCAGCGACTCAGCAGGCTAAGGCAGGAGGACCACAAGTTCAAAGCCAGTCTGGGCAACTTAGCAAGACCATGTCTCAGAGAATAAAAAGGGCTGGGGATGTAACTCAGTGGTAGAGCAACCCTGGGTTCAATCCCTAATACTGGCAAAAAATAAAAGCTAACCAAAGCAGTTTTTTTTTTTTTTTTGGTACTGGGGATTGAACTCAGGGGCACTCGACCACTGAGCCACATCCCCAGCCCTTTTTTGTGTTTTATGTAGAGACAGGGTCTCACTGAGTTGCTTAGCGCCTCGCCATTGCTGAGGTTGGCTTTGAACTCGCGATCCTCCTGTCTCAGCCTCCCTAAGTGCTGGGATTACAGGCGTGAGCCACCGCGCCCGGCTTAACCAAAGCAGTTTTGTGTTACTTTTTCAAATATTTATTGAGAAATTGCTGTGTGCCATAGATGCTTCTAGAGAGCCATGGGGGATATAAAAGAATTTGAACTTTTATATAAAACCTTCAGTGGCTTTCAAGTGCCTACATTGAAGAATCACCTATCCTAAAGAAATGGTTCTTTTTGTGTGTGTGGTGCTGGGGATTGAACCCAGGACCTTGTGCAGGCAAGGCAAGCACTCTACCTACTGAGCTATATCCACAGCCTTATAAGCAGTGGTTCTTGACCTAGGGTGTTTTTGTCCTCCGGGAGACATTTGGCAATGCTTAGAGACATTTTTAGTTGTTGAAACTGGGGTAAGGCTGTTCTGGTATGTAGCACATAGAGACCAGGGATGCTGGTCTACATCCTATAAAGCACAGGATGGTCCCCTAAAAAAAATCATCCCACCGCAAAATGTCAATAGTACTGAGATGGAGAAACCTTACATTAAAGGATTGCTTCACAGTTGTAAGAAGGCTAGATTGCCAGGCACAGTGCAGCAGAGACCTAGAAACTGTTGTAGTAATCAAGATGAAAAGTAAGGCTTGCAGCCGGGCGCGGTGGCACAAGCCTGTAATCCCAGCACTTCGGGAGGCTGAGACAGGAGAATCGCGAGTTCAAAGCCAGCCTCAGCAAGGGCGAGGCGCTAAGCAACTCAGTGAGACCCTGTCTCTACATAAAACACAAAATAGGGCTGGGGATGTGGCTCAGTGGTCGAGTGCCCCTGAGTTCAATCCCCAGTACCAAAAAAAAAAAAAAAAAAGTAAGGCTTGGACCAGTGCAGCAAGACGGGGAAGGAAAGAGTAAGAGAATTGGAATCGCAGCACTTCCCAGTTGACAAGGCACACGGACAGAAGCGTCACGGATGACTCTGCTTTGGCTAGCATGAGATGTTCTCCTGTGGTTCCCATTTGGTCGGGAGATAAATGTAGTTTTGAACACTATTGAGTCTGTAAGGGCTGCTGTAAAGTCACTGAAAATTAGGTGGCTTAAACAACCAAAGTGTTTTTCCTCACAATTCTGGAAGCTATGAGTCCAAGCTCAAGGTGTTGGCAGGATTGGTTTCTTCTAAGGCCTCTGAGTGGCTTGGCTCTTTCATGGCTAGATTCTCCCTATGTTAGACTCTGTGCTTGTCTGTTCTAGTTTTCTCTTAAAAGGACACTAGTCATGGGCTGGGGTTGTGGCTCAGTGGTAGAGCGCTTGCCTCGCAAGCGTGAGGCACTGGGTTTGATCCTCAGCACCACATAAAAATAAATATATTGTGTCCATCTACAACTAAAAAAATATTTAAAAAATTAAAAAAGGACACTAGTCATGGATTAGGACCTACCCATCCATATGACCTCATTTTAGCTTACTTAGCACTTTAAAGGCCCAGTCTCCAAATGTCATATGGAGGTATACTGGGAGTTAGGGATTCAACTTAATGTAGTTGAGGGAGAGAAGGAAACCAATTCACAACTCAGCCCATAACATATACGTTAGGATTGAGGTGACTGGGGACTGACCAGGGCATAATGGGTACACAAAGGTGCTACTTTGGAACCTAGAAAGTAAGGCTTGCATCACCACTTGGGTGGCTAGAGCTGAGGGTCAAGAGGTCACCTGTGGAGAGTACAAAAAAGCAGAAGGGGCCTCTAAAAGTGCAGCTGTCTCAGGATGTAGAGAATCAATCCAAGAGATGAGGCAGTTGTGTCTTCCATGTTCAATATTAGTATCAAATGCAGCAGGTGTACAAATATGTTTCTAGGTGGGATAGTGGAACTCCTGGTTTCCTTTTTCTATATTAAAGTCATCATTTATTCTCATGAG
>CM053410.1:61943868-61964100 GCA_028644305.1 Xerus rutilus
GATCCAAGTTAGGAAGCGGAACCTTGTGAACAAGTCACAGTATAACATGACTACGATGAGATTCCGGGCGCAGGGGCACATTCCTATAATTCCAGTGGTTTGGGAAGCTAAAGCAGGAGGAGCGTGAGTTCAAAGCCAGTGTCAGCAACTTAGGGAGGCCCTGAACAACTCAGCAAGACCCTGTCTCTAAATAAAATACAAAAAAAGGCTAGGGATTTGGTTAAGTGCCCCTGGATTCAACTCCCAGTACCCCTCCCCACAAAATGACCATGAACTTTGATGTGGATAAAGTCCAGAAGCTGATGGTGTTGAGGACATGGGATCCCAAAGACTGAATAGTTGTCCAGGCAGACCAGGAAGGAACAGGCAGAGGGACCAGCATGCTTCCTCAGAACTATGACTAGCTCCCCGATGCTGGGGCTTAAAGCATAACATAGAGTGAAAAACAGGTGGAAATGTTTGGGAGGCATGTGGGGGACCATGGGGCAGGTATCTCCTGACCCAAGGAGTCTCAAGCTAACACATGGGAAGAAAGGGCTCCCTAACACATGAGCCTTTGAGGACAGCGTGTATGTTTTACTCACATACCCCATGGCGGGGGCCCACCAGAGTATACTGGGGTACTGAGCCAGGAAGATAGAAGCTGGAGTGCCAATTTATGGTCACAGATAGATAATGTCAAAGATAGTAATAAGTGTGAATGATGCCTGGTGTGCCTGGCATCTTGCTTAGAAGGCTGGCTCATTCCTGTTGCCCAGGGAGGGAGGGAACCAAGTTAGAAACCAAACTGGTGAGAGTTCTGGGCCTCTACTTCAAGCTGAGACTTTCTGTGCTGCTTCCTGGAGCACTGACTGCCCGGAGGAGGGCTGTTGATGCTGGCTCAACCATGGACTTGAAGAGCTGCTCAAAAGGACGTGGCAGGAGCCGGGCATACACCTGTAGTCCCAGCAATTTAGGAGGATCTAAGGTCAAGGCCATGTTAATAACTTAGTAAAATCCTGTCTCAAAATTTAGGGATGAGCCAGGTGCAGTGGCGCAAGCCTGTAATCCCAGCATTTAGGGAGGCTGAGACAGGAGAATCACAAGTTCAAAGGACGGGGGTGTCAGAGCTGCAGGCATTCCCCCCACACCTACCCTCTCTTGCTGATCTTCTGAAGTCTGATTTTTCCCCCATCAAGTCTGGGCAAGCTTCTTAGAGGGTTGTGGCTGCTGCCTGAGGGAGGGGCTGCTTCTAGGCTTTCAGACAGGCAGTGGACAAATCCCATAAAGCACTTCACACAGCAACATCTGAAGGGGAGGCTGCAGACACTGACCCATTTGGTCATCTAGAGTTTTCCTCAGGGAAATAGTTCTCATTCCTGATGCCTGGGCCCCTTGGAGGAGACTTCATTAGTCCCAAGCACAAGCCATGTCTAATTGGTCTGCTGAAGGCTCTACAGAAGTGTGAAATATCCATTTTGCTGCATAGAGTAGCACAGCTAGGGATTAAAAGCACAGATTCAGAAGCCAGAATACCTAGATTTGAAGCCAGGTGCAGTGGCACGTGCCTGTAATCCCAGCACTTTGGGAGGATGAGACAGGAGGATTGCGAGTTTAAAGCCAGCCTTAGCAACAGCGAGGCGCTAAGCAACTCAGTGAGACCCCTGTCTCTACATAAAACACAAAATAGGGCTGGGGATGTTGCTCAGTGGTCAAGTGCCCCTGAGTTCAATCTCCAGTACCAAAAAAAAAAAAAAAAAAGAATACCTAGATTTGAACTCCAGATTTGCCACTTAATAACTTCATGGCCTTGACCATGTTACTGGGCCTTGGTTTCCTGACAGTACTTGCCTCAGTTGTGAGGAATTACTCTACAACGCTTGCAACAGCACCTGGGACACAGTAAGTATTCCTTAGTGTTAGCAATGATTAATCTGATTATGATCGTAACCCACCCCAAAGGAGAAAAGGGGGCTGTCCGTGTTTAAGCGCTTTCTCTTCTATCGTCATATAATAATCCTCTGTTCCTATTCTAAGTAATCACTTCTTTCTGCTTCCCTGCAGCTCTTCATTTCCCCAAAATTAAGCTCTTTTGAAGACACTCATTCTCAATGGTTAATTATTTCCAATTTTCCCCTTAGCCTAGGCCTCTCACTACTTGAATATCTCCTCTTACCCCCCAAGGTTCCAGTGTTCTGGAGCCCACACAATCAGCTCTGTGCGTCCGAGCTCTGGCTGCAAGCCCACCTGCACAAAGCACCCCTCTGCCCCCTCCCCTGCTTGCGCCAGAGCCTTAGAGCCTCACCCGCGCTCTCAAGCTTTAGGTGGGTCAGAGGGTGCCATTCATTATATACAAGCACAAATGTGTCCTCATTCCCAGCCACTCAGCCAACAGTGAGACCTAAATATTTTATCTGAATGACAAGGCAGGCCTTGGGCCCTGATGGAAGGACTTCCAGCAGAAGGAACTGTACCTTAATTACAAAGGTCCAGGTTGGGTGCAGTTATCTTTTGCTATGTAACAAACTACCCCCAAGCTTAGTGGCTTAAAACAGCCATTTATTTGCTCATGTTTCTGTAATTTGGGTATGGTGGTGGTGGATCACCCTCTTGGTGTGGGGTTGGCTGGGGCAATCCAAGATGACTGCACCCACCTCTGAGGCTTCAGCTGGAATGGCTGGGCCTCTCTTTCCTTCTCATCTTCCAGGGCTGTTCTCTAGCAGTGTAGTTGGACTTCACGTGACAGCTTCCAGAGAGCAAAAGCAAGCTGTGAGGTCTTTTAAGTCCTAGGCCTCGAAGCCCAGATACATTGAGATGTGTTATGGGTTAAATCAGCACCCCCACCCCAATCATATTGAAGTCCTAACCTCCAGTACCTCAGAAGGTAACCTTCATTGGGAATAAGGTCATTGCATGTGTTAAGATGAGGTCTTACTTGGGCAGTGTGGGCCCCTAATCCAATATGGCTGGTGTCATTATAAAAGGGAAAATTGGACATATATATGCACAGAGGGAGAACACCAGGTGAAGGTAGGAATTATGCTGCCAGCTGACAGGTGCCAGAAACATGGCCCTGCCAACATCTTGACCTAGACTTCTGGCCTTCAGATCCACAAAACAATAAACTTCTGTTTGAAGCCACCTGGTGTGTGGTACTTTGTTACTGCAGCCCTAGCAAACTAACAGAGGGAAATCAAGTTCATCTCTGGATGGGAATGTGACATGCACGTACAGGATTGGGAGGAATACTTGTTATCTCTGCAGACCATCTACCACGGCTGCCCAAGAGTGGTGAGGACAAGCAGCAGAGAATGAGAGATGGACAGGCAAACCCAGGTTCTGGACCAGACTCTGCCAAGAACTTGATGGGAAGCTGTTTAATGCTCCCTCTTCTTTCCAGGGTACAAAAGACAGATAAGATGTCCTGTTTGATTTCAGCTTGAAAATTTTGTGACTGCATTAGAATTCTTCAGCCTGCACAAGGATGCCCTAGAGGGCTTGTCAACACAGATTACTGGTCCCACTCTGAGTTTCTGACTCATGTAGTCTGGGGTGAGGCCCGAGAACGTAAATATCTAATGCAGTCCTGGTTAATGCAAATGCAGCTGAGACCACACCAAGAATCTCCATGTTCAGGCAGTTCTTGACTATGGCTGCACATTAAAATCAAGTGGGGGAGATTTTAACAAGCACTGGTGCCTGGATTCTATCTCACAGCTGTCACACAGTTGGACTAGGTTGTGGCCAACTGTTTGTTTTTATTTTTTCCTTTTACAAATGCACAGCTGGAGTTGAGATCCACTGCCCCAGAGGCCCCAGACATTTGAGGAAACAGTACAATCAAACTACGTGGGTGCATACTTTAAAAAAATAATAAAAATTATTCCTCAATCTAGCCCAAACGAAATATAGCTTTAAAAAAATGAGGAAAAATTTGTTCACTAACTTCCTGAAGTTAAGAAATTTGAAGCTGGGTGCGGTGGTGCACATGCCTGTAATCCCAGCACTTTGGGAGGCTGAGACTGGAGCTTGCTAAGCCACTCAGTGAGACCCTGTCTCTAAATAAAAACACAATGTTTTTATTTAGGGGATTTTTTTTAAAAATATTTTTTTAGTTGTAGATGGACACAATGTCTTTATTTTATTGCTTTGTACGTGGTGCTGAGGATCGAACCCAGGGCCTCACGCATGCGAGGCAAGTGCTCTACCGCTGAGCTACAATCCCAGCCCCATTATTAATGGGGATGTTGCTCAGTGGTCGAGTACCCCTGAGTTCAATCCTAGGTACGAAAGGAAGGAAGGAAGGAAGGAGGAGGGAGGGAAGGAGGGAGGAAAAGAAATTTGAAAGCCAGCGCGGTGGCACATGCCTGTAATCCCAGCACTTAGGGAGGCTGAGACAGGAGACTCGCGAGTTCAAAGCCAGCCTCAGCAACAGCGAGGCGCTAAGCAACTCAGACCCTGTCTCTGCATAAAACACAAAATAGGGCTGGGGATGTGGCTCAGTGGTTGAGTGCCCCTGAGTTCAATCCCCAGTGCAAAAAAAAGAAAAAAGAAATTTGAAATCAAGGTCATCACTGACTCATGTTCCTTTTATGAACATGTTGTAAGGGCTTCTTGTCCCACCATCCTGATGGCTACTAACAGTTACAGTGTCCAAGAAGGAGGTGGGAATTCATTCCTCAGGAGAAGGGAGGCCCTTGAGTTTTATATCCCTGTCTCAAATCATTATCACATATCTGCACAAGCTCTGAGTGAGCTGTAGGAGGCAGAGCTTCCCAACTGTCTGGATGAATCTAGATAATAACGTGCTCAGCACCTATCTTACCCCTTTCTTGAATGGAGTAAACATGGTAGCCAGGAGCTAGAGATGTAGCTCAGTGGTAGAGCACTCGCCTGTCCTGCACCAGGCCTGGATTTGATCCTCAGTACTACGAAAAAAGGGAAAGAGAGAGAAACAAAAAACAAAAAACAAAAAAACAATGGCAGTTAGGAAAGAGCTTGAGGCTCCGGAGGGAGATTATCTGAGTTCACACAACTTAATAGTGGTATGAGCAAGCAATGCGCTTCACCTGCCTACCGTCCATGCTTCAATTAAAGCTCAAGTATAAAATGAGTAAATAGATTCTGCATTGAACTGTACAGGGGAAGTCACAGAAGGTGCTTAGCACAGCGTCTGACACAGATGGTAATTTGTGAACCTCATGATTACAACCATTTTGTGAAAAAGTATTCCTGTGTTACTGATGAGGAAACTGGCACAGAAATTTGCCCAAGGTCTGACAAGACTGCACACAGCTAGACCTGGAATGCCAGGGGTTCTGCTCTTTAGTTAACAGGGGGTGAGAGCAGTTCTTAGGTAATCAACCTACTGAAATGAAGATGACAGGTAAACAATCCACCATTCTGGGATCAAAGAAGGGAGGCTGGAAGGACGGTGCAAGTGAATGGAATTTTGAGTTTTGACATTGTGATCACCTCAGCCTTTAGGCTAAGGAAGAGCTGATGAAGAGACTGGAGGGGAAGCTGCCTGATTTCGTTTCTGTTTTTTTCTCTTAGCAAATAAAATGGCTGCTATATGTCCAGTACTCTGAGGGATTAGGGATATGGTGATGAGCAAAATGGACATGCAGGGTCCATGCCAAGGAAGCACATACTGGGGGGCTGGGGAGATGGTTCGCAAACCTTAAACAGTCACACAACTCTTTAGAGGTGCACAGAGAAGAAGACGAAAGTCTAAAGGAAACAAGAACAGGAGGCCCCAGCCCTGGTGTGGGCGGTCAGCAAAGGCTTTCTGAGCATTTCATTGAAGCTGAAGACAAGTGGTGAGCCAGATGGAGGAGGTCCAGGCCAGGAAACAGCACATGCACAAGGCCAAGGGCAGACAGGAGTTTGGGCAAAGCAAGAATCATGTGGCTCAGCTGGTAGGAAATGAGGTTAGTGAGAAGGCCGTAGGCTGTATTAAAAAATGTTTTTACCCCGTCAGCTATGGGGAAGCCACTGAAGCCCTTCACAATGGGTCATGTCAGGCCCCAGTGTGATATATTTCCTATATTACAATTCTGAGCTGATAGTGAGACCCTGTCTCTAAATAAAACACAAAATAGGGCTGGGGATGTGGCTCTGTGGTCAAGAACCCCTGAGTTCAATCCGCAGTATCAAAAAAAACAATTCTGAGCTGAACCCTCATATATACCGATCTCATATGATTGCCACACCAGCTCTGTGAAGATGTGATCTCCATCTTATGGATAAGAGCATTTGGAATCCCAGACGGCATGGTCTGAGCTCACACCAGAGACCACACCATCCTGCCCCATGCTCCTTTTCTTACCAGATTCCACCTATGCCCAGATAGACTGAAGGGGGACACAAGGAGCCTGGATTTTTCTCTGTCCAGTCTCTTAGCCCCCTCTTGGTGACAATATTGTTCCTTGAGTGCCTAGAGTTCCTAAGGTAGCACTGGGAGTGTAGCTCAGGTATGGCAAGCTTACCCCGGATTCCATTCCCAGCTCTGCTACCTAAAGTAGATCAACCAGAATGGGGAGAATCATGCCCTGAGGACTTTCAGTGGGACAAATCTGCCCCTCCCTACCCAGCCGGGGCAGGGCTGGCTACAGTGGAGCTATTCTACCTGCCTGGGCCTGTCTGAGCCTCCCTCTTAGACCAAGTAAGTCTAAGAGGGAAGCCAAAGCTGAGTGCGCATTTGCTCTGGAGCCCCAAGGGATGCATCAGCAAGGAACTAGAGAGTCCCCTGGAGTGGTGGGCTGAGCCTGTGGTCCTCCTCTGAGGGAGAGGTGTGGCAGGGTGGAAGAGGGTGCCTCCCTGCTGAGCCCTGAGGGCTAGACACTTGAGCTGATGCTCTCTGTCTCCTGTCTGCCTTACTGGCAGGATTTCCTTTAATTCACATGCCCACTCTGCCTGGTAGGTGGAATCCCTGTTTTTCAGGTGGGAATACTGACTCACAGAGGCTAAATAACCTTTTTAAGATCTCTCAGTCAGTAAAGAGAACTGAGATTAAAACCCAGGTTTTGTTGGGCGTGATGGTGCACGCCTATAATCCCAGCTACTCAGGAGTCTGAGTCTGAGGCTGGAGGATTGCAAGTTCAAAGACAACCTGAGCAACTTAGTGAGATCCGTCTCAACATCGTAAAGAAACAGCTCAGTGGTAGAGGGCCCCTGAGCCGGATCTCCAGTACTGCAAAAGAAAAACAACTACAATAGTAACAACAGACTTGAGTGACTTTCAAGTTTTGCATTTTCCATTGAGACTCAGTAACCAGAGAAGAGCTCACTTATTTCCTCAAGAGTCTCAGAGACTTCATGGAGAAGGTGACACTGAGCCTGTCCTCTTACGTGCTTAGTATTCAATAGGAACTCAATAAAGGTTTGGATGAATGAAAAACCTGGAAGAAAAAGTGTTACTGTTGGATCCTGGGTAGCTGCCCGGGTGGGGGTGGGATCTAGGTTTTTGGTTGTGGTACCCATCAGCTGTGTGGGTAGGTTTATCTTTTTTGGGGGGATGGGTACTGGGGATTGAAGCCAGGGGCACTCAACCACTGAGCCACATCCCCAGTCCTTTTACTTTTTGTATTTTATTAAAGACAAGTTCTCACTGAGTTGCTTAGAGTCTCGTTAAGTTGCTGAGGCTGGCTTTGAACTGGTGATCCTCCTGCCTCAGCCTCCTGAGCTGCTGGGATTACAGGCAGGCACCATCACACCTAGCTCATGTGAGTTTATCAATCTCTGGGAGTGATGGACTCTCAAGGCCTCTCCAGTTTCACCTCCACAGCCAGAGCTTATCTCACTTGGCTATGGCCTTTCTCAGCAGGAACTGCTACCAAGAAACACAAATGCCTATGCTCTTAAAAGGCAATTTAGAAGAATATGAAGCATCTGCTTTTTTTTCTTCTTTGTGGTACTGGGGATTGAACCCAGAAGTGCTCTACCACTGAGCTACACCCCCAGCCCTTTTTATTTTTTATTTTTGAGACAGGGCCTCCCTAAGATGTCAAGGCTGGCCTCAAACTTGCTATCCTCCTGCCTCAACCTCAAAACACCTGCTTTTGATAAAGGAAGGATGTGGCCAGCCCAAAAAGAAAAGAAGTCTGCCTCTGGGATCCCCAGAGGATAGAAAGGGGGCCCCCTGCAGGGAGGATATGGGGCTTGCACTCTGCCTTCACGTTATTTGCCCCCAACAGGAGCCCGACTACTCAAACTGACCAGGGTCAAACATGCCAGTTGCAGACAGGAGTACACCTATACCCCCGCATCAGTCTGAGATCACCTCAGCATTTCCCCTGGGTGAAGGAAAGCCATATCCCTACAAGGTTTGGGTCTGGGGACAGTCTGGATAAGAGAGTTGGGATGTTTGGGTGTCTCTGATTCATTGATGGGTCAGAGTTGGGGGTGTGGAGATAGGGATTACCTTTAGGGGAAGTGCTGGGTGCTGCAGGCAGGCAGCTTGGTGGTAACTTCAGTGAAGTTTCTCAAAAGCCACCTCCCTCTGCTAATGGGAGCCTCCCCAAGACACCCAACTAGATGGGGTAAGGTAACTCAGGAGCCGTTGGCCTCGGGTGGGATCAGGGTGGTAGCAATCCGGGATATCCATGCAATCTCCAGGGAACCTATCTCTCATATATTTCACATGCTGGGATGGAACCCAGGGCCTTGTGCATGCTAGGCAAGAGTTCTCCCACTGAGCAACTCCCCTAGCCTTTCATATACATATCTCACCTGTAAAAAGCAGCTCTCCCTCACAGTGTGCTTCTGATGATTAAGTTAGATAGTATATCCTTAGGAACTTTAAGAACTCAAGTAACATTCAAAAACAAGGGGGGTATTCACTCATTCCACAAACATCCAATGAGCAATGGATCTGGAGATGAAAATGGAACTCAAATCCAGCCGCAGATGCTCTGTGGCTTGGAGGAGGGACCGTGGGGTGAGATATGGCTGAATAGGCAGGGGTTCTGATGCAAAAGAGGAGTGAGGGGCTGGAGACGTGGGGAGCCACAGCACACCTGATGGGAACGGCATAAACTGCCTTTATACTGTATACCTGAAAGAAACCATTAAATTAAAAACAAAATTGAGCTCCAAGTGCTCAATGCACTTCTCACCTCTTTTTTTTCCTCCATTGTTCTTTTAAAAATTTTTTTGAAATTTGTTAATGGACTTTTATTTATTTACTTACATGCGGTGCTGAGAATCAAACCCAGTGCCTCACACATGCTAGGCAAGTGCTCTACCACTGAGCCACGACCCCAACCCCACTTCTCACCTCTTAATCTTTGCACCAATCTATATTATCACCCCATTTTACCTGATGGGAAGCCAGGAGTACAGAAGTTGAAGTAGTTCTCTAAAAAGTCACTAAATCTGGTGAATAACAGCTAAACTCTGAACTCTATCATTGACTCCAAAAGCCATATATTTAAACTTCTCTTTAAAAAGCCCCTTTACTTTGTTCAATCCTCCATAAATCCTTTTAAAGCAACTTTTTCTGTTTTGGAGAAATGTCACCCTCATCTTTCAGGCAAAGTCCCCAATGTCTGTCGCTTTTTCTGAGAAGGTGTCTGACTGGTGAGAGGACGGAAAAAAGGAAGTGTCTGGCCTGGCGTGGTGCGCACATCTGTAATCCCAGTGACTCGGGAGGCTGAGGCAGGAGGATCACGAGTTCAAAGCCAGCCTCCAGAACCTAGAGGGACCCTAAGCAACTTAGTGAGACCCTGTCTCAAAATAAAACATAAAAAGGACTGGGCATGTGGCTCAGTGGTTAAGCACTGAGCCTAATACAAAACCAAACAAAAAGCAAAGAAGGTGTCTGGCCTGTGAGAAGGCCAGAACATGGTCAGCAGGGCACAAAGAAGTGATCTGAAAGGAAAGAGCTTATCCAGGAATCAGACTCCAAGCCAGGCTCCTTACCTACACAACACTCCAATCTCCAACAGGCCAAGCAAAGAGCTCGGGAAGGACAGGAACAGAATTGAATTGATGCTCAGAGAAGTATCTTGCCTTCTGGTAGCCAAGGCTAGTGTCTTTGTAAAGTTCACTTACGCCAAGCAAAATTAAGACAAGTTTTATCAAACTGAACTCCCCTGTTTTAACCTTCACCTAGAAAGGAGGACAGGGCATCCACTTTAGGGGATTTAAAGGATGTCCCAGAGAGGAGGTTGTCGGGAAAGTGGGCCAGTAAAGCTTGGTTAGGCATATGGTTGCAAAGATCCCCCACTAGAGGCTGGGACTGTCATTAAGGAGAGGTCCGAGGGAGGATGGCATCCTCAGTGTCATCACCAGAGCCCTGTAACTGTCCTTCAGTGACCTGGGTCACCTTCTGGCCTAACTGCATTTCCTCTGCTAACCCCATAATGACTTACCCCGTTGTCTGCATTTGCCATTCAGCTTCTTTGAGGTAAGACCCCACAACCAAGCACATGGGAGGAGGCCCATCTTGAGGACATGGCAAGCCTGCTTCCTTGTGTCTGATTTTAAGTCACATCACCCTCCAACCAGGAACTCAGAGTGCTGTGCAGCCCCGTGGCCTGAGCGCCACCCTAAACCCTAAACTTCAGCAATCCCTTTCAGGCCACTCTCCCTTCGCTATGGACTGACACACCCACTCTATATTAACAGGAATTTCTTTGGTAGTACAACATTCATTGTGAATCATTTGAGGGCTCATCCTAAACAAAGAAGGTGAGCCCCAAACAGGTCAGGTGGGTCCACATCAGGACAATGACGCTACTGAAAGCAGGGCTAACAGAATCGACAACAGACCCAGCCAGCCATGGCAGAGCAATCCAGGCTCAGAGAGCACCGGGGAACTGGTAGAAATGAGGGTATGTCCTGGGACTCCATGTAGATGACCAACGCTCCTGAAGCTAAAGAGGATAGCCAGGAGTGTCTGAGGAGGTTGTGGCCTAAGACAAAACTGTTAACCTGGAAGGCCTCTCCACAGCAGAACTGAGAACTAGCTCAATGGTGTTCTATTTATTTATTTAGTCTGCACTGGGAATAGAACCCAGGAGTGCTTCACCGCTGAACTAAGTCCCCAGCCTTTTTTATTGTGGCCAAGCTCAGCTAAATTTTGAATTATTATTATTATTATTTTTTTTGCAGTACTGGGAATTAAACACAGGGCCTCATGCATGCAAGGCAGGCACTCTACCACCAAGCTGTATTCCTAGTCAATGGTATTTTAAAATCATAGTTCAGTGTTTTGGGGCATGTTTTCTTTCTTTCTTTCTTTTTTTCTTTTCTTTTCTTTTCTTTTCTTTTCTTTTCTTTTCTTTTCTTTACCAGGGATTGAACCCAGGGGCACTTTACCACTGAGTCTCATCCCAGCTCTTTTTTTTTTTTTTTTTTTTTTGGTACTGGGGATTGAACTCAGGGGCACTCGACCACTGAGCCACATCCCCAGCCCTTTTTTGTGTTTTTATGTAGAGACAGGGTCTCACTGAGTTGCTTAGCGCCTCGCCTTTGCTGAGGCTGGCTTTGAACTCGCGATTCTCCTGTCTCAGCCTCCCTAAGTGCTGGGATTACAAGCGTGAGCCACCGCGCCCGGCTCATCCCAGCTCTTTTTAAAATATTTTATTTAGAGACAGGGTCTTGCTGAGTTGCTTAGGGCCTCATTAAGTTGCTGAAGCTGGCTTTGAACTCACGATCTTCCTGCCTCAGCCCTCCAGAGCCGCTGGGATTATAGGCATATGCTACCATGTCCAGCAGATATGTTTTCAATTCGTCTCCAGCTTCAAAAAATTGAGAAGTCAAACATAAAAACTGGGATTTCTGGCTTCTCTTGAAAAATTGCCAGACCTGGCAATGCCACATGGCACCTATTCAGTAAAGGGCAGCATTGCTGCCCTTCAGGTGGGGCATGCAGACCCAAGTTTGCCACAGGCCCACTACTCCACTGTCTCCCAGATGTGGAGGCTGAGGATCACTTGTCAGTTACGATGACACTGTAATTACTGGATTCTTACACCAGGCCTGCTCTTCCCATCTGTTACCTCACTGCCCCATAGACACATGAACAAGGCCTCAGCCAGTATTTAGGGCAGAGGGTAACCTGATAAGATCTGAGTCCCTGAAGAAAGAAGGGAAGTGGCAAATGTCATTTATCATCTGTCATATGCCAAGCAAAGAAATAAGCCTGGCACATTGGTTTCCCCATCTTGACACTTTTTTTTTTTTGGTACCCAGGATTGAACACAGGGGTACTTGACCACTGGGCTACATCCCCAGCCCTATTTTGTGTTTTATGTAGAGATAGGGTCTCACTGAGTTGCTTAGTGCCTCGCCGTTGCTGAGGCTGGCTTTGAACTCGCGATTCTCCTGTCTGAGCCCCCCTAAGTGCTGGGATTACAGGCTTGTGCCACCGCACCCGGCTCATCTTGACACTTAAAAAAAATTTCTTTTTAGTTGTAGATGGACACTATATCTTTATTTAATTTATTTGTTTTTGTGGTGGTGACAATTGAACCCAGGGCTTTGTGCATGCGAGGCAAGCACTCTACCAACTGAGATATGTCCCCAGCCCATTTATTTATTTTTATGTGATGCTGAGGATCTAACCCAGTACCTCACACATGCCAGCTAAGCGCTCTACCAGCCCCCATCCTGACGCTTCTGATCTAATATTCACAGAAAACCTATATGTGATGTTTCCAAAATATCACAGGGGTCATTTCGCTGTCCTCCTAAAACCTCTGCGAAGACCAAGCCTCTGCTGTCATCGGGATAATAAAAAGCCTTTAACTTGCATCTACAGCCCTTTCTATGATTTTTTATATTTATTTAAAAATATAAAATATTTGTATTTACTTTTAGTACTAGGGGTTGAACCCAAGGGTACTTTACCACTGAGCCACATCCCCAGCACTCCCACCACCACCACCTTTTTTGAGACAGGATCTTGCTAAGTTAGTTAGGGCCTCACAAAGTTGCTGAGGCTGGCTTTGAACTTGAGATCTTCCTGCCTCAGCCTCCTGAGTCACTGGGATTACAGGTGTGCGCCACCACGCCCTGCTTTGTTTTTTTTTAAAGTAACTATTTTATTGAAATATAATTCACGGGCTGGGGCTGTAGCTCAGTTGTAGCGCACTTGCCTAGCACACGTGAGGCACTGGGTTTGAGTCTCAGCACCACATATAAACAATAAATGAATAAAATAAAGATCCATCAACAACTAAAAAAAATTTAAAAAAAAAGAAATATAATTCACATACCATAAAATTTATTCTTTTCAAAGTATTCAGGTCAATGATTTTTAGCATATTAACAGAGTTGTGCAAGCATTCATAACACTAGAACATTTTTATTGTGCCAAAAAGAAACCCTGTACTAATTAGCAGTCATTCCCCATCCACCTTTTTTCTAGCCACCGGGCACTGATCTACTTTGTTTCTATAGATTTGTGTATTCTGAACATTTTATATAAACAAATCATTTTACACGTGGCTTTTTGTGACTCGTTTCTTTCACATAGCATAATGGGGTTTTTTTGTTTGTTTTTTGGTACCGAGGATTGAACTCAGGGGCACTCGACCATTGAGCCACATCCCCAGTCCTATTTTGTGTTTTATGTAGAGACAGGGTCTCACTGAGTTGCTTAGCACCTTGCCATTGCTGAAGCTGGCTTTGAATTCGAGATTCTCTGGTCTCAGCCTCCCAAGGTTATAGGCATGCGCCACCACGCCCGGCTACATAGCATAATGTTTTTTTTTTTTGGTACTGGGGATTGAACTCAGGGGCACTCGACCACTGAGCCACATCCCCAGCCCTATTTTGTGTTTTATGTAGAGACAGGGTCTCACTGAGTTGCTTAGTGCCTCGCCGTTGCTGAGGCTGGCTTTGAACTCGCGATTCTCCTGTCTCAGCCTCCCTAATTAGTGCTGGGATTACAGGCTTGAGCCACCGCGCCCGGCTACATAGCATAATGTTTTTAAGGCTCATACATATTGTAGCATGTATCGGTACCCCATTCCTTTTTGTTGGCATGTGGTGCACACCTATAATCCCAGCAATTCAGTTTCAATTGCTGGATCATTGAGTCACTCTGTTTAACATTTTGAGGAACTGCTAAACATTTTTCCAAAATGCTACATCAACAATGTATGAGGGTACCCATCCTCACATGCACTCTGTGTGTGTGTGTGTGTGTGTGTGTGTGTGTGTGTGTGTGTGTGGCATTGGGATGGAACCCAGGGACTCTCTACACTGGGCTACATCCCCAGCCCTTTTCCTATTTTTTATTTTGAGATAGAATCTCCTTAAGTTGCCCAGGCTGGCCTCAAACTTGTGATCCTCCTGCTTCAGCCTCCTGAATTGCTGTGATTACAGGTGTGCATCACTGAGCTGACCTTGTTTTTTATTTAAAAATTGTTTTTTAGTTATTGATGGGCTTTTATTTTTATGTATTTATATGTGGTGCTAAGGATCAAACCCAGTGCCTCACACATGCTAGGCAAGCTCTCTACCACTGAGCCACAATCCCAGCCCCATCGCCTTGTTTTTCAATTATAGCCATTATGAGTGTGCATGAGGATTTCATTGTTGTTGGGTTTTTTTTTGGCAGGGTGGAGGGAGGGTGTGGTACTGGGATCAAACCTAGGGACACTCTAGCACTGAGCTAGATCTCTAGCCCTTTTTAATTTCTATTTTGAGACAAGATCTCCCCAAATTGCTGAGACTGGCCTCAGCTTGTGATCCTTCTGCTTCAGCCTCCTGAGTAGCTGGAATTACAGGTGTGCGCCCCTGCACCAGCTCCCTAACAACGAATGATAACGAAACACAAGTTTTTTCATGTTCTTATTTGATACCTTCTTTGGAGAAATGTCAATTCAAATCCTTTGCCTATTTTTTCAGGGTAAAGGCGGAGTACTGCGGATTGAACCCAGGGCCTCTACCCTCGAGCTTCATCCCCAGCCCCCACATTTTATTTTGAGGCAAGATCTCACTAAGTTGCTGAGGCTTGTCTGGAACTTGTGAGCCTCCTGCCTCATCATTCCCTTATCATCTTTCCTATGTCACTCAGACAGGATAGAATGACATGGCTTCATGATTTTAATTTTTCAGACTTTTAATGATTTATCAACATCTCTGATCAGCGTTTCCTTTTTGGCCTTTTCTTCCCAGAGGTAGATGTGCCTGATCATGAGACCGCCATCTTGTTTAGCTTTGACCACCAGCCTCACGCAGTTCACTTGGTGTCCCATGCTTTTCAGAAATATCTCCTGAGACAGCTGCCCCTCCACGAGATGGCCCAGCACCAAGAACGTGGCACAGTACTGAGGCATCCCCTCGGGGTCATAGCCCAGCTCCACCTGCCCCTTCTCCAGGGCATACTTTCCATCCATGAGGGAGCCTGTCACCACTTGCACTCTTCTCAGGTTTGCTGGATGGTTCAAAATCACTGTCAAGTGGTTCCCTGCACTGACATCGTGTGTCCAGAAGTAGGACTCATCCAGAGTGTAGGCCTCCCAGGGGAAATGAACATCAAAAACGGTCATATCTGTGAACACAGCAGCAGGCGGGTTGTCAGGACCAAAAGGGTTGATTTTCGGACCGAGTATGGCCTTTTGGTCATCATCAAAGGTGGGCTGGGATATCCTGTGATAGAAGAGAAATGGTCTGCAGAGGATTGATTTCTCCTGGACCATGAGGGTGCGGAAATGAAGGATCAGCTTGTCAAGGGGTTTCTTCTGGTGGAAGAGGAGGAGGAAATGGGCCAAGAGTGGGAGGTCCTTGCTGTGGAAGAGTTTGCCAAGGTAGCCCATGTCAGAGAACTCCAGGATCACCCAGTGCCTGGACTTCATGGTGGCCACCTGTGATTGAATGTGGGTGACAAAGTTAGGGGAACAAAAGACATTGTCCTCGATTAACAGGAAGTAAGTAGAGAGATTTGTGGCAAAGCTCATGAGGAAGGCATGATCCACGTTCTGCTTGGAGTAGATTTCATCATGACTGGCCTCATTCCGGGTGCCATCCACAGCAGGGTAGGCGTCAGATGGAGCATGGATCAGTAGCAACTGCCCAGCCAAGATCTGTGGGCTGAAGAGTCTTGAAATATGGGCAGTGGTTTCTTTGAGCCAGAAGAGGTCAGAATCTGCCAGGTGGACCAGTACTGTGAGGTGTTTCTCTTCATCAGGAGTGGAGGCTTGGTACAGGGAGACCAATGTGTGCAGGAGGCTGCTTGGAGTCCATCCTCCTGCTGAGGAGATCCCCACCGTCAGCCATGCTAAGGAGAGGTAAAATAGGCACAATTATCAGTGTATAGTGGTAGTGAGGGTTTTCAAAAGAAGTAGGGATGGAGATGTCACTGGGGACCTTCTCTCTTCTTTCCTTTGGTAGAGGTGATGTTTATATCATGACTACTCTATGGTTCTTAGGCCAGCAACATGGGCCTCATCTGCAAGCTTATTAGACACAAAGAATCTTATTTATTTATTTATATATTTATTTTGCAGTACTGAGGGATTGAACCCACGGCACTTAACCACTAAGCCACATCCCCAGCCCTTTTTTGTATTTTATTTAGAGACAGGGTCTTCACTGAGTTGTTTAGAGACTCACTAAGTTGCTGAAGGTGGATTTGAACTCGAAAGCCTCCTGCCTCAGCCTCCCGAGCCACAGGGATTACAGGCGTGCGCCACCACACCTGGCTCCCCAGCCCTTTTAATCTTTTATTTTGAGACAGAGTCTCACTGACTTGCCCAAGCAGGCATTGAACTTGCAATCCTGTCTTGTAACTGGGATTGTAAGTGGGATTACAGGCAAGCACTACCATGCAAAGCTAGTCATGCAGGATCTTGCCCTTTACCTAAGTATTTGTGTTTTAATAATAACACCGGGTGACATATACACATGAGAGTTTGAGAAGTACTAAGCTATATGATGCTAAGTCCCTGTGAATTCCTCTGAGTTTTTAACCTTAAAGTTTGAGGCATATGGTTTATGTGCTCAATAAATAATAGATATTATTATAGTTATTATAATTATAATTTGTTTTGTTTTTACCTAGTTCCTCTTCTCAAAGGTCCTCTTTAAAGACAGTGTATTAGAAAAAGGACTTCCCTAGAAGTCAGGAGCCCAGAGTTCTTGTCCCAATTCTGCCACCAACTGTGGTCTTGAGCAAGTCCTTTCACCCCTATGGTTAGTTCTAAATCCATAAAGCCAAGGGACTTGGACTATGTGATTCTTAGACACCTCCCCCTTTCTTTTCATGGTACTAGGATTGAACCCAGGGACACCACCACCAAGCTATAACCCCATCCCTTTTTTACTTTTTATTTTGAGACAGCATCTCACTAAGCTGTGCAGATTGGCCTTGAACTTGTGATCCTCCTGCCTCAGCCTCCTGCCTCACTGGGATTATAGGCATGTGCTACCATGCCAGGTTAAGACCCCTTCTGATCCAAATGTTCTCTCATCCAGTGATTGCACCTTCTTATAACAATTTTATCTTTTTCTCTCCAGTGATTCCATCTTTATTTTCTTCACCTTTATGTATTTTATTTATTATTTCTCTACCTAAGCATGCATATAGACAGCCTCAACCTCAACTCTTTTCTTTTTAATACTTCACACCTTATTCCCCCCCATACTGGGGATTGAACTGAAGGGTGCTTTACCACTGAGTTACAACCCTACACCTTTTTTAAAATTTTGAGACAGGGTCTCACTAGGTTGTTTAGAGCCTCACTAAATTTCTAAGGCTAGTCTTGAACTTGCAATCATCCTGCCTCAACCTCTAGAAGAATTACAGTCATGCATCACTGCATAAAGCCACACAGTCATTCATTCCTAGAGTATCAATCATAATTGCAGACTCAAATATTAAGTTCCATAAAATAAGGAGACTTGTGCTCCTTGTTGTTTACCTAATATGAACAATTACGCTCTTGCAGATGAGAGTAAATACAATGTAATGTTCAGTAATGTTTTATGTGATTGACATATTTATTCTATTTTTCCCTTCTTCTTCTCATATTCCTGATATATAAATGCCTGGGGGAAGCCGGGTGCGGTGGTGCACGCCTGTAATCCCAGCACTTAGGGAGGCTGAGACAGGAGGATCGTGAGTTCAAAGCCAGCCTCAGCAATGGCGAGGCACTAAGCAACTCAGTGAGACCCTGTCTCTACATAAAACACAAAATAGGGCTGGGGATGTGGCTCCGTGGTCGAGTGCCCCTGAGTTCAATCCCTGGTACCAAAAAAAAAAAAAAAAAAAGCCTTGGGGAGTGGAGAGAGAATTGTCTACCAGATTGAAATACTCCTGGGTACAGTTCTGCCTTCTCTCTTCCTCTTGCTTCTTTCCTTCCTAGCTACCTTACTTCTCTTGATTTTCCTACTTCCTTGGTACATGTTATCCCTCCCCTCCTTGACACTCACTCTTTCTTCTCTGCTGGATTTTTTCCAGATATTTGAAGGTGATGGTCTGCCAGTCTTCTAGTGGTCTCGGAGTCTTACTGCTATAACCGGTCTCCTGGGACATTGACAAAAGCAAAGCATACGCTTCCTTTCTTTTTTTTTTTTTGGTACCGGGGATTGAACTCACGGGGACTCGACCCCTGAGCCACATCCCCAGCCCTATTTTTTTGTGTTTTATGTAGAGACAGGGTCTCACTGAGTTGCTTAGTGCCTCGCCATTGTATACTTCCTTTCTTTAAAAAAAAAAAATGCACCCACCTCCCAGGGGTTACCCATAAGTTTTTCTAGGGAAAGAGGTGGAGTGGACCACCCACTCCAGGTTGAACCCAACATATTTTTAGGATGCCTCAGTCATTAGTCAAAGGATCCAGGGTGCAAGCAGTTTTCATTCCTTTCCTTAAAAAACACATGCAGTTTCTTTAGGGACTAATGGTCCAGACCCATACCCCAATTCCCTTTGGAGCTCCCTGTTCTCTGGTGGAAAGGTACAGGGAAAAGGAAAGCCCAGATGCTATGGGGAATCTGCCTGTCCTCACTATTCCCATGCTATACCCCCAATTCCCAAATGGAGAGAAAGGGTTGCTACTGGGCCCTCAATAGTCACCATATTTTGGTTATCTTCAATTTCTCTGGGGACTTTCAAAATGAAGAAGAGCCACAGGATGCCCATTGAGGTTAAGAAGCAGTGCCTGGTGGAACACCACATTGTATCTGCAGTTGGGATGCAGGTCCTGTAGCAAAAAGTCAATATGTTAAAAAAAAAAAAAAAAGGAAGTTAGTATGTAAAACTGGAGGATTCTTCCCCTCCCATCCACGCCTAGAACTTCCCTAGTATCCTCCAGAAGGCTCCCCGCGTGTATACTCGAACTCTCAAATTCTATCTTGCCTCATGACCATTGTTAAATTATATACAACTGCATTCTTTTTATCTGATCTAGAAATATAAATAGATAGAATACAGCTTTATTTGCTGCCTAATGAAGGAAAGTCACGCGGGGCTTGGTGGCTCACACTTGTAATCCCAGTGATTTAGGAGGATCCCAAAGTCAAGGTCAGTCTCAGCAATTTAATGAGATCCTGTCTCAAAATAAAAAAAATAAAAAGGGCGGGAGATGTGGCTTAGTGGTAGAGTGCTCTGGGTTCCATCCCCCCAATTGAAAGAAAAAAGTAAAACAGGGAAGGTCACCTTTCCTGTGATGACGTTTGCTTTGCTACATTCACTTCATCCATTTGTTGGAAGAGTCAACTTTCCCAAAGTTTCCCCTACTCAAGATGATGAGGGCTTGCTAGGTCTTCACAGATGTGGTCACTGACACCCAAGCAGCCCATTTTGGGTGGGGTACTGGGGATTGAACTCAGGAGCACTTGACCACCGAGCCACATCCCCACTCTTGTTTTGTATTTTATTTAGAGACAGGGTCTCACTGAGTTGCTGAGTGCCTCACTTTTGCTGAGGCTGGCTTTGAACTCGGGATCCTCCTGCCTCAGCCTCCCGAGTTGCTGGGATTACAGGCATGCATCACCGTGCCTGGCTTAGGCAGCCCTTTTTGAAACAAAAATGAAACTATTTATTAAAACAGCTGAAATTGAAGTGTTGCTCAATTCTACACCAAAACAGTGCTTTTCTTGCTTTTTTTTTAAGAAAAAAAAGAGATCCAGCCGGGCGCGGTGGCTCACGCTTGTAATCCCAGCACTTAGGGAGGCTGAGACAGGAGAATTGCGAGTTCAAAGCCAGCCTCAGCAATGGCGAGGTGCTAAGCAACTCAGTGAGACCCTGTCTCTACATAAAACACAAAATAGGGCTGGGGATGTGGCTCAGTGGTC
>CM053410.1:61964600-61984520 GCA_028644305.1 Xerus rutilus
TATTCAGCTGGGCATGGTGGTGCATACCTGTAATCCCAGCACTTTGGGAGGCTGAGACAGGAGAATCCTGAGTTCAAAGCCAGCCTCAGCAGGGGCGAGGCCCTAAGCAACTCAGTGAGACCCTGTCTCTACATAAAACATAAAAAATAGGGCTGGGGATGTGGCTCAGTTGTCGAGTACCCCTGAGTTCAATCCCCAGTACCAAAAAAAGACCAAATATTTGATCACTTGTTCATATATCTGACACATTATCTTTTTTCTTTCTTTCTTTCTTTTTTTTTTTTGTACCAGGGATTGGACCCAGGGACGTTCGACCACTGGGCCACATCCCTGGCCCCTCCCCTCCTTTTTTGGTACTGGGTATTGAACTCGGGCACTTGACCACTGAGCCACATCCCCAGCCCTATTTTGTATTTTATTTAGAGACAGGGTCTCACTGAGTTGCTTAGCACGTTTTTGCTAAGGCTGGATTTGAACTCCGGGATCCTCCTGTGTCAGCTGCTGGGATTGCAGGTGTAACCCAACTCCCCCAGCTATCCTGACCCCCTTTTCTATTTATTTATAGACAGGTTCTTGCTGAGTTGCTTAGGACCTCCTGAGTTGCTTAGGACCTCACTAAGTTGCTGAGGCTGGCCTAAAACTTGCCATCCTCCTGCCTCAGCCGACTGAGCCATTGGGATTACAGGTGTGTGCCACTGCACTTGGCAGACTTTCATCTTTTTGACTAGTATGGAGTATTTTTAACTTGAACATAGTATAGTATGTTATTAACTACCATTTAAATATTAGCCATAGTCTTTATTGAGAAGGCAGTATGACTACATTAAATACCTGAAGATTTAACCTGTAATTGTATTCTTAAACAACCAACCCTTATGTTGTTCCCCCACTCCAAGCATTCTTTTCTGTTGGTGTGATGGTAAATGAGATGGTAAATTTTTACTAATTTGTAATCTGCTTTTTATGTAACTCAACTTTTTTTTTTTTTAAATATTTATTCTTTAGTTGTAGGTGGACAGAATATCTTTATTTTATTTTTATGTGGTGCTGAGGATCGAACCCAGTGCCTCCCGCGTGCTAGGCGAGCACGCTACCACTGCGCCATAACCCCAGCCCCGTAACTCAACATTTTTTATGAGACATTGTGGGTGGCCATTTCAACTGAAATCTTTCTTATCACTCAAAACTAAACTTTTAAAATTTTCTAGTTTTCTCCACCCCCCGGCCCCCAAACCTCATCCCTGGGACCTGAGGATTGAGTGCAGGGGTGCTCTACCACTGAGCTACACCCTCAGTTCCTTATACTTTTTATTTTGAGACAGTCTCATTAAATTGCCCTGTTGTCCTGGAACTTGAAATCCTTCTGCCTCAGCCTCCTGAGCTGCTAGGATTAAGGTGTGCTCCATCAGGCCTGGATTGTTTTATTTTTAAACTAAAAGCAATTTATAGTGATAAATTCCAGCCATATAAGTTTGAAAGGTTAAAAAGCCTCTTTTCCTCTTCCTCTTATGGTAGTCTTTAAAATAGGCAAAACTGTGAACACAGTATTACATGTTTTGTTTTTGTTTGTTTACTCATTGATTCTTAGTTGTTTTCACATGTAGAACATCTAGGTGTGTTTTATTTATTTCTGCTGAGTGGTATTGTTATTTACAGATGTACCAACACTTATTTAATTTATTCCTCACTGATAGATATTAGGGTTTTTTTATTTTTTATTTTTTTTGGGTACAGGGGATTGAACTCAGGGGTATTCGACCACTGAGCCACATCCCCGGCCCTATTTTGTGTTTTATGTAGAGACAGGGTCTCACTGAGGTGCTTAGCGCCTCGCCGTTGTTGAGGTTGGCTTTGAACTCTCAATTCTTCTGTCTCAGCCTCCCAAAGTGCTGGGATTACAGGCTTGCGCCACTGTGCCCAGCTGATATTAGGGTTCTGTTGTTGTTGTTAATTTATTTGTGTTTTGTTGTACTGGGGACTGAACTCAGGGGCACTCTACCGCTGAGCTATATCCCCAATGCTTTGTTTTATATTTTGCTTAGGCTGGCTTTGAACTAGTTATTCTCCTGTCCCACCTTCCCAAGTAGCTGGGATCACAGGTGTGTACCACTATGCCCATCTTGGTGTATTTGGTTTTAAAAGAAAGTAGTTAATTCTTCAGTGAATTTCCTTGTGTCTACATCTTGGTATTGTAAATGCTAATACATATTTGTAAATTCCTATCAGGGGATTTCTGTGTCAGAGGGCATATGCCTTAGCTTCCTAAATGTGTTCCAGAAACTTAACTGATCTTACCATTAGGAGTACCCAGTTCCTCACAAATTTTTAATACTGGTGGTGTATGTGTATTTTTAGTTTTTGCTAAGATAGGTAGAAATAATGAAAGCTTTGTATATTTCTTGAATTTGGAATTAATTTGAACACCAATCTTGTGATTGGCCATCCCCCCCCCCCCCCCCTTTTTAACCTAGGTTCTGGATATTGAACCCAGGGCCACGAGCATGCTAAGCACAGTCTTCTCTCACTGCTGAGCTACACTCTAGCTTTGTTTCCCTACCTTTTTCTTATTGATTGGAGCTCTTTATAAATCTGGCACTTGTAAATGCTATATGTCGTTCATTGTTATTTTAATATCCTAATATCTCTTCCTAACATAACACTGCAGTTAATTTCACACATGTAATTTGTTGACTGTGGTTGAATTATTTTCTTAGGATAAATTTCCGGATATGAAATTGGGTTAAAAGATATGAACTTCCTTGAATTACATTTTATTTTTCTATTTCAAAGCCTCTTTTTCTTTTTTCCCTGAACATATATAAGGGAAATATTCTCACGTCAGTTGAGATCTATACTATTGCTCATTTTCATTTTGTTAAAATATTTAAATATACATATGTGAAACTAGCCACTGAAAACTTTTCTTTTCTTTTCTTCTTTTTTTTGTGGTGCTGGGGATTGAACCCAGAGCCTTGTGCATGTGAGGCACTGTACCAACTGAGCTATATCCCTAGCCCACCATTTTTTTTTTGAACTTTTAAATTTCCATATTTTTATTGATGTGTTATAATTGTACATTATGGTAGAATTTGTTACATATTCGTACATGCACACAATATAACAGTATAATTTGATGAATATCATTCTCTAGTATTCTTCCTTTCTCTCAGCTCTTCCCTCCTCTGTACTGATCCCTTTAATTGTCATCAGATTCTCTCCCAACACACCTTTCTTTTCCCTTTCCCTCTCTAGCTTCCACATAATAGAGAAAATATATGACTCTTGACTTTCCGAGTTTGCCTAGCCCACCATTTTTGAATTTAATCTAAATTAAAAATTTTGTCTTTCAATTTTTATTGGCACAATGTAATTATACATAATGGTAGATTTATTATTCTGTATTCCTACATGCACATTTGATCAGTCTCATTCTCCAGTACTTTCTCTTCTTTCCACCTTCCCCCAATCTCCTTGTTCTACTCTATTGATCTCCCTGTTTCTATTATTATTATTTTGGTTGTATAAATTTACATTGTTGTGTAGTCATCACCACTATCCATCTCTGGACTTTTTCATTATTATTTCAAATGGAACTCATTAAAAAGAGCATAATTTTTTATAGTTTAGCTCTTCCCGTATTGTAGACTTTTGTTTCTATTTTGCTCTACATAGGTAAGAATTTATATGTTTTTCTACTTATTTGATTCTTTCTTCATGATCTCAGTTCTCCCAGGATAGATGAGTTCTCAAGAAAACAGTTATCTATATGAGTAGACATATTAAGGATGGTGTTAAAAATTGATTTTGGATGTCAGTTCCTCCTTCCCCCTACTGAAGAACTTGTCTGCAACTTTGTAATAAAAGCTAATGTGGGGGCTGGGGTTGTGGCTCAGTGGTAGAGCACTTGCCTAACATTGTAAGGCACTGGGTTTGATTTCTTAGCACCACATACGAATAAATATTCACCAAAAACTAATAAAAAATTTTTTAAAAAAGCTAATGTGACTAGAGATTTAAATATATAAAAATATCATATATATTATGGTGTTGATATAGCTGTTTTATAGTGAAGATACTTCTGTAGTAAATAAGAAGTTAGAGACTTTTTCCTAAATCTGTGGCTTTTCAGCACAGGCCAGGGCTTAGTGATGTTGGTGGGCTCAGTAGGGAAGGGGAAGAGTATGTGGGATATATCATTCATTTGGGAAAGAGTGTTCATATATATTCCACTGCTAAGTGTCAAATAATTATAAATTCTAATAAGAGCTTTTGCTCTCCTAGGATTGGCAGCCACCTTTTGCGTGTGATGTTGATAAACTTCATTTTACTCCACGGATCCAGAGGCTGAATGAATTGGAGGTAATGTCTTTACTAGTGTTCTGGTTGTCCATATTCCTGAAAGGACCTCTTTGACCTCTGTCACCAGTCTGGTAGGAAAGGAAAATATGTCCAGTAGTTGATGATCATGGTAAAACAAAATGCAGTAAGGCCATTGAAACAGACTAAATTTCATTAAAATCAGCGATACCTATGAGTCACTTTTTGGTCTATTAGTGCATGTAAATCCTTCTATATTTAGGTGATAGTCATTAGAATTTAGGTTTTGAAAAGAGCTACATAGGACAGATTTTGTAGTCCTAATTTTCTTTGAAGTGCATAACTTTGTCACTTAGATTTAATAACACACTTTTGTTTCCCAAGAAGAGTGAAGAACAGAGCATTCTCTAGAGAACAGATGTTTCTTCAGTTTCTAGCTACCAAGAGCTTATAGTTCAGGGTAGATAAGACTTGTGTTGTTTATGTTAGTTTTAAAATCTGATTTGAATAGTGAACTAAACATTCTTAACTGAAATAGAGCACATATTCAATAGAATTTTATAAACATTGATGATAGGACTTAGTGTATATATTATAAAGGATTTCAGTGTATTTTAAAATTCAAGTTAAACCTGAAAATTGGAGATAAGTACTAACTTGAGATCTTGATTGAAAATATCTGAATTCTCTGAATATCTGAATCGATATCTGAATTTTGTGGGGGAGGGTTACTGGGGGTTGAACTCAGGGGTACTTGACCACTGAGCCACATCCCCAGCCCTATTTTGTGTTTTATTTAGAGACAGGGCCTCACTGAGTTGCTTAGCACCTCACCATTGCTGAGGCTGGCTTTGAACTAGCCATTCTCCAGTCTCAGCCTCCCAAAGTGCTGGAATTATAGGTGTATACCATCACGCTGGCTACAATATCTGAATATTGATCTCGTTTTGTTCTGATGTGCAAGGTAAAACTCCCCAAATTGTCCAGCTTTATATTTTACAAGGAGAGGAAAGAAAAATGACTGTATAGTAACAATTTATTTAAATATTCTTTTTAAAAAATAGTTGTAGGTGGACACAATACCCCCATTTGATTTATTTATTTTTATGTGGTGCTGAGGATCAGACCCACTGCTTCACCCATGCTAGGCAAGGGCTCTACCGCTGAGTCACAACCCCAGACCTAAAAAAATATTTTTAAAAGTTTCCTTGATTTTATGTTTATCTTTAAATTATTATTATTATTTTTTTCACAGTGTCTTTATTTTGTTTATTTATTTTTATGTGGTGCTGAGGATCGAACCCAGTGCCTCACACTTGAGAGGCAAGCGCTCTGCCACTGAGCCACAACTTCAGCCCCTATCTTTAAATTATTGAGGCTTTTTTTTTGGTACTGAGGATTGAACTCAGGAGTATTTGACCACTGAGTCACATCCCCAGCTTTATTTTTTATGTTTTATGTAGAGACAGGGTCTCACTGAGTTGTTTAGTGTCTTGCCGTTGCTGAGGCTGTCTTTGATTCTCCTGTCCAAGCTAAAAGTGCTGGGATCACAAGCGTGCACCACCGCGCCTGGCTTGGGGCTTTTTAAAATTGATATGGGCTGGGTCTGGCCGTGCACATTTGTAATCCCAGCTACTTGGGAGGCTGAGGCAGGAGGATCACAAGTTTGAGGCCAACCTGGGCAATTTAGCAAGACCTCATTTCAAATTAAAACATAAAAGGGGCCGGGAGGGACAGACAAAGGGCTGGGGATGTAGCTCAGCAGTAGAACACTTGTCTAGCATGCAAAGGCCCAAGGTTTAATCCCTAGGACCACTGAAAAAGTATTGCTATAGAATCACCATTGTAAATCTGTTTTTAGATTGGTGTTTGAGCAAAATTTCTGCTTGCAACAGATTTTTAAAATCTTGAATTGTAAAAAGACCAAGGTAGGCACTTAAAAAGTTTACTTGTCATGTAACTTTAAACAGTAACATGCAATTGTGCTTACTCTGATACCTCTTAAGTGAAGCACTCTTTAGGGTAACAGCTTATATTTTAGGACTGTTTACTGGGTGTTTAACTCCTTGCCTGACACATGGTAAGGGCTAAATTAATGTTTTGTTGAGTTAGTGTATAATTTTTTAGCCAACTTTATTTTATGTACTTTCACCTATTTCTCTATTAATGTATGATTATTTAATCAGCTTTATTATTATTATTATTTTTTGGCACCAGAGATTGAAATCAGGGGTACTCGACCACTGAGCCACATCCTCAGCCCTATTTTTGTGTGTGTGTATTTTTTTTTTTTTATGTAGAGACAGAGTCTGACTGAGTTGCTTAGTACCTCGCCGTTGCTGAGGCTGGCTTTTGAACTCGTAATTCTCCTGTCTCAGCCTCCCAAAGTGCTGGGATTACAGGTGTACGCCACCGTACTTGGCTTAATCAGCTTTATTTTATATCTTTTGATTGTGTCTCTAAGTTCAGAAAGTAGTTTTCTTCTTAAATATTCTAAGAATGAAAATGTGGCACAGGCAGCTAATAGACGTGAGCTTTAAAATAAACTTGGTAAGTCCAATTTATTTTATAGGTAGGCATGTGTGCCTGTGGTCCCAGCTACTCAGGAAGCTAAGGTGAGAGGATCCCTTGAGCCCAACAAGGCCAGCTTGGGCAACATAGTGAGATCTGTCCCAAAATAAGTGAACAAACACATAAACAAAGTACCTGAGATTAATACTCAGTTGTTTGTCATTTAGGCTCAAACTCGTGTAAAATTGAATTTCCTGGACCAGATTGCAAAGTACTGGGAGTTACAGGGAAGTACTCTGAAAATTCCACACGTGGAGAGGAAGATCTTGGACTTGTTTCAGCTAAATAAGGTAAAGGGCTAATGACTGTCTTACTCATTTACTAATTGTGAAGAGTGAATTTGATCCTTTTTGCATTATAAAGAAATTTGTTTAAAAAATATAAAGTGAAGCCGGGAGCAGTGGCACATGCCTGTAATCCCAGCAGCTCGGGAGGCTGATGCAGGAGGATCACCAGTTCAAAGCCAGCCTCAGCAACTTAGTGAGGCCCTAAGCAACTCGGTGAGACTCTGTCTCTGAATAAAATACAGAAAAAAAGGGCTGGGGATGTGGCTCAGAGGTTAAGTGCCCCTGAGTTCAATCCCTGGTACTAACAATAAACAAACAAACAAATATATAAATGAAGTGAGATTTTTAGTTCATTTCAGTGATAAGTATCAGGTTCCACCTGTTTGGTCTGGAAGTCTTGTGGAATATTTTGCTGCTGCCTGTTTCTGTCATTTTTAAACTTACCAATAATTCTGCAAACAATTTCTGTTCATTTTAGTATAGACAGACAAACTGAGGTTCATGGAGATCTAAAAAAATTCACCAAGGCTGAGCCCATAATTAAATTCCAGGTCCCACCTAAATGTAAAAGCCTGCATTCTTTCCACCAGACATTATTTCAGGCTTCCTATCCCTTAGTTTGTGGAGATTTTAAGGGTCACAGAGTAGGACCAGGTATCTAGGGCCTTTTCTTTAGTAGAGATTTGATTATTAACCTTATTCTTCTAAGATGACTGCTTTGGGGAAGTAAGAAGTCATTTTGAGAGGGACAAAATGTTTATGGACATGCTGTTAAAAGAAATGTTTTAATTGTCTAGCTCAAAATTAACAGCATATGTATTTTTCTTTTGACTTAGGAAAAGTATTTTTAAAAGATAACCATAGCCAAGAACATTTTGTTCTTGGAGTCTACCTAGGCATGATTTCCACATGAGTGTCTCTAACTTTTACTATTTTAACAGTTAGTTGCAGAAGAAGGTGGATTTGCAGTTGTTTGCAAGGATAGAAAATGGACCAAAATTGCCACGAAGATGGGTTTTGCTCCTGGCAAAGCTGTGGGTTCACATATCAGAGGGCATTATGAACGAATCCTCAACCCTTACAATTTATTCCTGTCTGGAGACAGTCTGAGGGTGAGTTTTGGGACTAGCCACAATCTGTTTCATTTCACTGCTTGGTACATATCTTTTAGGGGGAATGAAAAGCCTCAATTGTGTTCGAATGACACTGTTCAGAAGACCTTGTTTTTTGGCTGTTTTCTCCAGTGTTATTCTGTTTTGAAAGTAAACATACTTAGAAGTTTGTTTTTAGAATGAGAAAGATTATAGAGGACATGTTTTACTGTCAAAAATTGAAATCTGGGTCTTGGGATATATATATAGCTTAGTTGGTAGAGTGCTTGCCTTGCATGTACAAGTCCCTGGGTTCAATCCCTAGCACCACAAAAAAACAAAACAAAACTGAAATCTGTATTTACTCCACTACTACTACTACTTTTTGCTGTTTCTTTACAGCAAAAAGTTAACTATTATCTACTTGTTATGGCTTACAGTTTGGCATTTTCTTGCTATTTAAAGCATTGCTGGTTGTCATATGAAGGTATAACTTGGAAAATAACTTGATTATTTGTTCTTTTCTGCCAGCTGAGATTCCCAAGGAAATCACAGATAGAATGCTTATATTTATAAAGGATAGGAAACTTAAAAATGCTACATAGCTGCGGGCTGCTTGTGGTGGGATTATAAGCCTGTAACCCCAGCTAATGGAAGGCTGAGGAAGGAAGAGTACAAATTTTAGGACCACTTGGGCAATTTAGTGAGGCCCTATCTCAAAATCAAATAAAAAAGAGCCGAGAACTGGGCTCAGTGGTGTACGCCTGTAATCCCAGCACTTTGGGAGGCTTAGACAGGAGAATCATGAGTTCAAAACCAGCCTCAGCAATGGCGAGGTGCTAAGCAACTCAGTGAGACCCTGTCTCTACATAAAACCCTACATAAGGGGCTGGCTCAGTGGTCGAGTACCCCTGAGTTCAATCCTCAGTACCAAAAAAAAAAAAAAGGACTGAGAATGTAGCTCAGTGGTAGACTTGCCTAGCATGTGCAATTATTGGTTCAATCCCCTGTACCACCCCTCCAAAAAAAAAAAAAGCTTTGTAGCTAATGGGTTCCTCTTTCGGTAGTTACTGTCTAGCCATGTTTGTTTCCATACAGAAAGGTATTTGTGAAGTTACTCGGATAAACACTTTCATTCTCATTAATTAAGGTAAAACGATACTGTAGAAACTTCCCACCAATTTCAGGGTTCTGGTAGAAAGGAGTGTTATAATTTATTTACATCCTTTTAGTTATTCTAAAACTAGAGCAGCGAGCCCTATAATTTTAAAAGTTGTTTCTGTGTTATAGAAAGGTAGATAATAACATGGTTTTTGAGGGCAAACCAGTAATCAAAACTCTGTTCTAATATTATACACTAGTACCATTTGTAATGCTTAAATCCTATAGATTTTCTTCCCTTTATTCTTTCTTGATTCCAAGTAAATTTTCTTTTTAGCCTAGAAGAAAATGACCAATCTGATATTCAGAAAACTGTGTATCTGTTAGTGTTACTGAGAATTGAACCCAGCAGTGTTTTATCACTAAGCTACAACCTTAGCCTTTATTTATTTATTTATTTATTTATTGGTACTGGGGTTGAACCAGAACTTCATAAATACTAGGCAAATACTTTTCCTCTGAGCTATATCCCTAACCCTTAAAAAATTAAAAAAAGGAAAAAACGTTTTGAGAAAGGGTCTTGCTGAGTTGCTGAGGCTGGCTTCAAACTCAAGGTCCTCTTGCCTCAGCCTCCCGAGTAGCTGGAATTACAGGCATATACCACCATGTCCAGCTGTTTAATGTATATTACTGAGTGGTTAGTGAGTCCATGGATGAAATTAAAAACAATTATTGAATGTGGAACCTTTATACTTCTGTTTTATACTCAGACCTAGATAAAGTTGTCTGTATAGATTTTCTCTATATATGGAGGTTACAGTGACTCAGGGGAGAGAAAGTTCCTGCTTTATACGTTTCAACATTTTAGAAATATGCATCCATATACTTAGGCAGTGAAGTTTTGTGGTATAAAAAAGCACTTAAGCATTTATACAACAGTCTGAAAGGAATGGGTAGTTAATGTACCCTTTACAAACATTATATCTATAACAGATTAATACTTGTTGAGCAAACTATTATATGTCAAATGCATTTGAGGCACTGATGTATATCACCTATAAATCCCAGTTCCTCAAGTAAAGGTTAAACTTTATTGTAGAAAGTTTAAAAACACAGGAAAGTATCATGAAAAAAAATTGCTCCTAATCCTCCCACCTGTTATTTCTCTTGGCTATTTTTATGCATTTATACACAAATTGGCAATGTGTTCTTCCTATAGACTATTGTTATCCTGTCTCTTTCTATTTAACATATCACGAGCATTTGCTATGTCATCGGATGTTTTTAAAAACAGTTTTGAATGACTGTGACCTTACATTTTATAACCAGATCTTGATTTGATTTTTTCTACTGTTGAAAGGTTATGTTGGTCCCTTTTTTGGGGGGGGTGGCAGGGGGTGGGGGTTCTGGGATTGAACCCAGGGTCTCATATGCTGAGAAGGAGCCATACCACTGAGCTACACCTCTAGCCCCTCTGCCCATTTCTCATTGTCAAAATTTGTTTTTATGGCAAAGGAGAATTAGAAAACATAGTTTTTTAAAAAAGAAGTGTACATAATGAAGGAATTATTGCAAAAGGGTGAACTACAGCCTAAGTTTGGAGAAACCTGAGAAAAGTTGAGCAGTGATATACTGGCATTATGGAACACAGGCCTCCATCTTGCATTACCATGTTTTTCTAAATGCCTTAAGGGATTACTCTGTGTATTACTCTGAGATGATGTGCTTCTGGTGTGATGATATTAATCACCTCTAAATCCCAGTTTCTCAAGTAAAGGTTAAAATTAGTGTTTGCATGTGATAGCATTAGATATAAAACCCAATGCTTCAGGTATGTGTTTTGAATTATGGTTTGGAACACAGTGATGAAGCTCTTCATGTACATTGTTCTAAAAAGCTGCTAAGCTTGTAGGTGTCAATATAGAGTCCCTATAGAACTAAGCTGATCATAGATAATGGAAATCATTGAGATTAGTGGGAAATAGGGTAAGAATATATAGTATCTGAATTTCCGACAACCCTTTTCGTAATTAGTATTTCCCTGATCACACACGCTTTGGTGTCTCAAATAGAAAGTTTATAGAATACACAAAAGGGGGCGAGGGCTGGGGTTGTGACTCAGTGGTAGGGCGTGCGCCTTAGACATGTGAAGCACTGGATTTGAACCTCAGCACCACATAAAAATAAATAAAGGCATTGTGTTTATCTACAACTAAAAAATATTTTAAAATATACATAAAAGAATGAATTTATGTGATGGGCAGGTTTATTCTCTGTGTTCTTTCTTTCTCTTTAAATTTTTTAGTTGTAGATGGACACAATACCTTTATTTTTTAAATTTATTTTTATGCAGTACTAAGGCTCGAACCCAGTGCCTCATACGTGCTAGGCAAGCACTCTACCACTGAAATACACCCTCAGCCCTGTATGCTTTCTTCAAACGTACTTCAGATGTTCAATAGAGGAGTTGTTTCAGAATGATAGATATTGTTCCATAACAATTTTTTTTTTTTTTTTGGTACTGGGGATTGAACTCAGGGGTACTTGACCACTTAGCCACATCCCCAGCCCTGTTTTGTGTTTTATGTAGAGACAGGGTCTCACTGAGTTGCTCAGCGCCTCGCCATTGCTGAGGCTGGCTTTGAACTCGCGATTCTCCTGTCTCAGCCTCCCTAAGTGCTGGGATTACAGGTTTGAGCCACCGCGCCCGGCCCATAACAATTTTTTTAAAAACTCAGCTTCTCTCACTTATTATTGGTATTTTATTTGTAACTTTTACAGACCATTTAACTATAACCATTTAATTTGTAACTTTTCCAAATCAATCGGAAGGAACAGAATAGTATTGATGGGATGTTGTGCTGTTGGTATATTCATTACTTGATATGAAGTAATCTCTTTTGGTATTTTGTTTTATAGTATGTTACATTTCTTAAACATTAGATAATAGACTGACAGTTTGTTTCTCTATGGTTTCTTCTGTCCTTCTCCTTTGTTTTCTCTGCAAATGTAAGGGAAAAGGAGCTAATCTTGTTAATAAGACTATATGGTAGTAATGGTGGCCATAATGCGAATAATTCTGGAGTTTTGTTATTTCAGTACCTATCATACCAAATATGAATGATGTAAAACACCTAGATGGTTACATTTTGGAACTAACTCACTTTGTGGGGCGGGGTGCTGGTATAGGGGATTAAAACCAGGAGCACTTTACCACTGAGCTACATCCTCAGCCTTTTTTAATTTGTGTTTTGAGATAGGTCTCACTAAGTTGCAGAAGCTATCCTGGAACTTTTGATCCTCCTGCCTCCGCCTCCTGAGTTGCTGGGATTACAGATTTACATCACTGTGCCTAGCTGGAACTCACTTTTAAAAATGCTTTGCATGCAAGATAGGATGGTGCATACCTGTAATCCCAGCAACTCTGGAGGCTGAGGCAGGAGAATCTCTAGTTCCAGGCCACCCTCAACAACTTAGCAATAAGGCCCTAAGCAACCTAGTGAGATTGTCTCCAAAAAAGAAAAAAAAAACCCAACCAAACAACAACAACAACAAATCTGTGGCTATAGCTTAGTGGTAAAACACCCTGGGTTTAATCTCTTCTAGCCCCGCCTTCCCAAGTTTATGATGTTTTTGGGTTCTCTTATGAAAGGGAAGTACTAACTTAAAATTCATATTAGCTTCAGTGGTGATACTTTGTTGTGTTATGCTGTATGGGCATTAAATATCATCTTTTAGCCAGCTTAGAATTAAACTAAAAGGAAAAGGTGAATAGAGACTTCTATGATGAGAGCCAGAGTTATTGCTTTGAGCTACCTTTGCTTAATCTTTGCTTTCTGTGTTAGACTTTGTTGGAAATATGGAAACCCTGGAATGCTTGTCACATGGCCTGTTTTCTCAATTCAGGTGATATATTTTGATGATAGCATTGCTAGTTATTTCTCAAACTACAGGATGGTAAAATTGTAGAAAACCCATTGGATTCCCCTTTTTAATTACTCCAAACACCTTTTAATGAACAAGATCGTTTTAACATAGGAAATTATTTTTGGAACTTATTGGGAGCCTTTCTAACAATTTGTTTTCAATTAATTGACATTTGCAAGCAAGGGTAATTGCAAATGGTGTTTTGGGAGTGTTTTGAACCTGCTGTGGTTTTCTATGACCTGACAAGATCAATGAAATACATTGAAGAAACAGAATTCAGTCATTTAAGAAATTTTAAGCTGTTGTACTTATTACATGTATACATATTATTGGTAACTGCAGACTTGTCTTTGTATTTAGATTGAAAAAAAAAAACAAACCTGTATATTATCTCCGTAAATAATTGCACCTTGTAAAAATCCATCAAAACTCTTATAAGATTAAAAAAGAAGGGAAATTCATTAATGCAATTTATTTTATTTTTAGTGTCTGCAGAAGCCCAACCTGACCACAGATACAAAGGACAAGGAGTACAAACCCCATGATATTCCCCAGAGGCAGTCTGTGCAGCCCTCAGAAACCTGTCCCCCAGCCCGAAGAGCGAAACGCATGAGAGCTGAGGTGAGAGCTTCACCAGGTTCCTTAGCAGGAATTGTTGAATTGTAGTGCTAATGGCTGTCCAACACTGTACTTCTCTCCTAAATATGCTTTTTGTAGTTCTGAACCATATTAGTTCTCAGACAGGGAGGCTTTCTGTATTCTAGCATTTACACTTGTGGGGTGTGGTGGGGACTGTGCCAGCAAAGGGATAAGGAATTGAAGAATTCTTTCTGGGCTTATGTTGCCCTGAATAGCTGCTGAGTTGTAATTAGTCAATACTTAGGAAGAATCGGTGTTCTTGTGCTTTTATTTGGGTTGCCCATCACTCTTTTTTTTAAAATATTTTTATTTTTAGTTATAGGTGTACATAATACCTTTATTTTTATGTGGTGCTGAGGATCGAACCCAGTGCCTCGCACATGCTAGGCAAGCGCTCTACCGCTGAGCCACGACTCCAGCCCTGCCCATCACTCTTTCAAAGGTGATACACATTGGAGATTAAGGGTGGGAGATGTGAAGATGGGGAGTTCTTAGTTTTTAAAAACAGGTTAGACCATGAAAGCCACTTTTCTCAGACTTAGTGAAAAAGAGCATGGAATCAATGGCAAATTCTTATGCTGAGAGAGAATTGGGAAGCTTGAAGTAGTATTAAATAAATGAGATGAAATAAAAGGAAAATCAGGAGGAATAGTAAAAAGACTGATAATAAAGATTATTTGCTTTAAGATTTTCTACTCGGAGGTTTCCTTGGAAAAGGAAGAATATTTTTCCAGTTATCTTGTTCCGTACAAAGGTGTAAAGTTTTTGGATTCCTGTCTAGTGTTTCTGATGGCATGTACGTTTTAAGATTTGGAGTATATAGGGGACGTTTAGAAATGAGAAGCTTTGTATTGCAGTAATCACACTTCTTAATCTCTGGCTATTTAATAATCATTTACAACAATGAAAAAAAGAATCAGCCATTTTGTTTTCTGAAGAAATGGATAAATAAGAGAAGTGTTTTTTCATTGATAAGTTGGAAATATTAAAAAATTTAGTAACCCCATTTTTTAGCTGAGGAAGACTATCTAGAATAGGAAAATATAGTTATTCAAAAGCCATAAACATGTTTAAACTTTGTTAACCGAAGAATCAGTTCTTTTCAAGCATATTCTTGATCTTTAATAAACCTAACTACTATGTGTAACTATAATGCTCTCATAAAAAATAATTGTATAGGTAAGCTTGGCATAGTGGCACTCCCTTGTGATTCCAGGTACCCAGAAAGCTGAGGCACAAGGTCCAGACCAAGCTCTGGGCACTCAGTGAGACCCTGTCTCAAAATAAATAAGGGCTGGGGATATAGCTTAGTGGCAGAATGCTTCCTTAGCATGAGCAAGGCCCCCTGGTTCAATTCCCAGTACTAAAAAAAGAAATAATAGCCGATGTAGTGACACTCGCCTGTAATCCCAGCAGCTCAGAGTCTGAGACATGAGGATCCACAAGTTCAAAGCCAGCCTCAGCAACAGAAAGGCACTAAGCAACTCAGCAAGAACCTGTCTCTAAATAAAATATAAATAGGGCTGGGGATGTGATTCAATGGTTGAGTGCCCCGGAGTACAATCCCTAGTAACCACCCACCCCACACCACCAAAAGAGAAAATAGAAATAATAAAATAATCAACTAAGACACATGCCCTAGGATATGGATGTCTGCATCTTGCCTCAGTGACACCTAATGATAATGACGTCACCTATGGAAGAAAATCTCTTAGTTGTGGACATCCTCAGTATGACTGAACGAACAGGGGCAAAGTGGTATAAAGTATAGTTTCAGAAACACCACTTTGTTGTTACAGATCACAAAAATAATTTTCTTTTCTTCCAATAAATATCAGTACTTTGAGAAACAATAGAAACCAAGACTGGTTATATACCCTCAATGAGAAGGCAGTTCTTAATAGTTTATTGATGTTAGAAGTATAGTTTATAATGATGGTTTGTTAAAAGAATTAATAGAAAAGTTTAGAAGCCAAATTTTCATGAATGCTGGTAGACCTTGGAAAGAAGTCAGCAAAAACAAAGAAACAAAACCAGGCTTCCAGGACAATAAGAGTTGTTTCCAATTTGAATAGTAATACTTCTCATAATTTCTCCCTGATTCTTTTTTTTGCCTTTTTTTTTTTTTTTAACATTCAGTAGAGGACAATATTCTGTTAATTTTTAAGTTGCCTCATTCATACCTTAAATAAGAATTATTAAAGATGAGGTCATTCCTCTAAGGGAAGAGAGAAGTGTATCTTGAATTCCTGATTAACAGATACAGTTTATAAGATTATGTAAACAGGTACAGTTTATAATCTTTAAAGATTTCTTTCTTCTTAAAGAAAGTATTGCCTGTAATCCCAGCACTTAGGGAGGCTGAGACAGGAGAATCGCGAGTTCAAAGCCAGCCTCAGCAATGGCGAGGCGCTAAGCAACTCAGTGAGACCCTGTCTCTACATAAAACACAAAATAGGGCTGGAGATGTGGCTCAGTGGTCGAGTGCCCCTGGGTTCAATCTCCAGTAGCCCCCCCTTCCCCCCAAAAAAAGAAAGTATTAATGTATATGGCAATTTCTTTTAGGCTATGAATATTAAAGTAGAACCAGAAGAGACAACAGAAGCCAGAACTCATAATCTGAGACGTCGAATGGGTTGTCCAACTCTAAAATGTGAAAATGGTAAGAAAGTTTATTCATGAATAAGAAAGAAAAAGTAGCCAGCTATGGTGGCACACACCTGTAATCCCAGCTACTTGGGATGTTGAGGCAGGCGGATCACAAGTTGGAGGCCAACCTGTGCAAAGTAGTGAGACCCTGTCTCAAAATTGAATAAAATTACTGGGGATGTAGCTCAGTGCTAGCCTAGCATGTGGGAAGTTCTGGGTTCAATCCCCAATACCAAAAAAGAAGTAGGAAGGAGATGATGAGGTAAGGAGGAAGCAGAGAATAGCATAATACAGAAAGATCTAACTTTGGATTGCCTCCCACAGACAAAGAAATGAAAAGTAACATCAAGCAAGAACTCATTGAGAAGAAAGATTATACTGTAGAAAGTGAGAAGGAAAAGCCCAAGAGTCGATCTAAAAAATCCACCAATGCTGTGAGTTGACCTCTCTCTTTCTCCTTTCCCCCCATTTCTTTTCCTCCTTCCATTCCTTTAAGTCCCTTTACTCTGAAGCTTACACTTTTGTGCCATACTAAAGTTTGATTAACTTCCTGCTTGACAATGAAAAGATCTTTTTGAGTCAGTTTATACTGTCAGTTTATAAATGAAGAAACACATGATAACCTTATGAAGGACAGTAGTAATATGGGGAGGTGGCAGTGGCAGCTGTTTTTTTTTCTAGAGTGCATTCTGTTTAGCACTGAATAGTAATGAGCTGTATCCTACCTTGAATTTCCAACCCACTTCCAAATGAGCTGAAGGCTAAGTCAAAAATCAGTTTGGTGTTTTCCAACTTTCCAGCCAGCAAGGGAAAGGAAGAGAAAGAAGAAATGAAAAATAGAAGGGAGGAAGGAAGGAAAGAAAAAAGAAAGGAGCCTAGGGACTACTGTGTAAGGACATAGCAATGCTGGGGAGCTGTTACTCAGACACTTTTGTTTAAAGTGAAACTAGAGTGTTAGGCTCTGGTTGCCCTTCTTCCCTGCCCCATAACAGGTAAATATGCCTCACCACTGGCTATTTGGGGAACTTCTTAACACTTACCGTTACTTAATTAGAATTTAAAGTGGTAGTTTAATATAGTTAATTAACTTTAAAACCATCTTCTTTCCTTTTAAACATGGCAAAATTAAAATTGTCTTTTATAAATTCTACTTTTGGTTAGGCTGGTAATTATTACCTGTACTTTATTCTCCTAAAAGACTTCTTTAAAAAAATATTTGTTTTAATTGTAGATAGACACAATACCTTTATTTTATTTATTTATTTTTAACATGATGCTGAGGATCAAACCCAGTGCCGCACACGTGCTAGGCAAGCGCTCTTCCACTGAGCCACAACCCCAGCCCTAGAAGACTATTTTTAAACTATCAAAAAGTAGCAATTTAAATATAGAACAATTGAGAAAAAAATATTTAGAAAGTTGGGAGATCACATTTTGGAATTGTGGATGCATGAGATATTATGAAATACCTCTTATAGAAAATGAAATATTTTTATTTTAAATATCCCTTATAGAAGTTGTATTAGAAGCAGACTGGAGAGACTACATTATGTCTTAGATCAATTTTATTCTTAGAATTTCACTAAATCAAGTAATAGCTCATGTTGCTTTGTTCTATCCCCTTTTTCATTGATGCAGGTGGACTTATATGTCTGCCTCTTGTGTGGCAGTGGCAATGATGAGGACCGGCTTCTCTTATGTGATGGCTGTGATGACAGTTACCATACCTTTTGCTTGATCCCACCACTCCATGATGTTCCCAAGGGAGATTGGAGGTGTCCTAAGTGTTTGGCTCAGGTAAAAATTAAAGACAGAGGTAGTGCTACATTAGAAAATTTCTTCTAGAGTATTTTTTCTTTGCTTGTTGGATTTAGATTTGGCAATGGACAATAATGAAGTCCATACAGAAAACTGGACTAGACCTGAATAGGAAAGAAGTCTTAGAAGTAAATTCCACAGTGTAACTGAGAGGAAAAAAATGTAAAATATAATTACGTTGCTTTTTTTTAGAATATTTTTTTTTAGTTGTAGATGGACACAATGTCTTTATTTTATTGCTTTGTATGTGGTGCTGAGGATCAAACCCAGGGCCTCACGCATGCGAGGCAAGCGCTCTACCACTGAGCTACAATCCCAGCCCTAATTACATTGCTTTTTTTAAAAAAAATCTCATTGTAAAAAGCACTGCATATTCTTAGCAAGAATTCTTAAAACACAGAACAACTGAAAATAGAGAGTTCACAATGCATAGATAACCATCATATCAGAGTATATTTATCCACTCTTCTGTTTTAAATAAATGGAATTACATTACATAAACAATTTTAGTGATTTACTTTTTAAAGTATTTTCATGTAGTTTTGTGATTAAGTATTATTATTATTTTTTGGCACTGGAGATTGAACTCAGGGGTGCTCAACCACTGAGCCACATCCTCAGCCCTATTTTGTGTTTTATTAAGAGATAGGGCCTCACTGAGTTGCTTAGTGCCTTGCTTTTTGCTGAGGCTGGCTTGATTCTCCTGTCTCAGCCTTCCAAAGTGCTGGGATTACAGGCATGAGCCACTACGCCTGGCGATTAATGATATTTTTAATAAAATCTCAAAAGGATTTGCTATAACCTTTTATGAGGATTATGCTATACTATGAAGCAGTCACTTGAACACTGCGTTTGCATTAGGGTTAGATTATAATAATAATGAGGATAATAGGGACGAACTTGCTAGTGGGTCTGGAATATTCAAATTCATTAGTTTACTATAATCTAGGGCCACTTGTACTGCCTGCTAACTTCTCAATGTTTAGTTTTGTTTTTTGTGGTACTGAGAATGGAACCCAAGGTGCTTTAACCAATGAGCTATATCCTCCGTCCTTTTTTTTTTTATTTTTTATTTTTTGAGACAAGATCTTGCTAAGGTGCTTAGGGCCTTACTCAGTTGCTAAAGCTACCCTTGAACTTGGGATTCTCCTACCTCAGTCTCCCGAGTTGCTGGGATTATAGGCATGAGCCATTGTGCCTGGCTCAGTGTTTTGTTTTTGATGACTTTATTAGGTTATAATTAACTAATGCTGTTCAGAGAGCCATTCTGCTTCCATCAAGTGTTTTATCTCTATTTTGATGTGTGTTGATTTTTTTTTAAATAGTTTTAAGTCTCAGAAGGACATTATTCCTCTCATTTTCATTATTGAAAACTTTTTTTTTTTTTGGTATTGGGGATTGAACTCAGGGGTACTTGACCACTGAGCCACATCCCCAGCACTATTTTGTGTTTTATGTAGAAACAGGGTCTCACTGAGTTGCTTAGCACCTCGCCATTGCTGAGGCTGGCTTTGAACTCG
>CM053410.1:61985020-62029593 GCA_028644305.1 Xerus rutilus
TTTTTTTTTTTTTTAAATTCTGTCCTTTTGATGATTGACCAGATAGACTTGACATTTTCAGGTGCCACCTAGAACACAACTTTTGTTTTTTATTTGCAGGAATGTAGTAAACCACAAGAAGCATTTGGCTTTGAACAAGCAGCCAGGGACTATACCCTTCGTACTTTTGGGGAAATGGCAGATGCATTCAAATCTGATTACTTCAACATGCCAGTCCATGTATGTATATTTATACTGCTTTGATACAGGATTTTAATAACTTTTGGAGAAAAGAATACCTGAAGACAGATTTGAATTGGGCCTCACTATGATAGTCATTGCTACAGAATGAAACTTTTAATGTTTAATGATACTGAAATTCCACAATAAAATGCATTCTGATTCATCTAAGAATTTCGCTAGATATACCTCTTTCATACAAATTATACAGCAGTAGTAGTAACAATAGCAGTAAAGAAAATCCCCAACATCCCTTTAGCACAACACATGTGATTTAAAGAAAACTTCGCAAAATTTATTAACAACTTACTATGTACTAAGATGTGTGCTTTGCCTTGGGAACACATTTATTGTGTATTAGCTAGTTGCATGTACGTTAGTGTTATAAACTTCATAAGATTCTGGTTTTAGTTCTCCCTGGTTCACTTAGCAGCATAAGCATGTTTCATTCAGCATTTAATATTTAATCAAATGAGTATGACAAAACTAAATGGTTTCCTTCAGTAATTTTGTGTATTTAAAGCTGAGGTCTTCTCAGTACTAAATAAATGTTACAGCAAACACTTCATCCCTTTCATCCATGTTGATCTCTGTAATTGAATTATGTTCTTGAAATGATGACTGAGATCTGATGTTCTCATAAATATTCTTATGTATTCCTTATTCCAGCCCAATAGGTTCATCAATTTGTGGCACTCCAGCAATATATTAATGAGCCTGATTTTCCTTATTGTCAGTAACATTAGCTATTAGTTACTTAAAATGTTTGTTTATTTAATTGGCTTACATTTATGCTTCATTTGAATTTTTAGATCTTTTGATTCCTTAGGTATTATAGTATGTGACAATGTTTGCTCGGTCAGTCCTAGTGACTTGCATGTGGCCTATCTGTAGTTGGCTTTTTATTGTACTTAAAAGATGAAGATTTTGAAAGATTTGCCTGTGGACTCAAATCAGATATCAACAGATCTTTGACAGTCTGGCGGCTTTTGTTTTAGGACATACTGCCCAAATTAATTGTTCTTTTTGTTCATAGTTTGCACCCTTGCCTCTTTTATCATCATTGCCTACGTCACTGTCAGGTTTAGTGAAAAGTAAAAAAGGGATGGACTCAGATAGTGTATTCAAAAGCCTCTTGAAGTATAAAGCATCATTCAAACACAGTTGACCATTATTTTTATACTGTTCTCAACCAAGTTGTATACTACATTTCTCAAAAGAACAACATTCCCAGTTTTTGAATATCAGCATTTTATATTCCTTAGCTACATTTTATAATCATAGCCAGGTTCATGGTAATGGAACATGAATTCTTTTTTTATTTTTATTTTTTTGGTACTGGAGATTGAACTCAGGGGCACTCGACCACTGAACCACATCCCCAGCCCTATTTTGTGTTTTATGTAGAGACAGGGTCTCACTGAATTGCTTAGTGCCTTGCCATTGCTGAGGCTGGCTTTGAACTCCGATTCTCCTGTCTCAGCCTCCCTAAGTGCTGGGATTACAGGCTTGTGCCATCGCGCCCAGTGGAACATGAATTCTTAATCAGTGTTTATGCTGCAGTTTCTTTTTTATTTGTACCATGTGTAAAACACAGGGTGCTTTTCCACTGATCTTCATCCCAAGCCCTTTGTATTTTATATTTTAAGACAGAGTCTCACTAAGTTGTCCAAGTTGTCCTGGAACTTGCCCTCTTTCTACATTAGACTCTGAGTCTTTGGGATTATAAGCATTGCATCATTATACCCAACTCTTATTCTTCTTAATTATAAAATTCCTTTTAGAAAATAAAGTTGTTGCCTGCATTGTCTGGCATCAGTTATGGAATGTTATGGATAGAATTTTCCCTTAGAAGCCTGGTTTATGATCCCTATCTCTTAATTTACCTAGTTAGATCAGTTATAGGCAGTTTGTGAATGAGTAAGAAAACTCATTTTTCCCTCTTTATATATTTCCAGATGGTTCCCACAGAATTGGTTGAGAAAGAATTTTGGCGACTGGTAAGCACTATTGAAGAGGATGTCACAGTGGAATATGGAGCTGATATTGCTTCAAAGGAATTTGGCAGTGGTTTTCCTGTTCGAGATGGAAAAATCAAACTTTCACCTGAGGAAGAGGTAGGCCCAAGCAGTGAGGAACTTTTAGTTTTAGGAGGAGTTCTGCATTCTTCATTTAAAGCTATCATTCAGCATATCCTTGATCTAAAGGGCCTGCTACTAGATTAATAGCATACTTATAAAAAATAAAAGTCCATGTAAGTGGCTTGAAAATTTAAGTATTTATTGGAATTCTCTTTGATCCTTTAAGTATTCGTGATTACTTTCAGCAGATCCTTAGTTACTGGATTTTTAATGATTTCAAGAAAATTTGGAAGACCCCCACAGAATAATTCTAGTCCTAACTGCACCGCTACATTTTATATCATGGCGATAAGGGAAAATAACTGTCCTTTGCCTTTAGATTGTATAACTTTATTTCTCCTTCTGTAGAAAACCTAAGGGATTTATTTATTTATCTTAAAACTTTAATGTCTATGAGTCTATTTTCTACTCCAGCAAGTTTCTAAGAAGATCTATTCTTACCCTGTTAGGAAGTCAATTTTTAAGTAAAAAAAAAAAAAAAAAATTCTAACATATACAGAAAATGGGTAATCAATGTATATACAGCTTGATGGATTTTCACAAACTGACCACACACATGTAACCAGCAGAACAAGAATTAAGACAGTCCTCCTCCCCAACAAACTCCCCTTTTGTCCTCTCTCCTTCATTACTTTACCTCTTTCAGGATAACCACTATCCTGATTTCTAACACCATAGATTAGTTTCCCTACTTTTGAACTTCAGATAAATAGACTCATAGTATTTATGTACCTATACATCTAGAGTCTTGTTAAGTTGCCCAGACTGGCCTTGAAATTGCAGTCTTCCTGCATCAGCCTCTTAAGTCAGTGGGATTATAGCCATATTTCACCAAGCCTGGCTATGAGTCCATTTATATAAAGCTTCAAACTAGGCAGAATTAATCAGTGGGCATCTTAAAAGTCAGCACGGTGACGCCTCTACTTTTATTCCCTTTTACTTCGAAGGAAATTATTTCCAGAGAGCCTTTGGCAACAGAATTCTGAAGTGTTAGCATGATATAGCTAAAAGTTTACCCTCATTTGTCTTATTTTTAGGAATATCTTGATAGTGGCTGGAATTTGAACAATATGCCAGTGATGGAGCAATCTGTTCTTGCCCACATTACTGCTGATATATGTGGCATGAAACTCCCTTGGTTGTATGTGGGAATGTGCTTTTCTTCATTCTGTTGGCATATTGAAGACCACTGGAGCTATTCCATCAACTACCTGCACTGGTGAGAAGTCCCACATAGAATCTGTAAGCAGTATGTAAGCTGGGTAGAGAAGCTGCTGCTTCCTCTCAGATGTGTCTCAGCTGTGTTTGAAGACTGATGAGCTAGTTTTTTTCACTGCTGTTGTAACAGGCATCCTCTTAAGGACGTAGTTTGTAAAGCTTCCTAGAAAGTGCATGGATCCTCTGAAATTGTACACTGTTTCAAGTGTAGCCTGTTTCTGGGGACAGGATAGCTTCTCTTTGAAGACAGTCAATCTTTACTCATAGGTTAAAAAAGCACTGGACTATACTTTCCTATAGAAAATCACATTCAGTGCCAGTGGTCCCCCAGATGTCCATTTGGGAGCAGAAGCAAGGAATAGGTCCATAGTATCTTCCAAGTCCTTGGGACGGCCAGCTTCCTTTTTATTGGGCAGAATTCTGGCATCACAACACTTTGAAGCAACCTCATCCTTGTGTCTGAAGGATGTGGATGCAGAAATTTGGAATTCTTTACCTCTTAAAACTCTCAAAGCCATTATTTTCACATCTGTTTTTCCCCCTTTATTCCTCTTGCTGCTAAATACAAAACTATTTGAAGATTCATAATTCACTCAAATCCTCACACAAGGAATTCAAAAATGTACCACAAGAAAGAAGAGTTGGCATGTATATGTATAGCATCAGTTCTGCTTCCCTGGGCAATTGCTCCCAGCTGTAAAATGAAGATGATATTTTATCATACCTCACAGGGATGTTACAGATTAATTGGTTGACAATTTAAAATACTTTGAAGAATAAGAGCTCTTTAGAAGTGCTAATTGCCTTATCATTTTTGATTTAACCTCATCTGTCAGAATGGGCAAGGGAAGAGCAAGATGGAGAGTTGCCATCTCTTGTCAGTTGCTGTAGAAGATTGTGGAACTTCATATCCTTCATAGCAAATGTGATGCCTTATATTCTTAAAAATTCCACATATCTGCATTTTTTTTTTTTTTAATTTTTTGGGTTGTTGATGGATCTTTATTTGTTTTATTTATTTGTATATGGTGCTGAGAATCGAACCCAGTGCCTCACGCATGCTAGCCAAGCGCTCTACCACTGAGCCACAACCCCAGCCCCGTTTTTTTTTTTTTATATCTGCATTTTTTAAAGGGCCAGTTAAAAATGGGAGCTGGGAGAGACATGAACCCCAGATGAAAAGTCTCATGCTTACACTTGAAGGTAGAAAATGCATTACATATGTTCAGATCACATTTGCAATGATAGTTCCTCAGTTTGAACATTCTTTTGTAGCTTAGTCTTAGAGAGCAAGGTCTGAAAAATACGAACTGGTTAACCATTTTGTTTGGTTTTGGTATTGTAGATTGATTTATTTTTATAATCTATTTCCAGGGGTGAGCCAAAAACTTGGTATGGAGTACCAGGGTATGCTGCTGAGCAGCTAGAAAATGTAATGAAGAAACTAGCTCCAGAGCTCTTTGTGTCCCAGCCAGATCTCCTCCATCAGCTTGTGACCATCATGAATCCCAATACCCTGATGACTCATGAAGTGCCTGTATGTTCTGGTTAATCCTCCTACTAAGATTTATTAATTCACCACTTCTCTTTTTCCGTTATTCACTTTTTCATGAAGTTAATTTGGTTATATATTTTCCATAGGATAACTTGAGAGCAGAAACAGCTGCTTTGTGCAGCTTGGTACTGTGTAGCATTAACCCACTGGGGTAGACCCTCATACACTGCAGAAACATTTGTTGCAGCTAATAACTAGATAACCAAATGGCCTTGCTTTGCAACAACAAAATAATAGTAATAATATTTGTCTTTTTTTGTGTTTGTTCATTCAGTGGCTTTAGTATATTTGTAGGTTGTGTAGCCATCACCACTAATACGTTATAGACTAAATTTTTATTTATGACTTCAGTCTTAGAATCAGTAAAACAAAAACTTTTAAAAAATGATCTGTCAGTATATATTAATTTACTATGAAAATGGCTGTATTTTCTTACAAGTAGACCTAAACTCTGGTGTTAGAATCCTTTATATTCTGTCCCTATTTGAAAAAATAATTATATTGTATTTATAGGGTCTTAATTTTGAATGGTGAACCAAAATAACATGTTTGACAGAAGTTATTTATATTGTATCTCTATCCCCAGTTAAGTTTATTTTAAGTGAAAATTTACTTCAAGGTCTTGAGCTTGGATTTCAGTGCTCCCAGTTTTCTTTTGGTACCAGGGATTGAACTCAGGGATACTTGGCCACTGAGCCAAATACCCAGCCCTACTTTGCGTTTTATGTAGAGACAGGGTCTCACTGAGTTGCTTAGTGCCTTGCCATTGCTGAGGCTGACTTTGAACCTGCAATTCTCCTGTCTCAGCCTCCCAGAGTGCTGGGATTACAGGTGTGCACCACCACATCTGGTGCTCCCAGTTTTGACTGGAAGATGCTATGGATATTTCCTCTTGAGATTGCTGGTACATGAAGTAACATTCATATGCTTGCTTTCTTTTGGAGAATACTCTGAAGATATTGGGAGTCCATATTGAGATGTGTGGAATTGAAGAGTCCATCCTAATTAGCTAAATAGAATGTAAATGATAGACTAACAGTGTTAAAGTGAATTCTTGATCTTGCTGTGACCTAAATTTTATGCTTTTGGGTTCATAGGTTAGTCAGTCAATTGGAATAGAGAGGACCTTTTATTGAGGGATCATAAGTTATGCATGGGATATAACTGATAAAATAATACCAATACTACCAAAATTTACATTGTTATACTTTCCCTCATTGATTCCTTTCCCCCTTTCCTCATATGGATTGATATTGCCTATTTGTTAAGAGTAGCTTTCTTTGCTAAGTGTGGTAGTGCACACGCCTTTAACCCCAGCCACTGGGGAGGCTGAGATGAGGATCACAAGTTCAAAGCCATCCTCAGTAATGGCGAGGCACTAAGCAACTCAGTGAGACCCTGTCTCTAAAACACAAAATGGTGCTGGGATGTGGCTCAGTTGTAGAGTGCCCTTGAGTTTAATCACCAGTACAAAAAAAAAAAAAAAATAGCTTTCTCAATGCAAGACTTGGCTCTGGTTCTTTAGTATTTGAGCAAATCATGAAAGACTACATTTTGGACCTACAGAAATAGATGAATGAGCTTGGTGCGGCAGCTCACACCTATAATCCTAGTGACCCAGGAGGCTGAGGCAGAAGGATCACAAGTTCAAAGCCAGCCTCAGCAGTTTAGCGAAGCCCCTAAGCACCTTACTGAGACACCCTGTTTCAAAATTCAAAATAAAAGGGCTGAGTGTTTAGGTGCCCCTGGGTTTAATCCCCTGTACCCAAAACAAACAAATAGAAAAATTACATGAACGAACTCCTTGTGCGTTAGGGATTCACAATTGAAGGGAAAAAAGGGACAAAGTTTATGTAGATAATGGAAAGGATGGTGTGGTTTGTTAGTGGTGTCAAGTAGACTGATCTTACTAGTTCTGTTGAGAATCAGAAGGTGTTTATAAATTAGATGCTATCTGAAGTAGGAGTTGGAGCTTCTGCTTATTGAATGTTTAGCAAAGAGCAGGAAAGGAAGGAAGTAGTTCAGATAGAAAGGATTGTGCTCATGTGATAGGCAGTCTTTACTCTAGCTTTTATGCAACCCTGAAAGATTCATTACTATGCATATGTCTGGGCCCTACCCCTAGAATTTCTGATTCTGTTGGTCTCTGTGGGTCTTGACCACACTTTGGGCAACCACTAATGTTGAGATATAGAGGCTTCAAAAGGTGTGTGCTATTACACAAATTCAGCATAAAAGTTCTGTGCCTTGAATAATACAGATGCTTTTGGGGTGAGGTTAAACTTGCAAAGAGTGGAATGATAAGGAGGTAAATTTGAGGTACAAATCAGGAGGAGCTCTGGATATTATGAGATTCTTGAAATAGAATCTGTAGTTGGTGGTAGGCGATCCTGTTTGGGGGTAATGAAATTACATATCAGGAGTGCTTAACCATTGAGCCACATCACTAGCCCTTTATATTTTTTTATTTTGAGACAAGATCTTGCTAATTTGCTTGCCTTGCTACATTCCAGAGTCTGTCCTTAAACTTGTGATCATCTTGCCTCAGCCTTCTCAGTCGCTGGGATTACTGGTACACCATCACACCCAGCAGGATATTCTTTTTTTTTTTTTTTTCTTCTTTTTTTGGTACCGGGGATTGAACTCGGGGGCACTCGACCACTGAGCCACATCCCCAGCCCTATTTTGTGTTTTATGTAGAGACAGGGTCTCACTGAGTTGCTTAGCGCCTCGCCGTTGCTGAGGCTGGCTTTGAACTCGCGATTCTCCTGTCTCAGCCTCCCTAAGTGCTGGGATTACAGGCTTGAGCCACTGCGCCCGGCTAGGATATTCTTGATAGTAGCTGTATTTAGAAAAAAATGTGTCTTAATCCTGGATCATATTTTTGTACTATAAGCCATATTTTTTGTTCAGATTAACTAGCTCTGGTAGCCTGGGGTATTGCTCCATCTTGTGGCAGAAATTAGGTGACATTCTGCCTTTTCTTTTTTTTGCTCAGTTTTAATTGGCAGAAAGCTTCATATTTTGGAGAAGCACCTAATAGTCTATGTCCAAATTATCTTTGGTGAGAATGTAACTAACAACCTCAAAAATCTCCAATATCTGTCTTTTTAGGTTTATCGAACAAATCAGTGTGCTGGGGAGTTTGTGATTACATTTCCAAGAGCCTACCACAGTGGTTTTAACCAAGGGTTTAATTTTGCTGAGGCTGTTAACTTCTGCACTGTTGACTGGGTATGTAATTATAAATTAGTGAGCTTTTTCTAACTATGGGAATGGTATATAATGCTTTCAAACCTGCCATATATATTGTTACTTTAACCCATTGATGTTCAGCTGGACAGTCTATGAATTATTTTTCCAGTCCATAATGAGATAAGGCTCTTGTACCACATTGTAAATCAAGCGTGTGTAATAATAAGCAGATTATTTAATTCAGCTATTTTTATTTTGTAACAAGACTTTATTTGTTGTTATTGTTGTCACTTTTTTTGTTTTTTGTTTGATGATTGTTGTTCTTTTGAGATGAGGTTTAGCAACGTTGTCCAGACTCACCCCAAGCTCCTGGGCTCAAATGACCTTCCATAGCCTCTCCAGTAGCCTGGCTTAATGAAGAAAAGGAGGCTGTTGATGTATATTCTGATAAAAACTCATTGCAAACTGTAACAACTCTGGTGTGAAACTAGTGTCTAGTCCACACTGGCTTAAATTTTCCACAATATTGCAATTTACTAATACATTTGGTTTCCTTTAGTTACAAAGTTGAATTTTTAAAAAATATTTTTCAGTTGTCAATGGACCTTTTTTTTTAAATTTATATGTGTTGCTGAGAATTGAACCCAGTGCCTCACACATGCTAGGGAAGCACTCTACCACTGAGCTACAATCCAAGCCCATAAAGTTGAATTTTTACATTAATATTACTGTTTTTCATTTGCCTAAAACAAACTGTCTAGATTTAAAATATGTGTTGTGTTAAATCTAATGAATTGTAACTTTGTTTCGGTGCTTTTCTGACTAATAGTAGTAGCTACAACTATATTTGCTTTGCATTATATAGTTTTTGGTGTGCCATTACTCCTAGAAGTAGGTTGAACATACCAGTTCAGCATAGGTGTTTCAGGAAATGTGTAAATTCATAATTTCAATTAGATTCCACAGTATTATGCACACTAGTTCATTGGTGAGGTTTTAAAAACCACTTTTCAACTAAGGTACCCAATATGCCAGATATTTGAGATACAAAGATAAATAAGGTCTGGGCCTAAGTCTGGGTATCTTAGTCTGGTTTTGGAGTTGATAAATGTTTTAACCCAGAATGTGAGATTTGATAATTGATAGTCCAAGTTAGAAGTTTTGGGAAATAGAAGATGAATGTCATGTATCTCCTTCTCTTTTTGGACACAGCTGCCATTAGGCCGACAGTGTGTAGAACATTATCGCTTGCTTCACCGTTACTGTGTTTTCTCCCATGACGAGATGATATGTAAGATGGCTTCTAAGGCTGATGTGCTAGATGTTGTAGTGGCTTCAACTGTTCAGAAAGACATGGCCATTATGATTGAGGATGAGAAAGCTTTAAGGGAGACTGTTCGTAAATTGGTAAGGTTTCTGCTCGTCATCTGGGTATAATTAAAATACACACTTTAATGACATTTTAAGAAGTCTTAGTGTATTTAATTTCCTTGAAGGCCATTATAGTAGATGTGTAGTAATATCTCATTTTTATTTTTATTCACATTGCCAATCTTACTGTGGACTTATTTGCCAGCTATTTCTCTATCTTTATGTTCAAATGTTTGCCCCCCTTTTAAATATTTTTATTGTAGATGGAAACAATACCTTTTATTTTGTTTATTTTTTTGTGGTGCTGAGGACAGAACCCAGTGCCTCACACATCCTAGACAAGTGCTTTACCACTGAGCTACAACTCCAGCCCATATTTGGCCCTTTTTATTTATTAAATTAGATTGTTCTAAGAGTGCTTTATATATTCTGGACACCAGTCTTTTATCAGATAAATATTCTGCTAATATTTTTCTCCCAGTCTGGTTTATCTTTGATTCTCCTAGCACTCTCTTTCACAGAGTAGAAGTTTTTCATTTTGATGAAGTCCATTTTATTGAAAAGTTTCTTCCTTTTGTAGATGATGTGGTGGTGGGGGATGTGGGTCCTACTTAATAAAATCTTTGCTACATCCCCAGAAATTCCTCCTCTCCCCCACGATAGGATTTTGCTAAGTTCCTGAGGGCCATGCTAAATTGCTGCAACTGGTCTTGAACTTGAGATCCTCTTATCTCAAGTTCTCTTTGTATTTTAAGTCTCTTGAGTAGCTGGGATTATAAGCATGTGCCACCACTCTTGGCTAGAATCTTATAGTTTAATATATAGAATCTTATAGTTTAATTTTACAGCTTTAGGCCTTTGGTCCATTTCAAGTGATATTGTTTGTGTGATAAGGTACCGGTCAAAGTTATTTATTTATTTTTTCTTTTTTCATGTGGGTGTTTAGTTGTTTTTTTGTTTTGTTTTTTAAATTTTTTTTAGTTGTTGATTGACCTTCATTCATTTATTTATATGTGGTGCTAAGGATCGAACCCAGTGCCTCCCACATGCGAGGCAAGTGCTCTACCACAGAGCCACAATCCCAACCCCGGGTGTCTAGTTGTTTGAGACAACTAGATGTTTTGAAAAAACTATCTCTGTACATTGAGTTACTTTGGCATATTGGTTGAAAATCAGTTCATACCTATGTACATCTATCCTATTGCTAATGCCATATGATCTTCATTATTGTAATTTTTTTTCTTTTTTTTTTAAATATTTTTTTTTAGTTGTAGATGGGCACAACTTATTTATCTATCTGTCTATCATCTGTCTATCTATTTATTTATGTGGTGCTGAGGATTGAACCAGTGTCTCACGCATGCGTGACAAGCGCTCTACCACTGAGCCACAATCTCATTAATAATCCCCCATTATTGTAATTTTCTAAGAAGCTTTTTTTAAAATATTTTTTTAGTTGTTAATGGACCTTTATTTTATTCATTTGTATGTGGTGCTGAGAATCGAACCCAGTGCCTTGCACATGCCAGGCAAACACTCTGCCACTGAGCCACCACCCCAGCCCCTCCAAGAAGTTATAAAATCTAGTAGTGTGACTCTTAAAACTCCCCCTACCCCACCACCCACTACTGGGGATTCAACCCAAGATGAACGATGGGCAAGCACTTTAGCACTGAGCTACACCTCCTTCCCCTCATATTCATTTATTCTTATTTATTTATTTATTTATTGTTAGGTGCTGATGGACCTTTATTTAATTTATTTATTTTTGTGTGGTGCTAAGAATCGAACTTAGTACCTCACGCATGCTAGGCAAGTGCTTTACCACTGAGCCGCAATCCCAGCATCCCCTATTTATTTTTTATTCTGAAACAAGGTCTCACTGAGTTATCTAGGTTGGCCTTGAACTTGCAATCCTCTTCATCCATCCTCTCAAGTTTCTGAGATTACTTGATTACGTGGTAGTGCACACCTGTAATCCCAGCACTTTGGGAGGCTGAGACAGGAGAATTGTGAGTTCAAAGCCAGCCTCAGCAATGGCGAGGCACTAAGTAACTCAGTGAGACCCTGTCTCTAAATAAAACACAAATTGGGCTGGGGATGTGGCTCAGTGGTTGAGTCTCCTTGAGTTCAATCCTTGGTACCAAAAAAATAAAATAAAAACATAAATTGTAATACTTTATTTATTCTTGATCGCTCTTCACTTAGGAAATGCTTTATTATAACTTCATTCTCTTCTATTGCAAACATTTTATAACCTCATGAGATAATGATATCTCTTCAGATAACTTTTTCTGTAAAAGACTAAGAGACCACTCAGTAAACAATTCCTACATGATTACCTTTCCCACTTGCTCTTTCTTTTTATAGATTGTTCAAGAATATCACTCTAAAGCCCTAGGTAGGATTTTCTCAGAAATAGAAAGCTTACCTATTTCCATTGCTCCCATCTTTGCTGAAGATGTGGACAAGGCCAGTTTGGACTAGGATAAGCAGCTAATCTCAGCATTACAGTCATACTGTTTTCATACTTTGATCAGAATAGCCAAACATGAGACCTTACTTTATCCAAAAGGTATTCTTCTTAGACAAGTGAAGGTCACTCTTACTTTGTATTCCACACATTTTTAGTGCTACATCTGTATTTTGGTAAGATTTTTGTTGTTGATTTTTTTTTCCTTTTTGTCTTGGGGGCTGGTAGATTATATTGTCCTTTAAAAGTCTCTAAAGTACACTTTATTCTAGGGAGTAATTGATTCGGAGAGAATGGATTTTGAGTTGTTGCCAGATGATGAGCGACAGTGTATAAAATGCAAAACAACATGCTTCATGTCTGCCATCTCCTGCTCTTGTAAACCTGGCCTGCTTGTTTGCTTGCATCATGTAAAGGAATTGTGTTCCTGTCCTCCTTATAAATATAAACTGCGGTAAGTAAGAATGATTTTTCCCCCCTGTATGGAAAGCATGTAATCTTTACTAAAAGCTCAGTGACCTCCTTGTTCTAGGGCTGAAGTGTTAAGTGTGTCTCAAAGCTGTCTGGTGCTCTCTTTCCAGTTATCGTTACACTCTGGATGATCTCTACCCTATGATGAATGCATTGAAGCTTCGAGCAGAATCTTACAATGAATGGGCCTTGAATGTGAACGAAGCTTTGGAGGCAAAGATCAATAAGAAGAAAAGTATGTGGTACAGAAAGCGGGGCTTGCTGAATAGTGAATTGGGGCTGATTGTGATGTAGCCAACTTAAAGTTATCAACAAAACATTACTTGAAAGAGCCTGAAGTCATCCTTGGTTACCATCTCTGTGCAGCCAGGTTTCTAGAGCATTTGCAAAGGTTTTAAAACCAAGAGTGAATAAAGCAGATGCCCTTACGTCAAAGTAACAACTTAATATATGAATTGTGCAAGATGGTTTATTTAACAAACCATATTGTTAGGAAACAGAACAACCTTTTATACCTCTTTGTGTCAGAGATGAAAGCATTTTACATTTCATGTAGAACCTTAGGAAAGCATTTATTTACTTACTTGTTACTTTTTTGTGTGGTATTGGGGATTTAAGCTAGAGGTACTTTAGCACTGAGCTTTATCCCTATATCCCTTTTATTTTTTTCCTTTGAGACATGATCTTGCTAAGTATCCCAGACTGACCTTGAACTTATAGTCCTCCTGCCTCAGCCTCCCTAGTTGCTGGGATTCAGGTTTGTGCCACCCTGACTAGATCTTAACATTTTCATATTGAAGACCAATTCTAGGTAGTGGTTTAAAAAAATCTTCTGTCTAGCCAGGCATGGTGGTGCATACCTATAATTTTAGCAGTTCACAGGCTGAGACAAGAATGTCACAAGTTTGAGGCAAGCCTCAGCAATTTAGTGAGGTCCTAAGTGGGAGACTCTGTTTCAAAATCAAAAGGGCCGGAGATATGGCTCAGTGGTTAAAAGTCCCCTGGGTTCAATCCCCACTACTTCCAGCGTCAACCCTCGCCTCCCTGCGCCAATTAATCTTCTTGCCCAACTGCCACCCCCCAAATCAAATGAACATATTTATTTATTTTAGTTTTTTGGTACTGGGGATTGTTTCCAGGGGTACTTAACTACTGAGCCATATCTCCAGCCCCCTTTTATGTTTTATTTTGAGACAGGGTCTCCCTAAGTAAGTTGCTTAGAGCTTCACTAAATTGCTGAGGCTGGTCTTGAACTTACAGCCCTTCTGCCTCAGCTTCTCAAGTTGCTAGAATTACAGGCATATATGCCACCATGCCCACTTCAAATTTACAAATTATTGATGACCATTGCAATAGTGTTCAAGTTATGTTTATAGGTAAGAGTTGATAAAAGCAATCTCTCCTTTTCAATTTTATGACAATAATAATAAACATAATAATTATAAAAAAGGTGACTTCTTTCTTATTCCTAGGCCTTGTCAACTTTAAGTCTTTAATTGAAGAATCGGAAATGAAGAAATTCCCAGATAATGATCTTTTGCGTCACCTTCGCTTAGTCACACAAGATGCAGAAAAATGTGCCTCTGTTGCCCAGCAGCTGCTTAATGGCAAAAGGCAAACTCGGTATGTACTTCTGATCATTTGAGTTTGAGCTTTTTGTCAGCTAAACTTGGAAATGTGTTTTAACTGATTTTTCCTTTTGTCCCTCATTCCTTTGACATTGGAACTTGTGAATGACGAATAAGGTTCTCATCTAGCTTCCTTGGGCTCTTGTTTTACAGGTATCGATCTGGTGGAGGAAAATCCCAAAATCAGTTGACAGTGAATGAACTCCGACAGTTTGTGACACAGTTATATGCTCTTCCATGTGTCCTCAGTCAAACACCACTGCTAAAGGTAACCATAGAGGATGTGTGGGTGGGAGTACATTAGTAATCCTGTGTTGTGTAAACAAACTCAAATCATTAAGTAGTCTTTTTCATGATTACTTTGTACATTTATATTTAAATAAATTTTAATACACATATTAAAAATGTGTGTGCATAAATAAATTATAATATGTCCATAACAGAGATATGAAGTTGGAATTTTTTAAAAATTTATTTATTCTAATTAGGCATACATGACAGCGGAATGCATTTTGATTCATTGTACACAAATGGAGCACAACTTTGTATTTCTCTGGCTGCACACAATATAGAGTCACACTATATGTGCAGTCATACGTGTACCTAGGGCATTGATGTCCATCTCATCCACCATTCTTCCTGCCCCCATCTCTCCTCCCCTCCTTCTCTTCCTCCCCTTTGACCAAAGTTTCTCCATTCTTCCCATGCCCCCTCCTCCATTATGGATCAGCATCCGCTTATTAGAGAGAACATTTGGCCTTTGGTTTTTTAGGATTGGCTTACTTTGCTTAGCATGATGTTCTCCAACTCCGTCCTTTTACCTGCAAATGCCATAATTTTATTCTCTTTTGATGATGAGTAATATTCCATTGTATATACATTCCACAGTTTCTTTATCCATTCATCTGTTGAAGGGCATCTAGGTTGGTTCCATAGTTTAACTATTGTGAATTGAGCTGCTATAAGCGTTGAAGTGGCTGCATCACTGTAGTATGCTGTTCTTTTTTTTTTGTTTTTTAAATATTTATTTTTTTTAGATGTAAGTGGACAGAATATCTTTATTTTATTTTTATGTGGTGCTGAGGATCGAACCCAGTGCTTCACGCGTGCTACGCGAGCACGCTACCACTGCGCCATAACCCCAGCCCCTGTAGTATGCTGTTCTTAAGTCCTTTGGATATAGATCAAGGAGTGGCATAGCTGGATCACATGGTGGTTCCATTCCAAGTTTTCTAAGGAATTAAAGTTGGAAATTTTTACTTTGAAAATGATCACCAGCTAGTTCTTAAGTTGATACAAGGTCTTTTTTTTTTTTTTTTTTTTTTTAAGAGTCCTTGTTATAGCTGTCAGTTGGTTTATGTAGTTGCTTCCTTTACCTATATTATTAGTAAAATCAAGTAGGGATGAAAGAGGATTACATTGAATGTGAATTTAAAGATTCCAAGTCTGAAAGAAGCCAATTACTGGAATTCCTTGTTTGTTTGTTTGCTTATTTGGTACTAGCAATTGAACTCAAGGGTATTTAACCTTCGAGCCATATCTCCAGCCCATATTATTTGTGATTTTCAGACAGGGTCTTGTTTAGTTGCTTAGGACCTTGCTGAATTGCTGAGGCTGGCCTTGAACTTGGGATCCACTTGCCTCAGCCTCCCAAGTTGCTAGATTACAGGTGTACACTGCCACACCCGGCCTTAAAATTACTATTTTGATGTGACAACTTGTAATTCATTGCATCTGCAACAAATGCTATTCGTTTTTGTTTACTTTTTTTGTTTTAGGATCTCTTGAACCGTGTAGAAGATTTTCAACAACACAGCCAGAAACTACTCTCTGAGGAAATGCCTAGTGCTGCTGAGCTACAGGACTTGCTGGATGTTAGCTTTGAATTTGATGTTGAACTTCCACAGCTTGCTGAGATGCGGATTCGCCTGGAGCAGGCCCGTTGGCTAGAAGAAGTACAGCAAGCTTGTCTAGACCCCAGCTCCCTTACTTTAGATGATATGAGACGTCTCATAGACCTGGGAGTAGGGCTGGCCCCATATTCGGCAGTGGAGAAAGCTATGGCCCGGCTGCAAGAACTGCTTACAGTGTCAGAGCACTGGGATGACAAAGCCAAGAGTCTTCTCAAAGCCAGGTAAAAAAAAGTAAACCCATATCCCTCTCTTGGGGAAGGCTGGATAGTAGTTACATTTTAGAGCATAGAGAGCATAGTGGTTGCCATTTTGCAAGTGTTCAGTTGCTACAGTTATGCCTATAGAATACATGTGGAAATAGCTTAGATATTTGGGCTGCTTTGGAACTTGAGTAAAGAGTATTAATTTTTTAATTTAATTTAATTTTTTTTTTTTTTAGTTGTAGATAGACACAATGTCTTTTTTTTATTGCTTTGTATGTGGTGCTGAGGATCAAACCCAGGGCCTCACGCATGCAAGGCAAGCGCTCTGCCACTGAGCTATAATCCCAGCCCAAGAGTATTAATTTTTTTATTTAACTGATGATGAAATGAATATTTAAATGAACTACCTTTTCTAGAGATAAGATTTAATGAAATTTTTCTGGTCCCCAATGATACCGTCTTCAAGAGAAGAAAAAATTTACACACAGGTGGAACTGTTTAAACCAATAAATAAGGTGTGAGGAAGTCTTAAGAGAAATGGCTGAGAGTTAACATGTAATGTTTTGTAAAGTGAAGGTAATGCAGCTTCTCTATAGAAATAGGACTATACATTTGTGCTGTTTCTTTAATTAGGATTCTTTATCTGCTGTTGAGAGGTTTAGATTGGACATAGGCTAACCATCTGAGGGAGAAGAATGAAGCTCCTTCCTACTCTTGCTTTCTGATAGATCTTTGTTGGTCCTCTTGACAAAATAAAACATTAAAAATATCTAGATTATAGGGGCTGGGATTGTAGCTCAGTGGTAGAGTACTTGCCTCCCATGCGTGAGGCCCTGGGTTCAATCCTCAGCACCACATAAAAAGAAAGAAAATAAAGATATGTGTCCATCTACAACTAAAAAAATATTTAAAAAAAATATCTAGGTTATGGACAGTGGTCCTTGAGCGGAGCAAATTTTTTGGTACTCTGCTTTGAGTGTAATAATATCCTATAGAATTTTAATTTGTCCTTAGTGAAACTATGTGAGTTTTGACAGTTTATCTACTTTAACATAGAAGAGATCTCTATCAGTAAGTTGTTTATCTTGTGCAAGTGGAAGTTTGGGGTTATATTATCATAAGATCAGGTCCAAGTAGAGCTTAAGTGCTTCACTGAGTCATTTGCTTTTTAATTCTATTTGTGATTATACAGCCATTAGAAATTAATTTGATATTTAATATTCAACCATTGCCTTTTGCAAAGATTTATTTGCCTTATTGAATTTCTTTTAAAATGAGTTTTCTAGCTATTTTGGTAACCAAATGAATCTTCATAGAAAATGCTGAAAAGTCTTTTTGTTTAATTTATGTAGACCACGGCATTCGTTGAGCAGCCTTGCTACAGCAGTAAAGGAGATTGAGGAGATCCCCGCGTATCTGCCCAATGGTGCAGCCCTGAAAGATTCAGTGCAAAAAGCCAGAGACTGGCTTCAGGACGTAGAGGCCCTGCAGGTTGGTTTAAAAACAAAACAAAAGAAAATGTCCCCTAAATTTTTTTTTTTTTTTTGGTACTGAGGATTGAACTCAGGGGTACTCGACCACTGAACCACATTCCCAGCCCTATTTTGTGTTTTATGTAGAGACAAGGTCTCACTGAGTTGCTTAGCCCCTTGCCATTGCTGAGGCTGGCTTTGAACTCGGGATTCTCCTGTCTCAGCCTCCAAAAGTGCTGGGATTACAGGCGTATGCCACTGTGCCCGGCTAGAAAATGTCCCAAATTTGTAAGTGCATCTATGAAGAGCAATAATTGACAAGCAGGGTTTCTCGTGTGTGTGGTTGTGTGGTTTTTGGGTTTTGTTTTTTGTTACTGGAGATTCTTGAAATAATAGAATAGAATCTTCAGTTAGTGGTAGGTGATCCTGTTTTGGGGTAATAAAATTATATTAGGATTTTTTTTTTTTTTTTTTTTTTTTTTTTTTTTTTGGTACAAGGAATTGAACCCAAGGGTGCTTAACCACTGAGCCATATCCCCTACCCTTTTTATGTTTTATTTTGAGACAGGATATTGCTCAGTTTAGGCCCTCACTAAGTTGCTGAGGCTGACTTTGAACTTGGGATCCTCCTGCATCAGCCTCCTGAGTCAAGTAGGATTACAGGCATGTGACATGGCTCCCAGCTAATAATTGACATGCTATTAAGGACGGCGTGCAGGATCTCATTTCATTGCACAGATTTCAATGTGTTTTTAGAGTTGATCCAATTACTAATTCTTTTCAGCCTTTTGGGATATACTTAGCAGTTAGTATTCTGAACAATTGGCTCAAATATATAAAGCATAGACAATTCAACCAACTTTCTGGAGCTTTGTAGTCTCAGCAAACTTGAGTAGTTGGTTGCAGATCAAGGGAAAAAAACTAAAAATGAAGTTGTTGAGAGACGGTATGGTTGTCTTTACTCTCTCAACCTTACCAAAAAAAGAAAAAGAAACTGAGTTTTGAAGTTATATACAAAGTAATTGTCATCAAGTATTTGTGGCTCTTTGCTAGATATTATTTTTTTCTGTGTGTGTGTGTGGTGCTGAGGATTGAACTCAAGGTCTTATATATGCGAGGCAAGCACTATACCAACTGAGCTATATCTCCAGCCAGCCCTCTTTGCTAGATGTTATTGACTTGCATATAAGTTTTAAAAAGAGAAATTATGTTTGGGCTGGAGATATAGCTCAGTTGGTATAGTGCTTGCCTCGCATATATAAGACCCTGAGTTCAATCCCCAGTACTGTCTGCTGTGTTTCCTCCCACCCCTGACTTCAGTTCACTTGAAACATTAGTAACGTTCAGAAAAAATGCCTTTTATGGTTTACCCAATTTTTAGCTGGATAACTTAATTTGAAAAGCAGTTGGTGGGGAAGATGGGTGTCTTTTTTTATCTCTGTAATTATTATAAATAAAGTTTTATGGACCTTTTGAGGAAGAACAAAAAAGAGCCTAAAGTTTTCTTTTGACTTTTTCAGATTCTAGAAACAAAACACTTTATCTGGTTTTCTGAATATTTTTGTAATTTTAAGTGATGCTAATTGATCACTTATTAATAAGAAATACTAAATGGGACATTTGTAGATAAATGTTCGCAACAAAATATCTATTCTAGTTAACACAGCTTTAAAGAAGATACATTGTTTGAGGGAGGTGTAATTAAAAGGTAACCCTAGCAAGACAAAGAACGTATTTTACATATATGTAAACGCCCATGGAGTTTTAGTTGCAGGCTCTTCTCAGTAGTTGTCGATGCTATAATAATTAGTTGTGGTCATGGTCCCCTTTTCACTCGGTAATTGATAGCAACCAGAAGATGAGGTCATGCAGTAAGGAGAGACTAGCTTGTGAAATCAGAAAGCAAGGACATGCTTCTACATAGGTGTATTGCATTCATTTGTTTGCAAGAGTGCCCTTAAGGCCAAAAAGCAAGTTTTGCTCCTTTCTTGAAAAAAACAGCCCAGCCCTTTCTTGCATCATATAGATTTGACTAACAATAGGGAGCCACTCCACTTGATAGTTAGATTATTTATTTTATAATATTATTGAGTATTCTTCCTGCCTCAGCCTCTGGAGCCACTGGGATTGTAAGCATATGCCACTGTGCTCAGCCATTCTATATACTTCTAAATAAAAACCAGGAATCGCATGTAACCCATGAATCAATGCTTTATTTTATTTTATTTTTGGTACCGGGGATTGAACTCAGGGTTACTCGACCACTGAGCCACATCCCCAGCCCTATTTTGTGTTTTAGAGACAGGGTCTCACTGAGTTGCTTAGCGCCTTGCTTTTTGCCGAAGCTAGCTTTGAACTTGGGATCCTCCTGCGTCAGCCTCCCAAAGTGCTGGGATTAGAGGCATGTGCCACTGCGCCTGGCTTCAGTGCTTTATTTTAAATATCCATCAGAACATTTATATTGTAACAGATTGATTCCTTTAAGAATAAATATGAAAGACCACAAAACATCCATCTGCCCAGTTTTTCCCTGTTACCCTAGAAATGTCTTTTAGAATTGTGTAATCCATTGCACCTAATTGGTATAGCTCTTTGTTTCTTTTAAATTTGCAGAGTTCTCCCCATCCCAGTTTTTCCTCATTTTACTGTCCAGTGTAATTTTCCTGTGGTATGCCCCACCTTCTGGATTTGTCTGGTTGAGATTCTTTATGCTGTGTTCTGTCCTCTGTATTTCCTACAACTGGAGTTAGTTTCAGAGCCTTGCTGGATTCAAGTTAAATATGTTTAACTAGAATACATTCATATGTGAGGTGATATATCTGGAAGACTGACCATTAGTGATACTAAGTTTTACCCTTGTATTAGAGCAACACTGGTGCAATTCATCCTTCATAACCTAATGCTTTTATTCTTCTTCCAGTTTGGCTCTATCATTCTCAAATTGTGGTTCCTGGATCAGCAGCATTAGCACCAGCAGCAGCAGCAGCAGCATCACCTGGGAACTTGTTAGAAATGCAAATTCATGGACCCTTCCCTCACCTACTGAATCAGAATGTCTGGGGATGGGACCCAGGAAACTGTGTTTAAACAAGCTTTCCAGATGATTCTTATGCATGCTAAAGTTTAAGAACCACTGGGCTTTCTCAACTCAGATTTTAGTTTCCTGAATAATTTATTCTGGGTTACTTTAATTCATCATGGGTGAGTGGATTGGAGAAAAATACTGTTTTGTTGCTTTTTAAAGTATAAATCAGATTATTAAAGGCTTGAGTCACTATAAGCTTTTATTCTGTTGAATTTTTTTCAGACTGTCCTTAAGGACCAATTGTAACAAATCAACTTAGAATGACATAAATAGAACAAAAGGACCTCAGTTTATGTCATGCTGACATTCCATTGAAACATCTGGGAATTAAGCATGTTGAACTCACAGAGTAATTTGAACTGGTCCATTGAGCATGGACCATCTGAATTATGCCTTTCCTGTTTTACATAGAAGTATTTTTTTTCTAAATTGCTATAATTTTTCTTAATTTATTAGGCTGGAGGACGTGTGCCAGTATTAGATACACTCATAGAACTTGTTACAAGAGGCCGATCTATTCCAGTTCATCTAAATTCTTTGCCAAGACTGGAATCACTAGTAGCTGAAGTTCAGGCTTGGAAAGAATGTGCTGCTAATACATTCTTGACTGAAAATTCTCCATATTCTCTCTTAGAGGTAAGTTTGCAGTCAGCTCACTTGGAAAGCTCTTAAATCTCCTAGCTTGGTAAACCTGTGGTCCATCATATACAAAAGTGACAATCGTTACTGAGGAATCTGTGTTCTGAGTTGTTTTTAGCAATCTTTTTTTTTAAAACCTTTATTTATTTATGTATTTTGTATGTGGTGCTGAGGATTGAACCCAGTGCCTCATGCGTGAGGGGCAAGTGCTCTACCAGTGAGCCACAACCCCAGCCTGTTTTTAGCAATCTTTAAAATTTTAGGGGGGGATACCTTTAGAGTGGCATTCAGTGTCTGAAGAACATTTTTTCGTATAAGTTCCTCTATTTGTGTTGAAATTGCTTTCTTAAACTTAGTTGTACTTTACTACCAAATTTAGAAAGCCTGATGAATGATCTAAGCTGTTTCATAAAGTGCTTTATTTGCACTTTTAAAATTGTATTTTCCCTAATCTGATGCTCATGTATTGTCCCTAGAATCTATTGGTATATTGCTTGCTTGCTTTCCTTTTTTTTTTTTTTTTGGCACTAGGGATTGAACTCAGGGGGACTCAAACACTGAGCCACATCCCTATCCCTATTTTGTATTTTATTTAGAGACAAGGTCTCACTGAGTTGCTTGAGGTCTCACTAAGTGTCTGAGGCTGGCTTTGAACTTTTGATCCTTCTGCTTAGCCTCCCAAGCCGCTGGGATTATAGGTGTACACCACCATGCCCACTGGTATATTGTGCATTTTTACCTATTTGATTGAATCTGGAATCAAAGTAAATATTTTGTAAGCAATTCTGCCTTCCTTTTTTTCCTTGTTCTTCCTTATTTCCTTTTCTTAATAGACCAATCTTTTATTTGGCTTTTTCTGAAATCCATTTTACTGATGTTTGTGCTTTGGTCCCACATTAGGTGCTGTGTCCTCGATGTGATATTGGCCTTTTGGGATTGAAAAGGAAGCAGAGAAAGTTAAAGGAGCCCTTGCCAAGTGGGAAGAAGAAAAGCACCAAATTAGAGAGTTTGAGTGACCTGGAGAGGGCTTTAAGTGAAAGCAAAGAGACTGCTTCAGCTGTGCGTAGTAGGGTTTTTTTTCTTCTCCTTTGTTGTTGGGAAGGATAATTTTTAACCCTTTCAGATACACAGATAAACAGGACTGGGAAGACAAAGTAGAATGAACTGTTCGGTTTTATTAAAGAGACTTTTGAAATTGTCAAGTATAAAAGATTTAAATTAAATGAAAGTTGCCAGGATACCTGGCATGGTAGCACATGCCTATAATGTCAACTACTTAGGAGGCTGAGGCAGTAGGATCACAACTTTGAGACCAGACCCAGCAACATAGACTACGTCAAAAAAAAAAAAATTATCATTATCAAGCACACACACACCCAGCCAACCAAAAGTGAAAGATGTCAGGGTTGGAGAATTAGCTTAAGTGGTAGAGTGCTTATCTGGCATTCACATGATGGCCAGCACTGCTAAATAAATAAAATAAAATAAATGAAAAAAATGCCTACAGTACAAAAGATTCAGGGTAGTCTCCCAGAGTCTTGCTTTCTCAGAAAAATGCCTGTGGGTTGATCCAGAAATGCTGACTAAAGATACCAAGGTTAATAGGTATGTGAAACTGTGATGCCAACTTAATTTATAGTAAGAAATACACTTTAAAGTTTACTGGAGGGGCTGGGGTTGTGGCTCAGTGGTAGAGTGCTTGCCTCACAAGTGTGAGGCACTGGGTTGGATCCTCAACACCACATTAAAAATAAATAAATAAATAAAATAAAGATACTAAAAAAAAAAAAAGTTTACTGGATACTATCTGAGTCTGACCTGTATTTAGTAAAACTGTTGATTCAAAATACCATCTTCAAGCCAGGTGCGGTGGTACATGCCTGTAATCCCAGCACTTTGGGAGGCTGAGACAGGAGAATCCCAAGTTCAAAGCCAGCCTCAGCAACAGTGAGGTGCTAAGCAACTCAGTGGACTCTGTCTCTACATAAAACACAAAATAGGGCTGAGGATGTGTGGTCAAGTACCCTTGAGTTCAATCCTTGGTACAAAAAAAATAAAAAGTCTTCAAGACAATGAGGCAATGTCTAGCTAATATTCAGTAAAGAGTATTAGGATAAAAGAAGATAGCTACATGATTTAGAAGCTGTTTTGTGTGGTGTTGGGGTTCAAACCCAGACCTTTGCACATGGTAAGCAAGCACTGTACCATAGAACTACACCCCCAGCCTGATTTGGATGCTTTTAATGACACAAAGCATGGCCCATTACAGAGCAGCAATATATCACCTGTTGCGTAACAATGGGATAAATACTGGGAAGTGTGGCATTAGGTAGCTTTGTTGTGTGAACATCATAAGAGTGTACTCCTATAACTAATAGGGATACAGTGTCAGTAGGCAGTATAATCTTATAGGAACACTGTCATATATACAGTCTGTTGTTGACCAAAACATTATGTAGCATGCATCCTGCTGTTAGAACTAGACTTGAATGGGTTCATTTTTGGGTCAGGGCACCTTTCTCCTGTTTGCTCTTTTGTAGCTGTCTGACCTCTTGTGATTGATGTGGGATTTCATTGGTTTATTTATATGTTTGACACATTCTTTTTTGGGGCTATTTTTATATATTTCTGCTACCCAAGCACTGTTTTGGTGTTTCTAATATAACTGCTTTGGTTCACTATTATATCTGTGGTTCTTTTTTTTTTTTTTTGGTACCAGGGATTGAAGGGTACTTGACCACTGAGCCACATCCCCAGCCCTATTTTGTGTTTTATTTTGAGACAGGGTCTCACTAGTTGCTTAATACCTCGCCGTTGCTGAGGCTGGCTTTGAACTTGCAATTCTCCTGTCTTAGCCTCCCAAAGTGCTGGGATTACAGGCATGCACCACTGCGCCCAGCTGTGGTTCATTTTTGTAAAGACTGACGTTACAGTCCCTCTTCGCTGAAATGCACATATGTCTTTTTGAAACTTTGTATGTCAGTCTCTGCCCATCTAGTCCATGGACTACTGGTTTAATAGCTCCTCCTTTGCATGAATGGCAGAACCCTGAAAGTCATTTCCTTTCCATTTCTTAGCTACCAGAAGGCACCTTGTTATTAGATAATCTATATATATTGCTGAACATTACATTCATTTACAAAATTTTTTTTTAAAATATATCACAGGTTTGTTACCTGGTATACTTTTAGAACTATTTTTTTCTTGAGCCCCTTATTCATACATTTTCTTCCCCAATCCAAAAAAAGACAATAATTCATTCTGGCCTTATAATTCATGGTGTGACTGAAGGAGGGAAGGAGGGGTGGATATGATCACTGGGGATGGTTTCAACTATGACAGATTAACATTTTGAGGACTTGGGAAAACAGAATAGATCCTGCAGCTGATACCTTTTTTGAAAAAATCTGTTTCCCTTCATGTATCTGTTCTCTTTCAGTAATGTGCCTTAATGGTCTAGCTTTTGGTTGAGATGACGGCCAACTCTGACATGGCTATAAATTTGAATTTGCCACCTTTAGACTCTGCTTTTACTTCATTGTGTATAATGAATAAATCTGTAATGCTTGGGCTGGCTTATTTACTAGAGGCCTTGTATATAGAAGGTGCTTAGTTCGTGCATGTGAAAGTTCCACTTATGGACAGCTTATAAATGGTGTTTAGTATCTCTTCAGTTTAATGACTATGAAGTTGATTCTGTTTGTTTTCAAGATGGGGTGACTGAACTCTGCTGGGTCATGGCTCTTTTTAATAAAGAAGAAAGGCTTTATGAATATGTTGCAACTTGCTGCAGAAAGGCAGCTTTACAGATAACTTGCTTTTTTCTTTACATTAAATGATCTTGTTTAGTGTGTGTTTGTACATGTAATAAAATCTGAGCTGGACATGGTGGCAAACACCTGTAATCTGAGCAACTCTGGAAGCTGAGGGAGAAGGATTGCAAGTTCAAAGCCAGCCTCAGCAATTTAGCAAGGCTCTGAGCAACTTAGTGAGACACTGCCTCAAAAAAATAAAAAGGCTGGGGATGTGGTTCAGTGGGTAAGCACCCCTGGGTTCAATCCCTGGTGCCAAAAAGAAAGAAAGAAAGAAAATCTGGTTAAGTGATTTCTATTTTTTTTTTTAAATGAGGAATCTAGTTTCATTGCCTATAATTGCTGTGCCCAGCACACATGGAAGACCTAAGCATTGAAGAACAGTTAGATATAGACTAGTACTGTGTAATGGCTGGCTTAAGAGACCTTTATCTCAAGTACTTTTCTAGAAGAATGTCAAAGCTAATGGGACTGAAAACAAGTGGAGAGCCTTAGAAATGGGCATGCATGGAGTATAAAATGTCTCGATACTTCCTGAGAAGTAAATTTTCTAGGAGATAAATGTACATAGATGTTGGATTTTTAAAAGAAGTGATGTATGTTAAGTAATTGCTCCCACTGTGCTTCCTGTGCCCCAGGCAGAATGATCTATCTCACATATGACAGTTAATCATCATTGCAGTCCCATGAGGTGCACACTGTTTTCATCTCCATTCTGTATATTAGAATATATACCGGAATATGTTCCCCACAGTGGACAGTGCCATAGTGCAACAGTGCCACAGTGCAATATGTTCTCCACAGTCCCTTGCACTACAGTGTGAGGCCAAGCCAGGATTTGAATGCAGATAAACTACTGTGGAGCCCTTACTGTTAACTATTAGGACCTTGAGTTTTGGGAAAGGCAATTTCTTTATGACACCATCCTTGACTGTTGACTTTTCAGATGGCAACACTTGGGGAAGCTCGCCTAAGGGAAATGGAAGCTTTGCAGTCTCTTAGACTCGCCAATGAAGGGAAGTTGCTCTCACCTGCCCAAGATGTGGAGATGAAAGTCTGCCTGTGTCAGAAGGCCCCAGCTATTCCTATGATCCAGTGTGAACTCTGCAGGGATGCTTTCCACACTAGCTGTGTGGCGGTACCCAGTATTTCTCAAAGCCTCCGAATCTGGCTTTGTCCCCATTGTCGGAGGTCAGAGAAACCTCCATTAGAGAAAATTCTGCCCTTGCTGGCCTCCCTGCAGCGTATCCGAGTTCGCCTTCCTGAGGGAGATGCGCTTCGATACATGATTGAAAGAACCGTGAACTGGCAACACAGGGCCCAACAACTGCTTTCGTCAGGGAATCTAAAATTTGTGCAAGACCGAGTGGGTTCAGGACTGTTGTATAGCAGATGGCAAGCCTCAGCAGGACAGGTGTCAGAGACTAACAAGGTGAGTCTGGACTCCAGGTTATTGGAATCTCTGTATCTTTCTCCTGAACCTGGTGTCACTAGCTCTGGTCACTGTTCCCTTGGTAATCGCTTTGTGTTACCAGCACTCACTGTACCTACAGCATCCTAGTTAAAGGGCTGTGCATACCTATCACGTCCTTTTAGTTTCCTCTGCTCCTAATAGTTGTTGCTTAGGCACTCCGTTTCCACAGAACAAATGTCCACCTTTTCATATATGCAAGTAATTTTCCATTTATGTGTCTGTGATCCCAAATGTGTATTTAATATGCATATATATGTGTGTATTTTAAATTGTTGTTAGTCTTAAAATTTGCCCCCACCCCACCCCCATTTTCTCTCATGGAATTCGCTGAGTACAGAGTGAAAGAGCTTCCTGCCTTCTGTTTTTTCAGCCTTTGAGGAAGAATAATTTTTGAAAGTGCTGGAGTCCTATATTTCTTTGGTAGAAAGGCTGTGGGTTTCAATACCGTGTGCATTCTTTCTGCCAAAAGCCAGATTTCCTGACCATCTCCAGGAGGGGTGGGCCATTTTTTCTCTTCCTCCGTTGAGGCTGCAGGAGAGGAATGGGAAGATATTAGGAAAGCATAAGCAGAATGGCAATAGTCAGTCTTCTTGTAAAAAAGTCAACTTTTAAATCTAGAAGATATTTCTCTATGATAATTACAATGCTCTTGTGCCATTATGAACACAAGACAATGTGAACTAAGTGAATTAAATCTTCAGCAAATTAAGGGTTAAGGAACAAAAACACGCCATTGTCATATTTGTTTTCCATGTTTTTATATCTTTCCAGGCTTTAAAAATAAATACAGTGCCTGGCACATGCAAATCATCAGTTAAATACTCAACTGCATAGGTAAATTGGAGCTATTCATATAGTGGAGTTGCTTGTGTTTTTTACACAGGATTTGCTAGGAGTATTTTAATAAAGTCATAGGACACAACAGTTATTTATTAACTCATGGTCAAAGGAATGTTTCCCTTCTTACTTTAAACACAGAGGAAGATAGGGAGGTGGGTGTGAATGATTTCCACAGATTCTCGTTTGGTCTGTTCAGAGCGGTACTCGTCTGCATTTATTGTTATAATCTTAAAATTACATAAAGAATAAAAGTTGTATGATCTGTTCCCACACAGAGAAAGTGGCCTATTTCCCAGTAGTATTTTCACCTCTCTGAAATCAGTCCAAGTAAAACTGGGAAGATTAAAGGGTTGGTCTTTGGGACAAAGAATTGAGTTGGTCAGTTCAGAGACACCAGGAGACTCTTCACTTTGGGAGAATCAATCTTTCTTTTTCCCTTTTACCTGCCTGATAACCCAAGCTACTTTCCGTAGGCTGGTGCCAGTATTTTTAATCCTGAAAAGGCCTTGTTGTAAGATGTTTTTTTCCATTAGGTATCTCAGCCTCCTGGCACAACATCCTTTTCCTTGCCTGATGACTGGGACAATAGGACCTCATATTTACACTCTCCCTTCTCTACTGGACGGAGTTGTGTCCCTCTCCATGGTTTGTGTATCATTATTATCATTATTACTATTACTACTACTACTACTACTGTTGCTGTTTTGAGGGCTAGAGAGAGTAACAGGTCATATTGCACTGAGTCTTTGTTATAGATGATCAGATACCATAAAAAACTTTATCCTTCTACTAGGGAGGCTGAGGCAAGAGGATCGTACGTTCAAGGCTAGCCTGGAAAACTTAGTGAGACCCTGTCTCCAAATAAAAAATAAAAACAGCTGGGAATATTGCTCAGTTACAGGAAAAAAAATAAAATGAAAACCAAATGATTGAACCCAGGGGTGCTTAACTACTCAGCCACACCCCGAGCCCTTTTTTATATTTTATTTAGAGACAGGGTCTTGCTGAGTTGCTTAGGGCCTTGTTAAGTTGCTCAGGCTGGCTTTGAACTCACAATCCTCCAGCCTCAGCCTCTCCAGCCACTGGGATTACAGGTTTGCACCACCATGCCTGGCCCTTTTATTTTTTATTTGGAGACAGGTTCTCGAGTTGCTCTGGGTCTTCCTGAGTTGCTGAGGCTGGCTTTAAACTTGCGATCCTTCTGTCTCAGCCTCCCAAGGTACTGGGATTATAGGCATATGCCAAGGCACCCAGCAGAACTTCATTTGTGAAATGTAGGATGTGGGTTACGTATGAGTTTGCTAGGTAGGGAGGGGATAATATTTAGAGGTTTATAAGTGCAAAGGCAACAGAGAGAAAGGTCTTGTCCATTGCTTTCAGGGATGAAAGGGTCAATCCCATGACAACTAATAATTAAACATCAAGTATTTAAGTCAGATGCTAAGTCATGGACTCTTATATTACCTAAGAGACTTGTGGAGGATCTCAGAGATAATCCACATTTGAAAACACCTCCCCCCCTCCCAATTATTGGGGATCAAATTCAGGGCCTCATGCATGCTAGGCAGATGCTGCACTACTGATTTACACCCAGCCCTTTTTAAAATTTTTTTCCTTTTGAGACAGGGTCTTGCTAAGTTGCTCAGGCTGCTTTTGAACTTGTGATCCTTCTGCTTTTGCCTCCCAAGTTGCTAAGGCACAAGGATCACTCCACCCTGCCTGGCCTACTTCCTTTTTCTTAACTATAAATGACTACCCCATGATTTCTGACTAAAAGTGCAGCTGGAATCCTAAGCCTTAGTCATACCTTCTCAGTGTGCATCTAGTCTGTGGTCAGAGCCTCTTGATCTGCTCAGATTACTCATGACCTGGCCTAGCAGGTTGTTTCTGTTTTTTCTAGTAAAGGCTGTCAGGGCAGAGGTGTACTGTCCTTTCAGTATTAGCAATTAACAAAGGGGTTAGATATTCTGGTGAAGTTAATACTTCCCTAGTAATTAGAAGTCTTAGGAAATCTAGTTTGGGCTGTGTTAACATTAGGGCTTTGGGCACATTAAGTGAACCAAGCTTGAACTGAATGCCGCTTAAGGAGGATAGAGGGTGGAAGTGGTGTGAGTGGCAGTCCTTCTGCAAATTTCATAGGCCCAAATGCACATGTGTGAAACTGGTTGTTGTCATCCTTTTGATTGGGTCTGGTCTTAAACAGGCATCAGTCCAGAAGTAAATGAGCTGTTGATGGAAGCCCAGTTGCTCCAGGTATCCCTTCCTGAAATTCAGGAACTTTACCAGACTCTACTTGCAAAGCCAAGCCATGCTCAGCAAACTGACCGAAGTTCACCAGTTAGACCCAGTAGTGAGAAGGTGAGTGTCTGAGGCTACTGGGGGCAGCAGAGTCATGGAGGCTTTAAGATGGTATTTTTGAATCAGAAAAGGGTACCAAGTGTCTGCCTCACAGCTTGCTCTTAAGGCTGTCAGTGAGAAGGAAGGCATTGGACACCATCTGCTAGAGTTGGGGCTTATTGCCTGTATTTGGGTCCTATTTGAAGTCATTGTCTGAATTTTTTTCCCCTTTTTTTCTTTCTTCTTAGCAAGGTGTGTGTCTCATCATTACCATGTGATAATAGATGTAGGATTGTTTTTGCCCTATCAGAGAAATACTAAGATGAAAATATAATTATAGCTGAGAAGGCCTTTTATTATAAAGATTTCAAAAATCAAAGTACTCTTAGAGTCAACCTTGAAAGAATGCTTTTGTTACTCCCTAACCCTAACAAGGCAGCTGGTGTGAGGACTGAGGATGCTCGTCTTGAATGCTGGCTTACTTGAAGGATTCTCTACAATGTCCTGTTTCTTAGCCTAGTTAGGAGTACTGTTTCTGCTTCCTTCTAGTGAACTAACTGACCTGTCACACTTAAGGTCCCCGAGAATAGTCAGGATATAAACCTACCAGGGAGACTGAAGCCATAGGGAATAATCTCATGAAAGATATACAAGGGCTGATACCAGCATTCAGAATTTATTTTTCATTATGATAGCAAATAGTATAGCACTGGTATTGATTGTGTTCGGATAATGTACCTTATTCCTATGAGGAGTGGGGGTGTATGTTCTTAAAGAAGGAACTAATAGCCTGGTTCCTTAGGAACCGGTAAGTCAAAGGATAGACATAAACACCCAGATAGAACTTATCTAAGTAGCCAGTCATTCATGGATTTGGTGAGAAGAATCTTTGGGAGGATCTTGCATCTCCTGGTCCTGGTTGACTAATTTGAAGGCAAATCGTTCTTTAATTTTCTTTTTCTAGTGTTCTTGTAGCACTAACAGAGAGGAGGGAAGGAAATTAAAGTCAAATGGTTGTCCTGTAGGAGATGGTGGTGATGTTTAGGATGCAGGATATTCACCATGTATGGGGGGATCATTTGGTTTCTTATTCACATACTTTCCCTTTCTTTCTTTTTGTGGTACTGGGGATTGAATCTGGGGCCTTACATATGTTAGAGGCAGGTGCAACTGTGGAGCTATACCCCCAACCCTTTTTATTTGTAGACAAAGACTTGCTAAGTTGCCCAGCCTGGGCTCGAACTTGTGATCCTTCTGCCTCAGCCTCCCAAGTAGCTGGGATCACAGGCGTATGCCACCATGCGAGGCTCGTTCACATGTTTTCTTTAGCTCCACTGCTTTTAGTAGTTGGCAAAACCGTAGGCTAAAATTGAATTTGCTCATCTCCCACCCAGAATGATTGCTGTCGAGGAAAGAGAGATGGAATCACCAATCTTGAGAGAAAACTGAAGAGACGCCTGGAGAGAGAAGGACTCTCCAGTGAACGGTGGGATCGAGTTAAAAAAATGAGGACCCCCAAAAAGAAGAAAATCAGACTGAGCCACCCCAAGGACATGAACAATTTCAAGCTAGAGAGAGAGCGTAGCTATGAGTTAGTTCGTTCTGCCGAAACTCATTCCCTGCCCTCAGACACATCCTATTCGGAACAGGAGGACTCTGAGGATGAAGATGCCATCTGTCCAGCTGCGAGCTGCCTGCAGCCAGAAGGAGATGAGGTCAGTGAGGTTTGGGCCATAGAAGGACGTGCTTTCCCTTAACTCAGAAACCCTGTAAGCTAGACCTCATCTCGCTGGGGCTTTCTCTTCTGCTTATCTGCTTTGAGCTGATCTGAATGGATTGCTCAGTCCTCCCCCCACTGATATTTCTGCTCTTACCATCGTTCCTGGTTCTCCTCCCTTTTCTTGAAGAAACTCTCGTTCTTCCCTTTTTCCTTTTCTTGCTCCTCCAGCTTTCACCGTCCCGGCGCTAAGAAGGTGGGAGGGATGCTGACGTAATGCCCTTTTGCTTACTGTCACAGGGCAGCACTGTCTTAACCCCAAAGCAGTCACAACTTGAAGATGACTTTGACTCGGTTGCTTTGGCTGGTGGGCCAGCTACACTCGTTTGGCTTAGCTGTTGTGCCAGAGGTCCCAGTGGTGGGACGGTGGCCGTTAATGGCAAACGGCCTGAATATCTTGAGGCTGGCCTGCCCAATTTTGAATGGCATTCTTTCCTCTGAACACCCCATCTTCCTGCTCTTTGTAACCAGGTGGACTGGGTCCAGTGTGATGGCAGCTGCAATCAGTGGTTTCATCAGGTCTGTGTTGGTGTTTCTCCAGAGATGGCAGAGAAAGAAGACTACATCTGTGTGCGCTGTACTGGGAAGGATGCACCAAGCCGAAAGTAAAAACAAAACACACACCCCCACTTAATGTAATTCAGGACTCCAACCAAGAAGATTTCCTCAAATCTCAGCAAAGCTACAGGACTGGTGTTCAAGCCAGTCTATACACGGTGCTATTTCTATTCCTCATGGGATCATTTTTCCAGAACTCTTTGAAAAAAAGAAAAAACAACTAAAAAAATTTTTTGACACTTTTTGTATTTTTTTCCTTAAGAGCTGTTTGTGGTTGTTGAGGTTTGAAACGCTGACTGTTTTTTGCAGGGGTTTTCACCAATTTGGAAGGCATTGAAGCTTGCACCTTTTCATGTACAGCATTGAAATTGTACCTCTGTCTGGGATTTACCGGATTAAGACTCCAACTCAGTTTCAGTGCCCAGTGGGGGCACCAGAAATTCCAGTAAATCCTCATTTGAGGAATCCTTCTCTTGTTTACTCTGTTACCACATTGGGGATTTTAAGTTTTTCCACTTTTGGCGTTTTTGTTTGTTTGTTCGTTTTTTTCCTTTCTTTATCCACTTTTCTTTTTTTCTGGTAGACTAGGTTTATTTATCTGAGCAATAACTTCTATGTTGGTTTCAGTGGCTGGAATTAAAACAAAACAAAACAAACTCCTGAACAGTGTGTTGGTGCTTTAGCATTTGGTTGATGTACAGAACGCAAATGTCTAGTTTCTAGTGTCACTGATGAACTAGTGATGTAGAAAAGAGACTGCTCTGTAAGTAATTGCCACAGCTGTATTTTGGCTTTCTCCCTGCCCCTTCCTCCCTCCCCTATTTTTTTGGTAGCTTGTATCAAATGTTGCAGTTTATATTGTGGAATAAATCCTTGGTCCTAATACTACACTATATGCTGGTTATTTAGAGCCATTAGATGACAGCCTCCTCTGCCCCTCTGCCTTGTGGGCTTGCAGAACCAGAAGGGGTCACTTGCCTTGACTTCTGCCCAGCCAGGCTGTGGCAGCAGTGAGTGTTTGCCTGCAGAAAACATGGGGGTTTCTTCTTTTGCATCCCGCTCTTTTTGGTGGGTCATATGCCTCCAGGCCCCACTAAAAGAACTCCTCAGTCTTCAAAGACTAGAACCTGTCTTTAAAGCCATGCTCTATTTCCATAAGCTCTTCAGAATGTTGGTGAACCAATCCTCAAGTCAGTCCTCCTTGTGGAAATGACACCTTTATTATATTTCAGTTGATAGGGAAACTTGATGTAGGGTTAAGATGTTGGAAGGAAATCTCAGGAAGTCTCATCCCCATAGAGGGTCACTGGGTTTAGTATACGCGCTGAGGGGAAACTTGTGAACGTCCAGGCTCTGCCTCCCTGGTTTCCTTCCTGTCCCCTTTTAACTCTGGATCTGGAGCTGGATGATTACTGGGTGTGGACTGCCCATAGCCATTTCCTACCTTTTCTTTTTAAAGAGCTCTGTTCTGCAGTGAAGAGGGCATCCTGGTCAACAGAATAAACTCTTGCTCACTTTTCCTGTTCTCTTGCTAATATTTCCCCCCCATATTCTATAGCCATAAACCTGCAGATGGTAAAACTAGTGGGTCTTTAATAAAATAAAACAACAAAAAGCAGTTTGTGATGTAGCAGAGATTTAAATGTACTACCTACCCCCTTTTATGCAATTCAAATAATTAAATCTCTTTAAGAATGACTTCTAGTCACTTTTCCTGCAGTTGTTGTGATGTCTCTCCTTGTCTCATGGGGGTTATGGGGCCAAAAGAAATGAATAGTTTCCAGTGCACAATCTGGAACAGCAGTAGTTTGGCCTTTTAGTATCCAAATTCTTAACCCCACCTCACCCTACCCCTGATGTTGGAACAGGATACCAACTGACCCAGTCCTCACCTTCCATTGAGAAAGCAAACTTGAAAGAGGACACTGCTGGGGCTTGGGGTGTAGCTCATGCACAGGACCCTGGGTTCCACTCCCAGCGTTGCAAGGAAAAAGACTGCTGCTAAAATAAAGCCTTTGCCTTTAGAGAGCTTTCACTCACCTAGTATAAGCAAGCCCCCCCACCTTGCACCCACCCCACTAGTTTTTCTTCACCTGTGGGTTGTGCACAATTCCTGACAATAGTCTCTTTGGTGAGGTAGTATCTCCATCTGTAAGTGTGGAGGATAGGCAGACAGGTGTGTATTTGAGGCACCCTCTCCTGATCTTTTTACACATGCCAAAGTTAAAGTTACAGAGTGTTGGTTGTCCACAGTTACACTGCTAGTAAATGACAATGCCTGGCTTTTTTCTTCCAGTTCTCCTGCTGTATTCCTCCTGCCTTATACACTATCGAACACTGCAAATGAATAGAGTACATTTGCCTTCCAGTTTATGCTCCCATTATGTACCCAATATGACCACAGACTAATTGTTGTTACCTAAAAATTGTATTATGTGTTGGCTGTGAAACTGGCCTGGACTCCAGAGAAACCTCTGACCTTACAGGAAATATGAGACACACACGAACTGACACTTGAGTTTCCATCTCAGTCTCAGTAGTTCTGCAGCCCCCTGGGCTCCGAGAGGACTGAGGGAGGTGGAGCCTGAGCAAGGAGGACACTGAGTGGGTGAAGAGCAAGTCTGGGGACCTCAGCAACAACGGGTAGATGAGGAGTGCTGCCACCTCGCCTTCACGATATGTTTGTCGCTTTTTCTTCCAGATCAGACGGGGATTTTTCTTTTTCTTTTCCTACCCTGACTGGTACCAGGGATTAAACCCAGGGGTGTTATACCACTGAAATATGTCCCCAGTCTTTTTTATTTCCATTTATTTATTTTTGCAGTACTGGGGATTGAATCCTGGGGTGGTCTACCACTAAGCTTACATCCCCAGCTCCCCTGACCCCTCTTCTGGTACCGGGTATTGAACCCAGGAGCATTTCAACCACTGAAGCACATCCCCAGCCATTTTTTTTTTTAATTTGAAAGAATTTCACTAAGTTGCTGAGGCTGGCCTCACACTTGCAATCCTCCTGCCTCAGCCACCCAAGTAGCTGGAAAAAAGGCATGTGCCATTGTGCTCCGCTTGAGAGATTTCTTATATAGAATAAAGGGCTTATCCAAGCCTCCAGCCTGGAAAAAAAAGTGTTATTTGGAGTAGCTGTAAGGGAGGTTAACAGCTTTTTATTTATTTTTTGGTACCGGGGATTGAACTTGGGTACTCGACCACTGAGCCACATCCCCAGCCCTATTTTGTGTTTTATTTAGGGACAGGGTCTCACTGAGTTGCTTAGTGCCTCGTTGCTGAGGCTGGCTCTGAACTCGCGATTCTCCTATCTCGGCCTCCCAAAGTGCTGGGATTACAGGCGTGCACCACTGCACCCGGCTGAGGTGAACATCTTTATCGCCAGCTTCATTGCAGTCCTGAGAGGGTAGGATTCACTTTTCTATCTTAAGGTGTACTTGAAGCAGAGGTGCCACTTTTGGCAGTGGAGGTGGGTGCAGACCTGTTTCCCTATGCATTCTGCCATGTAGAGTTTCAGAAAATGAGATGTGGAGATCTTGAGGCTTTGAATCTTCAATTTTTGCAGAAGTGTATTGATGCACCTAATTTGCCATTACATGCACCATAAAAAGCAACACAGGCCTTTGGGTATCAGTGGAAGATAAACTTGAGAAGAGAGCAGATGCCAACCTGGAAGGGGCTAAAACTTGGCTTCTATCTACCAGGGCTATACTCTGAAGGCAGTACAGATCTTTTTGTAGTGGATCTCTGCCCTTTATTTTTTTCCACTTACCATCTTGATGGATATTTGGCAGTCCATTAAGAACCACTTTTGGCTTGAAATAAGCCTTGATTGGTGTTTGGTGCCCATGGTTGTTTTTCTGGGTTTAACCTGCTTAGGTCTCAACTCAGTCTGGAATGGATCACAGATGTTATATCCCTGTAACAGGAAATGGAATTAGCAAGTATTTTGAGTCTGCCTGTTGCCAGGCATTGAGCCAGAGCTGGCCACTCAGTAACATATGCTAGTCTGTGCTAATGTTAGCCTATTTTACATTGGCTTTTCCCTGTCATGATGCTGTATAAAAAATTCACTTCTGATGAAATGCTGCGTGTTGGGGAGAAGATCTGAGGAAAGCAGTGAAGATCTCAGTGTTGGATCCATTTAAGAGCTGGAGTCCTTCCTCAACTAGTGTCTAAGAAGTACCAGAGCGATGTGATGGCTTCACCCCTGGTGGCTCTCTGTTCCCAGTCCTCTGCACGTGGTTCTTTAAGCCTCTTCACATTCTCTGAGAGGTTTCATGTGTAACTTGTACTAGAAATGTTACTGAAAGCTGCCTAAATGAAAAATTGTACAAAGCAATACTGTTGTAAATCCATTTTTTAAGGCATAAAAAATTTGTAAAGTATATATTTCACTTTGAAATTTATGTAAACAAATTTTCATGTTTAAATATTGCTTAAATTGGAATGCACCTGTACATTTTCTTCAGTATAAATGGAGTATGTAAAGCTAGCCAACAACATAACGGATAATCCAGCTCCCTGCTTTGGTTCTGGGTTATTTACATAAGGATGAAGGGCTATGATCTTGTGAATTTGGGTATGTTTTTTAATTTTCAGGATAACCTGTCTTTTGGAATGGTGAGATCATTTGATCTGTTTCAGGTAAGTGGAGGCCAAAGAACTATTCTTTCTGCTTTCCCTTCAGTAGGAACAGAGAAATTTAAAAGTTGCCTTTTAAATAATTGCCTTTCTGAGTCTGGGGATATAGCTCCGTGGTGGAGCACTTGCCCAAAATTCTAGAGGTCCTGAGTTCAATCGCAGCAGAAATAGCCTTTCTGAGGAAACAAAATTATTTTCTCTATTTAAAATACACCAAAAATGTTAGCTTCTGGCAAACTTCCTTGGCTAGGAGCTGCCACCCTCTGCCTGCCCCTTGCCAGTATCTCCACCCGCCCCCCACACTGCTGTTCTGGTGCAAACCCACAAAAGAAAGTCCCTTTCACATATCATAGGATAGGCTGTCTAACATCAAAAAAGCTGGGTGCAGTGTGCGCCACCTTATTGTAAATCCCAACAATTCAGGAGGCTGAGGCAAAAAGACTACAAGTTTGAAGCTAGCCTCTGCAACTTGGTAATACCTTCAGTAACTTAGCAAGACCCTTTCTCAAAGAATAAAAAGAGCTGGGGATACAGTTAGACAATAGAGCACCCTGGTTCAATCCCCGGTACTGCAAAAATAAAGGATAAAAAAATACATTTAATTTTAACCTAAATCATAAGCAAATACATTAAACTAAAAATTTAGTTTGGGGGTAAGGACCTGAGCAGACTTCCAAGTGCTCAGCAAGCCCAGACTGATTGTACATGTTAGAGAAGGAATGTATAAATAGGATTTGGGTCAATCTTTATTTTTAAGTCACAGGGTCCAGTGCTTGTTGAACGTTCTAAGCTCCCAGAAGACAACTGCCATTACGGATGAGGTAAATCCTCTGGAGCAGCTGTGATGCACTGGCAGTTTCGGTCTGCTTGGAATTGTGTTCTAATGTTGAAGGATCACCTTTCATGGTGTACTGTTCCTTAGGATGACCTTTCAGGGTGTAGGTAGCAAAGAGCCCGATCTCCCTATTTCACAGGTGTGAAAACTAAAGAGAATGATGAACTTGCCAAGAAAATCCTAGGAGAGGTGAACTTTTAGAATCAGCTGAGACTGGTCCAGGAACCTTATTCTAAGGGCAGAGCTGTTGCTCTGATTTGTGGGTTTCTTGTCCACAACTTTCTACACGTTTCAAAGAACCAAGAATATGGGCCCTCAGGTGGTGGTCTTGCTTCCTTTCTCTCCCTGAGTTTCCACCTTCCCCTTTCTTCCAGCCTGAAGGGAATAGAATGGACAAATATGACCCAGGATTTAACCTCCAGTCACTGATGGATTCTTAGTTGTGGCCCTGGTTGGGAGGTGCTTTTATGTTGTAGAGATGTCTGAAATCTAGCAGCCACCCTGTCATACACACCCCCACCTCCTGCCTCCATGGACCAAATACCTCACTTCCTTTTTCTTACCCAGGCTGAGAACACATGGTCAGTAATGTGTGTTCCATAACTACCTCCACCAGATGCCTCTGGTGTCCTCAGGCAGCTGCACAAGGGAAAGCACACACTGGGCACAAGTTCCTGGACTTTGTCACACCTGGAAGGTTAGCAGAGGTCACAGTGGATGTGAGACCCACAATCGTTACCTTGATCTCTCCATTTCTATCCACTACTCCCCACCCGAAGAAGCCCCTCAAGGAGCCTGTAGGACTTGCTGTTGAGTTGAGGGAAAGCGCTATCCAGAAAGCAAAGCAGAGGAGGATTTGGAGGTGATGTGTCTGGGTGTGTAAGCCCCCAGCTCAACGCGATTGTTTCCCACTGATTGATGAAGCACTTGCTCTTTGAGCCACTACTACTAGACTTAAGGTAACTCTGGCTGCCACTCCAGCCTTGGCCACCAGATGACACCATTTGATTTCTGTAGGTGCCGTGGATCCTCTGGCCATGTCGATGTAGGTTGGTCCTGTTCAGGTTGGCCAGGAGGTGAACAAACTACAGTGAGTTTAGGCAAACTTTAACATGTTACTAGGGATTTTAAGCCTCCAGATCTTTCTTTCTTTTTTTATTTTTCAGCAATCTACCACTGAGCTACCTCCCCGACCTCTTTAAAAAATAAACTTTTATTTTGAAACAGGGTCATGCTAAATTGCCTAGGCTGACCTCAAATTTGTGATCATCCTGCTTCAGCCTCCTGAGTAGCTGGGATTATAGTTGTGTGTCATCAGGCCTAGCTGGGCTCCAGCCCTTTCTAGCAGAGAAAGCCTTTGGGTCTTTACACATTGCTTTCCTCCAAAGTCAGTCTTTTTGGGCACAAGGGGTGGATGTTGTCGGAGATTGAACCAAGGGGTGCTTTTGAGACAGAGTCACTAAATTGCTGAGGCTGGCCTTGATCATGTGATCCCCCTGCCTCAGCTTCCCGAGCTACTGGGATTACGGGCATGTGCCACCATGCCCAGCTGATTGAGGCTCTCTCGATGCAGGCTTTACAGTAAAAGTAATGAGCACAAAGAAATTTTGACCCTGGTTAGAGGATGGAGGTGAGCTGACTGGAAAAATCACTATTAATTTCTTTCCCAGAGCCACCTTCATTGGCGAAAGGTCAAGGACAGAGTTGGCACTTACTCCTGAAAACTTACTGAGTCCAGAATGGCTAGGTCCTAGGGAAGCAGGCAGGTAGTGATCATTGTCCTCTTTGCTGGCTGGCCTGTAGGCTGAGTACTGAAAAAGCAGCCATGGAGGATGTGTGACTTGAGCTGGGATATAACTAGAACTTGTATGAGGCTTGTGGCCAGGAACTAAGCCAGTCCCCAAGCTCATGTTTGTCTTTTTTTTTTTTTTTAGGTGGTGCTGGGGATTGAACCCAGGGCCTTGTGCATGCAAGGCAAGCACTCTACCAATTGAGCTATATCTCTAGCCTGCTCATGTTGTTTTAAACCTTTTTCCTTCATGCTTTTCCACTGTACCATGACCTCTGCCACATCACTGAGTTGTTCTTAAACTTTTTCTATAGAGCGGGGGTTGTGGCCTAGCATGTGTGAGGCACTGGGTTCAAATCTCAGCACTGCATATAAATAAATAAATAAATGTTCATCAACAACTAAAAAAAAAATGTTTTTTTTTAAAAGTTTTCTTTAGCACTAACTATCAGATAATATTCTTAGGAATCAATGTATATTTAATCCTCCAAACACAAGATAATATTCCCTGTAGGTAAGGATGGAATTTTCTTGCAAAATTTTGCCCTTAAGTAATAACTTTGGAGTTTGAGGAGCAAGCCTGTTCTTATTCCATGTCTGCCAGATCCTTGGGGGAGAGAAGTCCAGGGTTCTGAGGGCAAGAAATGCCCAAGGCTGGTGCTTTTTAGCCCAGAAAAAGCATGGTCCATTTTCTAGTCTGAACTAGAAACTGTGGCAATCACAGCTTTCCTGCTTTTAATATTAACCTTGTGCTCTGAAACCATGAGGGTGGGGAGAGAAGGGACATTAGAAGAGAGGAATGGGTGTTTTTCAGACCCAGAAGCACAAGCCACCAGGAACTTCTAATAAACAACAGAAGAGGGCAGAAGAGGACCAGAATTAAGCTGCTCTCCCATCCTGTTTCCCAGATCAGAGCTAGGCCTTCTGGAGAGGAAGGGGTGAAAAGAAAGACTTGGGAGCTGGGATTGTAGCTCAGCGGTAGAGCGCTTGCCTCGCATGCGTGAGGCCTTGGGTTCGATCCTCAGCACCACATACAAACCAATAAAATAAAGACATTGTGTCCATCTTAAAAAAAAAAAAAAGAAAGAAAGAAAGACTTAGGTACCCAAGGTCACTATTCCTTTACCTCTAGATGACCAGCCCTGAGCCAGAGGTAAGGATCTGCCTTGTGCAGTGCATAGTCTTTCAGTTCATCATCTAAGTCTAACCTGCTTGCCATTTGTGAGGAGATTGTGTTGTTGACCTAAATCCCAAGATAAGCTTTGGACCCTCATTCTACCAGTTGATTGATAGGAGCCACGTCCTAAGCTAGTGATTGCAATGAAGTACCCAGCACAATTGAGCACCTGTTTCCTATATTCTCAGCCCCGCACTGGATTTTATAGATTCATAGCTTTAAAGAACATGGGCCCTGTGTTTAAGGAACTCAAAGTTCGGGGTAGGAGAGAGCTAAAGAAACAGATCATTCTAGTTTCTTTTTGTCCTAAGAATGTGTAATTGTAGTGGAACTAGAGAAGAAAAACCAGGGCTTGGTCATTGCCAAAATAGCCATGTGGCCTTGCTGAGGATGGGGCCTGGCACACTGAAAATAAGACTGGCTATGATATCCCCAGTGTTACTTGGTCCTTACTGCCCCTCTCCCTTGAGCGGCTTGACTGCCGCTCCCTTAAGTGGCACCTAAGTTCAACCAGAGGCACCGATGGCAAATTGTTCCAGTAAAGGTGTTCTCTGATAGGGACAGGCTTTGACCCAGGAGGACCTTTGGATATTGAGGCTGGGTACAAATTTTGGATATGTGAGTGGAGAAGAACAAAGGAAATGGTCCGAAGAGTCTGTGTTCCGCATCTTTAGGGAATGGCCAGAACACAAGGAATGCTTAGAGAAAGCTGAGGAAGAGGCATTGCAAATGACACCCGCAGCCTGAGAAATGGTAAAACCAGCACAATGCTGGATGCGCACCGGACATCACTCTGAATGCTTTGCACGTATTAACTCAGTCTTCATAACATCCCGGTGACGTCAGTGCGATCATGCCCATTTTACAGAAAAGAAAATTGAGCTTCAGAGAAGTAAAACGCCACCTAGCTGGTTCATAGGGGAGCTAGAATCCAAACCTAGAGTCTGCGCCTTAAAAACAAGATGGAAGTCCTGTGACCACACCTGAGCCTCACCTCTGTGACATGTGGCTCCCCAAAGCAATAAACCATTCCTAAAAACTCCTCAACATAGCTACTGTCCCCCCACAGGCTATGAGTTTCTTGTTCTACCCCTGGTTTGGTGAGGTCTATGAAAGCCTCATTTTAGAGAACCCAGTGAACGGTCTTTTTTCCTTAACGGGTAATTGAGTGAAGTTAGAAATGTATTCCAGCAGCCTCTGTAAGGCTTGGGTATCCACTGTATGCAGGAGGTAGGCATGCATGTCTATGCAGGTGTACCTTGCCCTCAAGAACCTGCTGGGAGGTGGGTGGCAGCTCCAGCATGGTGTTCAGCTCCTGTCCCACAACTTGAGCAAAGTCATCTCCATTGGGACTGAGGCCAGGCACATTCATTGTGTTCTTGGCAAAGGAGCAAGTCAGTCCAAGAAAGCACAGAGCTTTAGAGATGGAATTGCATAAGCAAAAGTGGAAAATCTCAAGGTGACTGGCTTGACTAGGAGAAGAGAACCACAGGCCCCGGCAGGCCTGGCCTGAGGCAAGCTGCTCTTGTGGCAGAAACTTACCCAGGAGAAGTGCCTACTCAATGCTCCAAGCCCAGGAAGCCAACTCCATGGACTGCCGTGCTGGAGGGTCTTAGCTGCACACACAGGGCAATATTCATGTAGAAAGGAGGACATACATGAGACCATGTCCTGGGGCAGAGGATCTAGTTCAGGGCATTCAAACTTCTTCAAACCTTCCCCCAGCCAGGCCCCTGAGAATGAGGTGGTAAGCAGATTTCTAGACTCGCTGGGTTTCCTTGGGAAAGTCACTCAGTCTCTCTGAGGCAAATGATGTGGAGAATCAGTGTACTTGCTAACCTTCTGGAGCTGAGGAATAACAGTTACTGTAATGCCCAGCATCCACTCAGCACTTGCTCAGCACCTGTCGCCATGTTGCATACTTGGTGTTATGGTTTGATTGTGAGGTGTCTTCCAAAAGCTCCTGTTAACGTAAGAGTGTTAAGAGATGAAATGATTACATTATGGCAGCTGTAACCAAATTAGTGGATTAATCCATTTAATGAATAATTTGAATTTTTTTTGGTACTGGGGATTGAACTCAGGGGCACTCGACCACTGAGCCACATCCTCAGCCCTATTTTGTGTTTTATGTAGAGACAGGATCTCACTGAGTTGCTTAGCGCCTTGCTGTTGCTGAAGCTGGCTTTGAACTCGTGATTCTCCTGTCTCATCCTCCCAAAGTGCTGGGATTACAGGCGTGCGCCACCATGCCCGGCTAATTTGAATTTTTTATCATTTTATTTTATTGGTATTGGGGTTGAACTTGGGCATTTTACCAGTGAGCTACATCCTGGATCATTTATTTATTTATTTATTTACTTATCTATTTAGTTATTTATGGACAAGATTTCACTAAACTGATAAGGCTGGTCTCATCTTCCTGCCTCAGTCTCCCAAGTCACTGGGATTACAGGCATGTGCCACCACATCTGGCTTTGATGGATATTTTGGCTTTTTTCCTTCACATTTTTTATTGTTGCATTATATAATGATGGGATTTGTTGTTACATATGCATAATCCATGCACATAATTTAACAATAATTTGGCCAATAACACTCCCCAGCACTTCTCCCTCCCATTCCCCCATGGTCCCTTTTCTCTACTGATCTTCCTTTGATTTTTCATGAGATCTGCCCTCATCTTTCTTTTCCTTTTTTCTAACTTCTATATATGAGAGGAAAAAATAGGACCCTTCTGAGTTTGGCTTATTTTGCTTAACATAATGGTCCCAAAATTCTGTCTATTTTTCTGCAAATGACAAAATTTCATTCTCCTTTATGACTGAATAAAACTCCACTGTGTATATATACCACATTTTTTTTTATCCATTCACTCACTGAGGGACACCTAGGCTGATTGCATGGTTTGGCTATTGTGCATTGTGCTACTATAAACATGGGTATGCATGTGTCACTGCAGTAAGATGACTAATTCTTCAGGATAAATGCCAAAGAATGGTATAGCTAGATCATATGGTGGTTCCATGCCTAACTTTTTTCTTTAAAATGTGTTTTAGTTGTAGATGGACACAATATCTTTATTTATTTTTACGTGGTGCTGAGGATCGAACCCAGTGCCTCACACATTCGAGGCAAACACTCTACCACTGAGCTACAACTCCAGCCCTCCATGCCTAATCTTTTGAGGAACCTCCATACTGATTTCTATAGTGGTAGTACTAATTTACAATTCCCATCAACAGTATAAAAGTGTTACTTTTTCTCCACATTCTCTCCAGCACTTATTATTTGTATTCTCAATAACTGCCATTCTGACTGGTATGAGATGAAATCTCAGTGTCATTTGATTTGTATTTCCCTGATTGTTAATGATGCTGAGTATTTTTAAGACATTTGTTGACCATTAGTATTTCTTCTTTTGAGAAATGTCTGTTTAATTCATTTGCCCATTTATTAATTGGATTATTTGACTTTTTGGTGCAAAAATTTTTGAGTTCTTTATAATTCTAGATATTAATCTTCTATCAGAGGAGTAGCTAGCAAAGATTTTTCTCCCATTCTGTGGGCTCTCTTCCCATTCCTAATTATTTCCTTTGCTGTGCAGAAGCTTTTTAATTTGATGCCATCCCATTTATTAATTCTTGGTATTATTTCATGAGCTTTAGGGTCCTATTGAGAAAGTTGTTGCCTGTGTCTATATGCTGGAGTGTTGACTGTGTTTTTTTTTTTGTTTTTTTG
>CM053410.1:62029693-62222903 GCA_028644305.1 Xerus rutilus
GGTACTGGGGATTGAACTCAGGGGCACTCGACCACTGAGCCACATCCCCAGCCCTATTTTGTGTTTTATGTAGAGACAGGGTCTCACTGAGTTGCTTAGTGCCTCGCCATTGCTGAGGCTGGCTTTGAACTCGCGATTCTCCTGTCTCAGCCTCCCTAAGTGCTGGGATTACAAGCGTGAGCCACCGCGCCCGGCTTGACTGTGTTTTCTTCTAGGAGTTGCATAATTTCTGGTCTAATTCCTAGGTCTCTGATCCATTTTTAGTTGGTTTTTGTGCAGGCTGAGAGATGAGGATCTAGTTTCATTCTTCTACATAAGAATAACCGGTTTTCCCAACACCATTTGTTAAAAAGGTTGTCTTTTCTCCAATGTATATTTTTGGCACCTTTGTCAAGGATTAGATGACTGTAAATGTGTGAGTTTGTGTCTTCTATTCTGTACCATTGGTCTATGTGTCTGTTTTTATGCTAGTACCATGCAGTTTTTCTTTTTCTTTTTTTTCTTTTGGAACTGGGAGTAGAACCCAGGGCTTCACATGTGTGAGGCACTGTGCCACTGAGCTACATCCCAGCACACCATGTAGGTGATTTTTGTTTTTGTTTTTTACTATAGCTCTGTAGTATAATTTGAAGTAAGGTATTGTGATGTCTCCAGCATTACTTTTTTTTGGCTTAGAATTGCTTAGGCTATTTTGGATCTTTTATTCTTTCAAATGAATTTTAGGACTGTTATTTCTAGTTCTGTATAGAACGTCATTGGCATTTTGATAGAGATTGCATTGAAACTGTATATTGATTTTGGTAGTATGGCCAATTTAACAATATTAATTCTGCCTATTCATGAACATGGGAAGCCTTTCCATCTTTTGAGGTCTTCTTTAATTTCTTTTTTCAATATTCTATAGTTTTCATGGTAGAGATCTTTTACCTCCTTAGTTAGATTTACTCCTAGGTTTTTTGTTTGTTTAGGCTATTGTGAATGGAATTGTTTTCCTGATTTCTTTCTTAGCCAATTCATTGTTGGTATGTGATGGATAATTTGAATGGATAAACTGGGTGGTACCTGTACACAGGCCACAACTACAGCAGGTGGTATCATTGGGTGTGTACCTTGGGGACTATATGTTTTGCCCCTGGCTGCTCCTGCTCTCTCTCTGCTTCTTGTGTGCCTGGGCTCCACAGTTTTCCTCTGCTGTGCTCTTCTGCCATGATGTGCTGCCTCGCCTTGGGCCTAGAGCAATGGATTTGGCCAACGTGAACTGAACCTCTGAAACCATGAGCCAAAATAAACTTTTCCTCCTCTTAAGTTGCTCTTGTTGTGTATTAAAGTCAGCAATGAAAAAGTTGACTCACATACTTAGATTACCTAGGTTGCTCCTCAGCACATTTCTATAAATGAACTAACCTGCCCAAAAGTCTCACTGGCTGTGAGAGGTGAGCTGAGATTCAAAGTCAGGCAGTCTGGCTCCAGAATCCAACCTGGTGAGTACTATGCTATGTGGCCTCTTTTTTTTTTTTTAATTGTCATTCTTTGGATTCTTCTTCTTTTTTAAAATTATAATTAGGTTTACATGACAGCAGGATGCATTTTGATTCATTGTACACAAATGGAGCACAACTTTTCACTTGTCTGGTTCTACACAATATAGAGTCACACCCCATGTGCAGTCATACATGAACCTAGGGTATTGTTGTCCATCGCATTTCTTTTTTTTTTTTTTTGGTACTGGAGATTGAACTCAGGGGTACTCGACCACTGAGCCACATCCCCAGCCCTATTTTGTGTTTTATGTAGAGACAGGGTCTCACTGAGTTGCTTAGCGCCTCGCCGTTGCTGAGGCTGGCTTTGAACTCGCGATTCTCCTGTCTCAGCCTCCCTAAGTGCTGGGATTACAGGCGTGAGCCACCACGCCCGGCTTGTCCATCGCATTTCACCATCTTTCCTGCCCCCATGTCCCATCCTCTGTCTTCCCTTCCCTTTGACCAAAGTTTCTCCAGTCTTCCCATAAGGAATAAGGAAGCCAAGGTTTTAGAAGATGAGGACATGCGGTGTCCCAGGTTACAGAGCTTTGCACCTACGAAGCTCAAGCTCTTTAATGGGTGCACTGGACCTATTTATCCCACGACTGCCTCTGCCTGGCCTGCCTTGCACATCACTACCTACCTGGAGAACTAGTCCTTCCTCCGGAGGTAGCTGAAAAGCTCCTCTTTGAGGGGAGGCTGTCATCACTCCTGCCTTCCCACCAGGCTGAACTGGTGACTCTTGCTGCTGTTCTCATGGTATCTTTTACTTTCCTATCCCTGCACATCTCATTCCCTACCCCTGGCTGTGGACTCTTGGATGTATGTAAGTGTCCTCTCCACACTGCCACCCCTAGCAGGGCTCCCGACAGATGATTTCCTGGGCAGTGGGTGGAAAATTGCTGACTGGATAGATGGTGGAGACACGGATGGATCTTTGTATAAGAGAATTTGCTCCTCAGGTGCAGAGAAGGGTGGCAGGTGTACTTGGGAAACCCAAAAGAGGATTGTATCAACCCTAGAGCTTCTTCCCTCATGTCCTTTGCTGTGGATTTTGGTAGTCACCTCCTACAGCTAAGGGCTCATCCCAAGGACAGTTCTGTGCTACGACCCCAATTTATGAAAGGTTTTAATGGACACTGGGATATTAAAGTGCCAGGGTTAATTATTCAGAAAGTGTTTCAACTGACTTTCTTTTCATCTTCTCTTGATGGGTAGCTTCAAAGCCCACAGTTGCCCTCTGGAAAGACATCCCACCTTTGTATGATCATGAGTTCCAAGCCATTTGTTCTTCACATTCCAGAAGGCATGCACCATCCTGCAACAGCACCTCTTCCTCATCTTTGGGTTCACCCTAAGAGTGTAAAAGGGGAGTGGTCGGGGAAGGAGGCAGTTTTGACATTGGGTAGAATAGTCCAGAACCCTTTCCTGTATTAGAAGGGCGAAAACTTAGGCTCAATATAACTTGCCTGGAACACGAATCTGTGTGACAGGGACTTCACTGAGGAGGGAGGAAGAGACTGCTCTGGTGTTTTAAAAGGTTATTCCCTTTTAGGTTATCATGAGAATCATTTTTACTTTCAGACAAGTTGGGGGATAAAGGAATGTGAAAACATGAAATCCTCATGATATCCTCTTGTCTCTGGGATCTGATAAAATTCTGTGGTTATTTTGGCAACTTTTTTCTATACGCCATATATGGTCCTGAAAACTTGTAGACACTTTCCTTCTAGGAGTGTAAAGTTATAAATAAATAGCCCTTCTCTGCCTTCCCCATTCTGTTGTACTTAGGAGTTTTATTTGTGCTCAGTGTTATTTGTTTTAGTGTTTTGTTCATTGCACAGAGAATAAATAATTACAGTCCACTCAATCATCTTCCTGGGAAAGCTGGCCTTCACTGCCTGTTAAGAAACCATGTTTTTTATTTTTAATTAAAACCTAAGATATCATGTGGATTGCATGATATTTAACTTTATTTTATCCATGTTTCATCCTCCCCTGTCTGATGAGTTAGTGTCTTTTATACTGAAAACATTTTTATGGGACGTCTAAAAATTAAGTGGACTCTAAATATACAAAATAAAACCAAGATGCATTTAAACTTGCTGTGTCTACAAAATCCTAGCAGAAGAAGGAAACCAAGACCTCAGTGAGAACTGCATGTAAGTTTAACAAACCCATGTCCTGAGTTGCAAGCGATGGAGCAGGTGTGTTCAGAGGCGGGTCCAGCCACTGTTGGCTTAATTGTTAGGACTAACATGCAGCACTCAGGAAGAGTAAGATAGATGCGTGTGGGCTGGGAGGATGGAAACGGCAGTCCCCTGGCCCAGTGTTTGTGTTTGAGTGTGTGGAGAGGAGGCAGGAATGGGAGCTGGCCAGGTCTGCAGATGGAAGTGAAGGCGGGCACTCCTGCCTGATCTTTTCTGTTTACTCTAAGGACAGACTAGGCAGGGCTTTGAAAAGCTATGTGAGAACAAAGACTTCCCCAGAACAGAGGGGGAAGCAATCCAAGTATGGGGTAGTAGTATAAGTGCCAGCGGACCTGGGAGCAGCCATGGGCAGAAATGCTGGGCTTTATGTGCAGACTAGTGGCGGGTGGGGGAGGGGCATAGGAACTTTCTGTCCCCAGGGAGCCTTTGTGGGGGAGGGGGGGAGATGCTGCAATTGGTTCCTTGCTCTTTTCTGTCCTACATTGGAAAAATTAGAGAATGAAGCTATCAGGAAGCAGTGTTCAGTAGAAAGTGGCAAAACAGTCTAATCAAGGGATGGTAGACTTTCTCCCCGGATAACTCCATGCTATATAGGCAGATCCCTTAGCTTCATGGGTTCAGAATGATCTTGCATAGAGGCAAAGGGTTTGCCCTAGTGGTCATGCAAATCAGTGAGGATGGTCTAAGACTACCAAGGGCTCATATTTTTCAAATGATGAGTGGTTGAAAATAATAATAGGTTGGGTGTGGAGGGGGTGGATGTCTCTTCCATTCTTTGCTCTTCTAGCTCCTGGGGAATACGCAAGAGGGATGCTCAGCTCGTGATTAGGTTTATAACCCAGACACTACTGGTCCTGATGAATTAAAAGAACATTAAGGCTGTAGCCAGGGACACCACATTTTTCATTTAACCAAATTGATTGCAGCATTGACTTCCTAATAGTCTGGGAAGGCAGGCTGGCTTCCCCTGACCTTAGGTTCCCAGGCAAGCTTAGGAGAAGTTGGGGCACTATATTGACACAGTCTTTCATTGGATGTGGGCAGCTGGGCCAATGGCCATAGAATTGAAGTGCGGTAGCCCAGTTAGCATGGGAGCTGCAGCCCCTGTCTGGCTGCAGTCCTGTAGCTACACACTGTCAGTATCAGGAGTAGGAAGGAGCAAGGGGAGAAGAGCTTGTCCCTCTGTCCAGGAAACAAGTCCTGAACATGCCTGGCTCAGAGAGGGGCTGGACATCCTCTTCTGCATGGGAACAGCAACAGGATGACTATCACAACTTCCTAGATTAAAACTTGACTCTCCACGTGTGGAGCACACCTGTAATTGCAGCGACTTGGGAAGCTGAGGCAAGAGGCTCACAAGTTCAGGGTCAGCCTCTGCAATTTAGCCAGGTCTTGTCTCAAAAACAAAAAGGGCTGGGATGCAGCTCAGTGGTAAAATAAACAAATTAGTTAATTAAAAACAAAAAAACACCTGACCCCAGAAGAGTTAAAGTCGGTACTTAAGTTGTGCTCCTTCCTCCCCATGCCCCAGGGGTCCTGGGTAGGTTAGGGAGGGCTCCACCATGTGCTTGCAATCCTGTTTCTCCCCAGGTTCTTCCCCAACACCACCATCACTTGCTGTGTGCCGCTCCTTGGCCTAGTAGTTTCCCCGTCTACAAACTAACCTTAATACCCACCTTAAAGGGCATGCCTCACACATTTAGCAAACTAACACGTAGAGAAAATCCTGTCATTTAGGAGTTCCGCCCCCCCCCTTCTTCCTCCCCACTTCCTGGACACCACCCTATTGTCACAGGCTCCAGGAACCTTTATCTTCTCCCAGAGATCCTCCTCTCCCTCACTAACCCTTTGGCTCAAAGGCCCCCACCATCCCGGTGACCACTGTAGGTACACTTACTGGGGCGGGGAGGGAAGAAAGGGATTCAGGGGCCCCAAATGGCTATGGGGGTTCCTGAGCCTCATAACTTAGCCTTGAGCCGCAGCGGGTTCTGCAGATTGGGGGGAAAGGGCTGGCTCAAGAGAGGCAACCCGTCTCAGGTGGGGAGATGGGGTCCCTCTCCTTGTCCAGCTCGCCCTGGCCTGGGAGCAGCCGCCGTGACCTTGAGCAGGAGGCGTGGGCGCGGAGCTCCGAGGGGGCTGCGCAGATCCGACCGGGTCCCCGCAGGCAGGTCCTCCCCTCCGCCTCCTGCGGGCCTCCTCCCCTCCGCGGTCCCCGCCCTCCCGCGCCGCCCGCTCGGTCTCCTCCCCTCACTGCAGCGCTCTCCGCGCTCTCCCATCGATCAGGTCCCCTCCCTCCGCCGCCTCGGCGCAGACTGCTAAGCTCAGCAAGTCTTGCGGCAAAGGCACTTCGGAGCCGAGTTGGGGCCGGGGCGGAGCGCGGACTCCGCGCCCCGGGGGAACGGACGCCGCTGCTAAAGTGTCGCCAGCGCCGCATCCCTACAATCCGACGCGCTCTCGCCTCGGGGACCCCGGATCTCTCCTGCCTCCTCGGGGTCGCTCTCCAGTAAGTCCGTATCCCCGCCCGTGGGGGCATCGACCTCCCCCTCCGAAGTTTCTCCATCCCTGCTACAGATTAGAGGGGCCAGGGTGGCACTCGGGAAGTTTGAGGCCAAGGGGTCCCGGTCCCGCGCCTTCTCTGGGGGAGTTTGGAGCGTCCAGGGGAAGGTTCGTTTGGGGGCGCCCGGACAAGGGGCGAGGAGCCGGCTCTTCTGCGGGCTTGGGGCCCGGAGAGGGTAAATTTCCTCTCCCGCCTCCCCAAGAGGAGCTGCGGAGCAGAGAGGGTCAACAACTCCTGCGCTCTCGCCCCTTTCCTGCCTTCCGGACGCCCCCTCCGTGCTCATCTTGCGCTCCCCCGCCCGTCTGAACGGTCTCTGACGAAGTGGGGACCCCCTGACACCGCTGTCGTGGGAGGAGAGGGGAGGGTCCGCAAGCTCTGGGTACCGGAGACTCTGGATAAAGGAGAGGTTTCAGAGCCAGATACAGGGACTGTCTGGAAGTGAGGGTCCAGAGGAGCAGGGACAGGGAGTGGGGGGGGATGGAGGAGCCCCTTGCTTCCTTTCAAATCTCATGACTCAGCACGACCTAGGACGTCCCGTCCCTGCTCCAGCCCTAGGTGCAGACAGCCTCACTCTCCTTTCTGGACTCTTCCATCTACCTTTCCCACTCGCCCCTTCCCCCATGGTATAGGGTTATGTTAATAAAAGAGGAGCGTGTCCTTTCCGCCTCCAGCCTCCACTAATCCAGGGCGCCCTCCCTTCATTTCCACATTCTACAGGTGCCTCCTGGTCGCCCCCGGCCCACCTGGGCTTAGGGTTTCTTGTTGGGGTAGAGGAGTGGGAGCCCTCCTTACAACCTCCTCGCAGCAGAAAAAGCCAGTGCAAGGACAGAGAAGGCACTGGCCCAGAGGGACCACTGCAGTGTGGAGAGGGCAAAGGTTGGCTGGGTGCAGGAGGCCCAGATTGGAATGGGGTGGGCATGAAATGAGGAAATCCTTAGCATCCTGGGTGGGGGCAGGAAGGTGGTCTGGAGTCTGCCCCAGAAAGCCTGGGGGTAGATGCTCTAACCTCCCCCCTCCTGCCTCTGCCCAGAGGGGTCCTCTCCACGTGTAATTAGATTGTCCTCAATCCAGTCCCTCCAGCTCTTGGCAACCTGGGTATTTCATCACAATGGGTGACAACGAGGAATAGGATGGCCCTTAATTAATCCTTCCAGCCATCTCCCCCTGCTTAGTCCAAGTTCAGCTTTTGGGCTGCTGGAAACATGTCTGTGATTAGCAGAGGTGTTGAAAAAAAATAGCCATGCCCTGTGCCCCTGAGACTGAGTGGTAGGGGCAGGTGGAGGGGGCAGGGAGGCTCTGATGCAGTGGGACGTGCCTGGTGTCCTGGCCAGCAAGCAGTGGCCTGGCAGGCACTGCAAGCTGCAGCTTGTGTCAGGGCCTCAGGAGGTGAGTCAGCTTCAGGGGTCCATGCCAGGCACACTGAGGCCTGGCCCTGGGAGTCCAACCCCAGACCTTCTTTTTCTCGAGCCCCTGCGGAATAGCAAATGAGGACTGCACCCTGCTCCTGGGCTTCTTCCCTCAGTATGGCCTGCCTCTGCCCTGCTCAGCTCCCAAACACATCCCTGGGACTTCCTTATCCTCTAGGACTTTCCTCAGGGGTCTGGCTTTTACTGGGAATTTCTCGGGCTTCCTCCTCACCATCTCTCCTCTACACCTGGCCTGCAGAGGAGCTAGGAGCTTTGGGAAAGTGGCGGAGGGGGAGGCAGAAGTAGGTGTTCCAATTACAGCTTTACATAGACTGGTCCTGCATCCCCAGAAAAGCAGAGACCAGACCACTGTGTTGTGAGTCAGCTTTGTTCATGAGCTCTTTCCAGGCAACTTGGGGTCTTTTTTTTTTTTTAAGAGGAGTAGGTTATGCAAGCACATTTCTTTTTCTTTTAGTTCTGAGGCCTGATGTCTCCAGACCAAGAACGGAGGGCAGAGAAAGGTGTTGGTGGATGTAGACTTTACCCATTTCCCCACAGAGCAGACTGACTAGCTTCACCTGTGTTTGGGGTTGGTCTCATCCCAGGGCAAAGCATGGACCTTTCTGCAGACCCGGTGTAGCCAGAGAGACCTTTCCAGACCTGGGTCTGGGTTGCCGGACCTACACTGCAGATGGAGCTCATTCTAGCCCTTTTCTCTGCAGGCATCTTCCAGGCAGATGCAGCAAGGCTGCCCCTAACACTGTGGAGAGGGCCGGGGTGGGCTTTGGAGATGGCTGGAGAAGTCTCTTCCCTGCCAGCCACCCCGGTCCTCTCCAGCCTAGACGTGCCTGACCTTGAATGGCCTCTGCTTGTCCTTTGTCCTGTCATCTCTGCTGGGTGGTGGAAGCAGGGGTATGGGAAGGACAGAGGAGGCATGGTGGTGGTGGCTGGGCTTAGTGTGCTGGAGGAACACCATGTCATTCCCCTCCATGCACTGAGGCGCCTCGTGGATGATGGAAGGCCGTGGCAGAGTAGAAATGCTGCTTTACTTTGCTTTGGGATTTGCTATGTGGACTTTCCTGATCTAGGCAGGTTCTACTAAAGCTGGATTTGCTTATCTTCAGCTAAACATCTTAGATGGTCCAGTTTGCTGAGTATATTCTTTAGGAACTGGAAGAACCAGCCAGAGGGAGCAACAGAGAGGGCTTTTACACAGATGGTGGTTAAAACAGGAAGCAGCAAAGTATAGAGGCCTGGAGCCAGCTGGGCCTGGGTTCAAATCCCTGGGCCCTGAATTACAATGGTATGGCCTTATTCATTCATTCATGCAACAAGTATTTTTATTAGCAAATACCTACTATCTGTCAATGTTCTAGTCTCTGGATGCAGCAGACAAAACCATTCCTGCCAATCTAGATGTTGTATCCTTTGCCGCTCGGCTCAAGCAGTTTTCACATTCACTCAGCTATTGCTATTTGACAGTCTGCTGTGTCCAGAGCTATGCGAGGCAACAAAACAGACCTGGTTCCTGCCTGTGGCACTGATGATCTAGCGAATACCAAACAATTAGACAAATAATTACACCAAGAATTCATCACAGACCTGATAAATATCACAACAGTATCCAGGATACTCTAAGAGTGTTTCATGGGGTGGCCTAACCAGGTTTAGAGAGTTTTCTTTATAAGAAGAAGTAATACTACTTACCTTATAGGGTAATATTGTATAAATAACTATAATATCGTCTTTCACATAGTCCCTGGCTCACTGGATAGATGCAATTCTAAATTCTGTACATGAATCATCTCTACACAGGCAACAAGTTGATTATTCATCCTCCACTGGGTCAGAAGCCAGGCCAGGAAGCTGGGATTCAGTCCTGGATCAGAAAGCCGGTGATAAATGACAGTTTCATTGGAGAAATGTCAGTCATACTTTTTTTTTTTTTTTGGTACTGGAGATTGAACTCAGGGCACTTTGTCTCAGAGCTATATCCTCAGCTCTTTTTATTTTTTCTTTTGAGACAGGGTCTTGCTAAGTTCCTTATGGCTTCACCAAGTTGCCAAGGCTGGCCTTGAAATTGCGATCCTCCTGTCTCAGCCTCCCAAATTGCTGGGATTACAGGTGGGCACCACCATGCCAGGCTTTATATGTCTTTTCTAAGAGGCAGTATAATAGCTATCACCAGATTGCCTGGGTTCCTCCTGGTTCTGCCACTTGCTCTGCCTTTGAGTATCTTAATCAACTTCTGACTCTCAGTATTCCCATCTGTAGACTGGAACTAACATTCCTGTCTATGACGTAGGTTGCTGTGAGTGAGGATTAAATGAATTAGTTCCTATAAAGTGCATTGCTCGCGGTGAGAGCCATGTAAGCTTTTCTGTCACGTTGCTCCTCACAGTCCTTTCTGTGCCCATAGACAGGGCTCAGTCCTGGGTTCTCCAGCTGAAGGGAACCATATTTCATCTCTGTTCATCTTAAAAATTCAAAGGAAGATGCTTCTAGAACTGCCTTGGTGGTCATTTCAATATTTCATCCTTTTGATTTTCAGGGGGTTCTTTATGACTAACGAGCCATTTCTTGCCAAAGCTTAATTTCTGGGAAGGCTCTGTCCTGGCAATCCTTCATCTTCATCCCTGGAACAGACAGTTCGAAAAGGAGCCAGAGTGATGGGTAAATTTGGATCCAATACCAGAGGGACCTGAGCAGTGAGTGTGGATCCGGCCTGCAGGGAGCACCCAACTGGAGGCCCCATCCCTAAAGATTGGCTGTATGATCAAACCCTGAAGAGGACTTGGAAATGCGTGGCAAGCAAGAGCTATTGTGGAACCTCCTCCTTGGATGGCTTCCAGATGAGGACGGAGTCCACAGTGCCAGGAATGAGGAGTCTGGATTCTGGAGGCCCCTTCCAGACCTTGCCACATAGGAAAGTAGGAGGAGTTGTGGGGTCCATTGAAATGACAGTTGCACCTCAAAGCATTTGATGCTCTAAGCTGCCCCCAAATCTGAGGGTCAGGGACAAGAAAGAGAGAGTGAAGTTGCCCTGCTGACATGTCATTAAGTCAAGAGAGGTCCTTCTTTGGCCACTTGATCTGGGGCTGCAGGATTTCAGCTTTGGTTTTTGGCAGCATTTGGCATCAGGCATGGCGAGCGGAACTCAGGGCCGTTGTCACCCGCAGCATGCCGCCTGGCCACACATTCCGAGACAGAGGAGTTCAGAAAGGGCTTTTAGTACCACCATCAGATCTTCAGAGCCTCTTTCATTATCCCCATTTTGCAACGGAGAGGCAAGAGCCCAGAGACGTGGTGTGACTTGCTCTGAATCCCCCAGGCCATGGGCCCTTCCAGGACGGAGATGACTGGTCAGAATTTTCCCTCCTTCCCCATGGTCACCAGTTCTGCCTACAGCATGGAGCCAGAGAATGGGGTTGGGGGTTCTTGGGGACCTTGGAGGATGAAGTTACTCATACTTTGAGTATAAGCTGGAGACTAGGTGTTTGAAATCAGACAGCAGATTTTTTTTTTTTAAATTAGGCAGTGAGTCTTGGAGAAATTGAATCAGCTCTCCTTCCCCACTGTAGGGATTCTCCAGAAAGGTCTGGCATCCTTTTCAGGAGCACCTGCTCTGAAAGGGGTAGAGGGGAACCTGGTCTGCTAGGGTGACTGATAGGATGCCCGGCTGAATCTGAACTTGTCCCAGCCACCTTGGGTGTAATGGGACACTGATGCCATCCATGGGCACCTAAGCCTCTGTAGGTTCCCAATTTGCTGAGTAAATGGCTCCTGTGGAGCCTGGAAGCATGTGTGTGCATGAGTATGCACACGTGTATGCACCTGTGTGTGTGTGCACATGTGTGTGCATGCTGGGTCTTAGGATTAGCTGCAAAGGCAGGGGAAATGGGAACTTGTGGGCACCTGCTTCTCTTTCAGAGTTCAGGCTTGAAAAGTCAGATCCACATGGGACGCGCAGCCTCAAAGCCTTCTTCGAATTCAGGGGTAGCAGCAGTCCACGCACAGTCTGAGCCACGGTGCCCTGTTCTTTCCTGATTCCCCACCATCTTCTTCCTCTTTTTCCTCCACTTTCCGTCCATCTCGACTAAGTACCCATGGCTGCAAAGGGAGCTCAAATTAACCATGGCTCCTCTGCTACCCAGGAGCTCCCCAAGGGCAGGGCATGGGACTTCATCTCCTGTCTTAGGTCCCTAAGGACCCAGATGGAGCACTTGTGATGGCCGGTGTAGAGTGGCAGGGTTCCCATGTGCTCCCCCAGCCCAGACTTCATCACTGCATAATCTGTGACCCTGGGAGGAGTCAGGGAGGCTTCCTGGAGGCATTTGTGAGGACCAGGTGCCTCTGAGTGGGACAGGAAGTCATCAGGCTGTGAACCCTGGCAAGGCTTTCCATAATGGGGTCGATGTGGTAGCTCTGGAATTTAGCAATTAGGGAATATTGTAATTAGAGGCAGAATTTACCCATTACTATTCCATCTTAATATCTAGTATAAGTGGTTGTGACTGTTAGTGTGGCACTAGAGAGCTGGAAGATAGAAATGAATGATGGGATGGCATGAGGGGCTTGCAGGCTGAGCATGGGTGGGGCCGGGAGGAACTTAACCCTTTCCATGCCCAAACTGAGGAATGACCTGGTAATACCAGCAGCCCATCCCATTTGTAAGATGTGACTGAGACAGAATTGCCCAGGCTCACCTTGGGCCTGTTTAAAGCAAATTATTTTTATTTTTAGTTGACACACAGTAATCACACACACATATTTATGAGATGCAGTGTGACATTTCAATATACGTATACAATATGTAATGATCAGCCCAGGAAAATTGGCATCTCAGACATTGACCATGTTGTGTGTGGGTGTTGGGAACCTTCAGATCCTCTCTAGTGCCCTGGGCTCTCTATGTGTTTCTCAGCTCCGGGTGCTTGTAGGTGCTGAGAGAGAGGGGATGGAAGCAAGAGAAGAGCCCGGCAGAGAGGTGGAAAGTGAGGGAGTCATAACCGACTCCATGCGTGCGTGTGTGAGAGAGGGGACAGTACTTCCTCACACCTGACCGTCCCCTTTCCTTTGGTTCTTTTCTCTCCTGCTCCTCACTCCTACTCATGGCTTCAATTTCTTCTGAAGCCAGATGAGCACAGATGTGTTGGTGCAGGATCAAGCCAGGAAGGGACATGTGGGGTTAGTGGCTCTTGGGATGGTGCCTATTTGTCCCCCTCCAGAGCAGATGTGGCTTCCCCAAGGTCAGCCCATACTCTGGACATCAGAGACCCTCCCAACAATCTCTGCTCCCTAAGAGGTGGAGGGTTTGAGAGAAGTATCTTTTTCTCACCGTTGATTCTGCTCCAGACTAATGGTCCAGATGTGTTGGGCTGGTGCTTCCTGTTTTGAAAAGTGCCTGGGGAAAGAGCTTTTATGCCTTCAAGGAAAGGAAGTCCTTTCTGATATGTGACCTCACTTTCTCTCTCTCTCTTTTTTTTTTTTTGGTACTGGAGATTGAACTCAGGGGCACTCGACCACTGAGCCACATCCCCAGCCCTATTTTGTGTTTTATGTAGAGACAGGGTCTCACTGAGTTGCTTAATGCCTCGCTATTGCTGAGGCTGGCTTTGAACTCGCCATTCTCCTGTCTCAGCCTCCTTAAGTGCTGGGATTACAGGTTTGTGCCATCGCGCCCAGCTTGTGACCTCACCTTCTCTTGCTGCTCCTTAGCTTCCTAGAGAGGAGGACAGCCTGTGAGACAGCCTGGGTGGGGTCTTAGAGGGGGTTCTTGACTTTGGTGGAGGTCTCTGAGCACTTCTTCATCTCTTGTGTCCTGTGTGTATCTAGAAAGAGAATATTTAACAAACACATAGCCCCTATCTCCATCCTTCCTGGGGCTGTCAGGTTTCCCCATTTTCATTCTCAGCCATGGATCACCCATTGTGCCAACTCAGATGAACCAAAATCACAAGCCCCATGGTAGGGTCTGAGAGTAGATGCCAGGAGAAATGGAGGCCAATAGGAGAAAAGGATTACCCACCCCACAGCTTAGGAGTGTAGGAAGCAAAATGAGAATCTATTGGTCAAGTGCTTGAGGTCCTGCAGGGAAACAGACCTGGGACTGACATCCAACCTCCCCATTGGGAGCCAAGAAAAGTTAGAGGTTAAACCCCAGGAAAGTCAAGGGTGGCCTATGGCTAGGATCTTCATTGGCAGGAAGCACGGAGTTAATTGGTGAGGGGGGAAGGCCTCTCTCTCCCAGTGTGAGTCTCCCAGGAGGAGGAAAAAGCATCACTTTAATAAGGCTGCCCTGGTTCCAAATCAATCCTGGCATTGCAGGAGGCAAAGGGGGAGACACAGCTGAGAAATTGGATTAGCTCTTTGATGCTGGGAGCTGTGCTGCTCTGGGAGGCAGGGAAGAGGCAAGGACTGAGTCAGCCATTGGCAGCCCAGCTCCAGGGGTCTGAGGCTGCAGGGAGGCCTGGCCCCCACTGCCATCCAGTCTCTGCTGGTAGAAGGACAGCAGGGAACCCAGGGCACAGGGAGTAACAGGAGCACCGATCTCACCACTAAAAGGCTGGGAGGTGCCCTTGGGCTTCTTCTGGAGCAGATGGTAAGCCCCAAAGACCCCAGGAGGAGAGGCAATGGAGAAGGGGGAGAGGAGGCATCTGACACCCTGGTTCCATGCCCCTGGTTGCATGTCCTAAAAGGCACATCCAAAAGAACACGTGTGGCAGAGAGTTGGGTGGCCTAGGTTTACAGCAAGACCCTCACCTCCTAGCTGTGTGTCCCCAGGCAAGTTACTTAAACTTTCTGGGCCCCAGGGTCTTCCGAGAATGGAGCTAGTAACACGCAGGGCGTGCGGCCCTGTAAAGCCTACTGTGATGCCCTACAACAGTGGTTCTCCAGATGTGATCCACAGATACCTGGGAGCCCCCAAGAACTTTTCAGAGGGAACCATAAGGTCAAAGAAGTTTTCATAATAACCCTAAGTTATTGACATTTTCACACTTGATGGTGATGGTGCTAAAGCAACAATAGGCAAAACTGCTGGCATCTCTGCACAAATCAGGGTTGTGGCACCAACTGTACTGGCTGTTGTATTCTTGCCCACCATGCACTTGCCAAGCAAATAGGTCAGTAAATAAGGAAATGGAAGTTTCACCTAAGACTGTCTTTTTTTAAAATTTTTTTTATTTGTAGATGGGCACAATGCCTTTATTTTGCTTATTTATTTATATGTGGTGCTGAGGATAGAACCCAGTGCTTCATGCATGCTAGGCAAACGCTCTACCACTGGGCCACAACCCCAGTCCCCTAAGACTGTCTTTGATCAAGCAGCAGATGGTATGGTTTTATTAAATCCTGACTGCAGTACACACTTCTCTTACCCTCCCTCTCCTCCGCTCCTCTGTTGAAGTGCTGGGGATTCAATCTAGGGTCTCACATGCTAGGCAAGAGCTCTGCCACTGAACTATATCTCCAGCCCCTGGAGCACACATCTTATAGTCACTGTGATGAAATGCGAAGTACACTTCTGTGTACTGAAATACATTCTCTCATAAACTAAAAATTAAGGTCTGGGGATATAGCTCAGCAGTAGAGCACTTGCCTAGCAAGCACAAGATCCTGGGTTCAATCCCTAGTATCTCAAAAAACAAAACAAAACAAAAATATCACCACCAACCCCTATGTATTTGCTTGAGTTACAAGCTAAACTAGCCACATTTTCCATGAACACCATTTGTACTTGAGAGAATGACTGGCAAATTATAATTACTCAGAATTGGGCATTAAGCAGGCATTTTTGCAAAAATGAATACATAGAGCCTGTCACTTCAAGAAAATCAACTGACAGTATTTGTTCCTGATGATAAAATTCAAGCGTTCAAGCAAAAATTAGAATTTTGAGAAACTCACATCTATTGCTATGAAAAGACTCTTCTTATTAGATTAGATGGAATATTGATGGATGTGATTTGTTGATATTAGTGAAAGTTTTCAATATTTGAAAGATCTGCAAAACTGAGAAAACCAATATCTTCAAAATGATAAATGCATGATGTTATAAAATCATGCTCACATTTTAAAAAAAAATCCATTCCAAGCTTAAGGTTTCAGATTCTACACCACAGCTAAACCTTTTTAGGAACTACCATGTGTTGACTTTTGGTGTCCCATCAAAGAAGAATATCCACAGTGATCTGAAAAGGCTTTAGTAAATCCTCCTCCTTTTCACAACCATACTTCTGTGTGAGTTTGGATTTTCTGTCCTCCTTCAATCAAAGTAACTTATTGCAACAGATTAAACACAGAAGCTGATATGAGAATTTAGCTGCCTTCTAGTAAACTAGCCATCGAAGAGGTTTGCAGACCTTCTTTTTGTTTGTTTGTTTGTTTTTGGTACCAGGGATTGAACTCAGGCGTACTCAACCACTGAGCCACATCCTCAGCCCTATTTCGTATTTTACTTAGAGACACGGTCTCACTGAGTTGCTTAGTGCCTCGCTGTTGCTGAGACTGGCTTTGAACTCGCGATTCTCCTGTCTCAGCCTCCCAAAGTGCTGGGATCACAGGCATGCGCCACTGTGCCTGGCTTAAAATGAGGTCTTCTTACCAGATAAAACTTCTACTGAATGTGTGTGTGCGTGTGTGAGAGATAGATACTGAGGACGGAACCTAGGGCCTTCTACATGATAAGCAAGTGTTCTACCACTGAATTATATCCCCAGTTATTTTTATTTATGTTTATTTTTTATTATTTTTAAAATTTTAATTAATTAATTTTTGTGGTACTTGGAATGGAACCCAGGGGTACTCTACCATTGTACTACATCTCTAGCCCTTTTTTGTTATTATTATTATTTTTTTTTGGTACCGGGGATTGAACTCACGGGCACTCGACCCCTGAGCCATATCCCCAGCCCTATTTTGTGTTTTATGTAGAGACAGGGTCTCACTGAGTTGCTTAGTGCCTCGCCATTGCTGAGGCTGGCTTTGAACTCGCGATTCTCCTGTCTCAGCCTCCCTAAGTGCTGGGATTACAAGCGTGAGTCACCGCGCCCGGCTCCTTTTTTGTTATTTTTTTATCTTGAGACAGGATCTTACAAAGTTGCTGAGGTTAGTGCCATTCTTACTATCCTCCTGTCTCAGCTTCCCAAGTTGCTGGGAGTACAGGCATACACCACTGCACCTAGCTTAGAGTTACTTTTTATTGAACTATATTATGATAACATATAAAGAGTTTATTGTTTTTAAGCTAATAATTTGGAAATTTCTCAATTTTAATTTCTAATACGGGGGGCTGGGGTTGTGACTCAACGGTAGAGTGCTCGCCTAGCACACGTGAGGCATTGGGTTCCATCCTCAGCACCACATAAAAATAAAAACGAAAAGTATTGTGTCCAACTACAACTAAATATATAGTTTAAAAATTTCTAATATGCTAACTATTAGTGGCTATAGTCCACATAACCACAGGCTCTTGGAGGGTCCTCAATCTATGGATCTTGGGACCATATTTGAGAACCACCATCCTAGGTGAAGCCTAGCTGGTAGCTGGGTACCCAATAAGTGCTGGACAAGGACTGCTTGCTCCCCAGAGCTCCTGGCTTCACAGGATTTGGCACTGTGGGACAGAACCTGGGGCATTCTGTGTTTCAAATGTCCAGGGTCATCTAGGAGCCTTGCTGGGCATCCTGCTTGAGACAAACTGGCCCCCAGAGATGCACATTCAGGGTAAAAACAAAACCAAACCCAGGGGGTACCTAGCTTACTGGCTTCATGTGTACCTCTGGGGTGGAGGCTCCTTCCAAGGCTGCTTTTCTTGGAGTTGAGAGAGAGGGTACCCAGGGACAGGCCCCCTTAACTGTCCCAGTCTCTTGTTTTAAAGACAAGACCCAGAAAGAGAAAATGCCTTCTCAAAAAACACACAGTGAGCGGTCAGCTCAGCAGTGATCAAGGCACAACCAGCACCTGAGACGTCCCTTGACACCCGAGGTCTCCACCCACAGCGCCCAGGTGCTGCGGTGGGAGCCCTGCAAATGATCAGACGTGCATCCTGATGCCCCTGTGTGTCATCCCATTTTATCTTTATAACAAGGCTGAGCTCTGCTGAGGCAAATCCATAGATCACATTACCTCATGTTTAAGGTGCACAATACAGTGGTGTCTAGTAAATTTACAGCCTGGAGAACCATTACTAGAATCCAGTTTTAGAGCGTGTTTTACCCCCATTTATAGAGAGAAACAGTGAGTCTCAGGTAAAATAAATCCCCAAGATCACCCTGGGAGTGGGTGACAGAATCAACATTCATGTTCAAGTCAATTTGTCCCCCAGTGCCACACTCCCCAGCAGCATACTGCAGAGAAAAGGGTCAGGTATCCCATTGTTGGGAGGCTATGGGCAAATGTCACCCCCACAGGCTGGTGTCACAGGACTCTCTCTCTCCAGCTGGTCATGTCAGTCCAGTTTGGGCATGGTCCTGGCCACACAGCTCTGTGGGTGCTGAGGAAATCTGGATCTCTGCCCCTCTCCTGGGTAAAATTGCACGAACAGGGAGCATCCTTTGCCTAACTTACAGGAGACCTAAAGCTCCTTGCTGAGCAGGCCCTCTAGGATCTGGGAAGTAAAATTTTCAGGAAAGAAATAAAATTGGTCCTTAACACTAGTAACCCCTACCAATGAGGAAGTTCTTCCTCGTGTCTAGCCACATTCTTCCTGCTGCATTCATTGTCCATTTCCACTCCCTATACACTCTTCCAGTCTTCCTACCTGTTGCAAGCAGCGCAATTAATAATTACTCGGAGGTGGATTGTATTTAAATGCAAGCATATATTCAATCACACCAATCATCAAATATAATCAATTAATGCAAAAAGTGTTGGGTGTGCTGGAGCATTCAATGTGCACTAATTAAACACCATTAACACTACTTACTAATAGGTAAGTCACACTATGCTAAGGCAACTAAACACTACAAGCAATTCACACAATCCTGCGGCAACCACGAGCCCCCAAATACCTCTGGTGCCATGCGACTTCTCTTAGCCAAAGAGCAGACGTTGTCTTTGTCTGGTGGTTCTCTTCAGCTGATGGCTGGACATCAGGGAATGATGGAGTTGACCCAAGGATGGACAGCAAAGCAGCCAGTCTCAATGATGTCCTTGGAGCAGAAACCCCCAATGTGGCAGGACAAGCAGTTTAAATACAGTTCCAAGTCGGTGGTGTAGGCTGGTGATTGGTTACACCCAGTGAAAGTCAATGTCCATTGGTTATGTGCAGTGAGATGATGTAATTGTAACTGGGCATATTCTTTGTGCATGTCCATAGAGCTGTGCTCCCTATCAGTTGTAACCAGGCATTGCTAAGCATGCCTGTGGCTAGTGTCCCTTACAGCTGTTATACATGTCCCCCATGAGAGGTATCGAAAAACTTGTCCAGACCACTCATGTATAGCCATGAGAAGCATTTATTGCGCTGGCCAGCGGACACCACTGCCGCCACTCAAAGTGGTGTGCCAAGAATGATGCGCTAAAGAAGTTTTTCCATAAGTATTTAAAGGGAAAAACCACAAACAGATGAGATGCAGGTGGGGTCTTCAGTTCCATTCAGTTACAACATTCCAGCCCATGCAAGCAAGCCGCGGTACAGAAGCAAACATTGTGTGGTTAGCAGGGCTCAGCCTGGGTAACCCCTATCCTGTTTTCTTCTAGTCTGATGGGGGCTGACAGGGGCCTTTTGTATTCTTCTTCATCTCCGAGAACCAGTGTTCAGCACCAGTTCTCAGAAATAGAAAAAGGCACAGAAAATCTGAGATGGCTGCGGGGGCCAAGATGGACTCCCTGTTGCTCAGTTACTACACAGCCCCTTATCGATTGCAAGCAGGCATGACTGTGCATGTCAATGGCTGCTGTTCCTTATGACCAGTAACTTAGTGAGTCCCCGGCATGTCCAGGCATGTCTGGCATATGCTCCTTACGCTACCCATAGTCTGGGGGGAGGGGGTGTCAATGTACATAGTTTAGGGAAAACTAAGAGCCAGATGCAGATTATGGACTGTGTCTACTTGGACACCTGCCTGTTGTAATTAAGATTTAGGACTCTGATCTCCGAAGCTTGGAGCTAATTGCTTTTCCCACAAGAAGACCAAGCAGTCTTCATGTCTCTTCTGTGGCTTTTGTGGCTCTGGCATTGAGAAAATGTGGTCAGTTCATCTTGGAAGGACAAGTGGAGGGCAGGGAGGCTCTGGAAGACAGCAGAAGAGCCACTTCCAGGTGAGGTCATGCACATCTGCTCATGCACATCTGGCCTAACAGGGAGCTCACCTCTCTCAGCTCCTGAGCGGGCACCAGGCTGACATAATTGATTGTCCTGACACATGGCTCCCTTCTTTGCATGGCCAACCCTGGCTGCCCAGTTTTTGAGGTGCCTCTGCAGGGCTGCTTCCAGTGCTCACTTCAGATTAGGGATGGGAAAAGACCAAGGCATAGTAAAAGATGGGGGTGGGTCTAGGAGAGAAGGGTCACTTGAAGTTTCCTTGGGAGGAGTGGACATTGTCCACGGAGGCCATCCAGCCAAGGCAGGAGTGGGGTCCCTGAGCCTTCACCCTCCTAGCACTCCCAGGTATGTTTTCCTTTCCTTTCCACAACAAGGAGCAGCACTGCAGAAAGACCCGGACCTGGCAGGTAGGGGGAAATCAACACTGAATTTGCAAGAGGAAGGGCAAGTGTGCAGAGGGAGGGCGGGGCAGCCTCAGTAGGCAGGATTAAAATTTTTAAAAAATATTTTTTCCAGCTTTCTTGAGGTACAATTGACAAATAAAAATTGTATCTATTCAAGGTATAGGATATGGTGGTTTGGTATATGTACATACTGTGTAATATTTACCATAGTAAAATCAATCGACACATCGATGCATCACTGCACTTAAGTATCTAGTGTGTGTGTCACGAACAAGGTGCCGCAAGAAATCCAACACGTGCTCGAAAGTGGGTGGGCAAGGTAAACCTTTGCTTCTGGCAGAGGGCATGCTCCTGGAACCTGGCTAGCAAGTGGCCTGGGCCACTGCTTTTATTTCTAACCTCATGCAATGCTGCCCTTCACTCTGATTGGACGAGTTCAGGGTTATAGTCTACACGATTGGCTAATTTTAGAATTTGAGCAGGCCAAAGGGAAGGGCTCCAATTGGATCCTGTTAAGGCGGTATATTGTATTTTGAAAATGGACCACACCAGGCTTTCTATTTCTCACAGTGTGGATGAGGACTTGGGGGGGCAGGTGAGTGCCCCCAGGACTGTCATGTTCTGGGGCACAGGGTTCTGGCCATTTCCCTCTCCAAAACAACCGAGACAGGTTCCCAAAGCAGCTCCTGGTTGGGTCTCATCTGTATTCTACTCTCCGAGAGCATCTCCTTACCTGGGGTAGATGGCACCTTGGGAAATTTGGTTCCCAGCGGGAAGGATTCACAAGTCACACCAGCACAGGATGCAAACAGACCGCACAGGCTCAGCTTTTGGCAGGTTGCCTGAGGGCAGTGGCCCTCCCTCTCACATTCCTTGGAAATCGAGAATGAAATTCAACCTCAGGCCTCATCTCCGTGTTGGCGGCTCCTCTGTTGACACATGACCTCCTTCCCCAGTCCACACGCCACTGCCCCAGCTTGGCTCAGCACTGCTCTGAGTCTGGCTTGGTGTTTGGCAGTTGTGTGGCTTGCTTGCAGGCGCTGGATTTCCAGCCAAGCCATAGCTTCCTCCCCAGCCCTCATGGAAGCTGCTACCTGCCATTAGGAGCTTGTGTGCCCACTGAAGCTTGCTGGGCTGCCCGTGTTAGTGAAGCCTTTCCTGGAGGGAGACTTGGGCCAGGGGGAAGGTGGATGAGACAGTGCATCTGGGACCAAAGCCTGGGACTCCATTCACTGCCCTAGTGACAGAGGTGGCAGAGAAGATGAGGGGGGAGGAAGAAAGGTATGTAAGAAAGTATGTAGATTCACTGGGTTCTTTCACCAACACCAGACGCTCGCCTGATCCACGCTTCACTCCGTAGTGACAAATGCCTGATATCCTGTAGAGAAGTGAAACTCTCGTCAGTGTTGAAGCCAGGACTAGGAGCAGGGACCCCTGCCCTGCAGCCCTTCACTTATGGACACCTCCAGGTCATCGCATGCCTCAGGGCCACCCTTTCTTAGAATCACTCTTCCATTCATTCATCCCTCCAGGCCACCAATAGAGGTGGAGCAGCAATGTGTGCCACTACAATGGTGAGGAAGATGGGACAGACGGTCCCTGTCCTTGTGGCCCTTATTGTTCAAGGGAAGCAAGACATTAATCCAGAGAATCACAAAATTGTTCATTTAATTGCAACTGTGATCATTGGCATGTAGTAAGAAATTCTTGCTTGTCTCCTCAGACAAGTGCAGAGTCTCTGGCAGTGCCACCATTTGTGCACCGGAAGGCACATGGAGCACCACTCCTGGCTTTTAAAGAGAACTGGAATTTCTGGCTCTGCCTCTAGTTCCCCAGGTGACCTTGAGCTTGTCGCTTCTCTTTGTGTATCTGTTCTTTCTTCTGTAAAATGAAATCCGACTCAAAAATCCCTGATATCCCTTCCCAGAGTCCCAGAAAAGCATCAATTTTCCAAGGGACAAACTGTAGTTCTTTCCTAGGAGACAAATGGACTCAGGAATGAGACCTCAGCCACTCACCCCAAAGAGCAGTGGACAGGGAGGAGAACAAGCCAGAGCCACAAGATCATGGTCCTTTGACAGAGTGGGTATGGCAGGTGCATCCTACAGTGACTGGAATCCGGGAGATTGGTACTGAGGGTGGGACTAGGGCAGTGGTTGAAAACTACAGCAAGCAGGGTTTAGGTTAGATATTAGGCATTACTTTCTTGACTATAACACTAAGACATCTAGCAGGCAACCAAAGGGGTTGAAGAAGAGTGTCATAGATATTCCAGAAAAAGCAGAGAAAGAGCTTTTCAGAGAGAGATGGTTGCATGGAGGCAGGGGCAATGGGTAACCTTACAAGGTCTCTCCTCAGACAAGTCCATGAATCTTTCCTCACGCTGCCACTGACATCAGTGCTGTCTGGATGTCTGGCAGAAGAAGATGTCAGGTCCTCTTGGAAATGAGTTTTTGAGCATAAACTATCCCCGATTCACGTCTCTCCATGACACACGTGCCTAACTGGGCTGTTGTCACCCTCAATCAAACCAAGGCCAATTACACCTTTGCCCTCTTGTCCTCCTGTAATATAAACATGGCTTCGGAGAAGTGTATTAGTTGCTGGCGACCTGGGAGCTGGGGAGGCTGGGCTTGGGGGCTGGGAGGCGGGGGCATTTCATGTTTCTGACCCAGAAACAAGGTCTAAGGATGGCTCCTCGAGGGTGTGGGATTGGGCCCGCATAAAGCCTTCTGCTTAGGGGCACTAGGGCAGTTATGTCTCTAGATAAAGGGATGGATCCCATGTCCTATCCTTTGTGTCCTTGGACTTAAAAAAAAAAAAACTGTTGTCTGTGGATACAGATCTTCCATGTGTTGTCCGGCTGGAGGGGGGTATTACTTTTTTTTGGGTACCAGGGATTGAACCCAGGGGCACTTAACCACTGAGCCACATCCCCAACCCTTTTTATGTTTTATTTAGTGACAGGGTCTCACTGAGTTGCTTAGGGCCTCACTAAGTTGCTGACGCTGACCTTGAACTGATGATCCTCCTCCCTCAGCCTCCCTAGCCGCTGGGGTTACTGCGTGCACCACCACATCCGGCTGTATTACCTTTATGTACCTGTCTGCACACAGATTCTGAAAGGTCGTCCGCTTCTACCGAGGAACATTCTATGCATCTGAAAAAAATGATTTATCTTGTCAGAAAAGTAATGGGATTACCTATATCATGAAAGATATCAGGTAGATATAAAGAGGAATTTCTAGACGTTAAACATAGACATTGTCACAGAAGACCAAGCGGGTGGTGAGACAGACAGCCTTCAATGGGAAGAGAAGCCCCAGATAGGATAGACATTGAGGAAGGAAAAATTGACAAGCTTTCTTCCACACCAGGTTTTGTGTGAGTGTGGGTGTAGACATGGTAGGAAGAGTAGCTCAGTTGTCAATCCATGAACTTGTGTTCAATGAATGCATTAGTGTTAGAGGAGAGAGAGAGAGGAGCAGGGGAAAAAGGAGAGGGGAAGAGAATAAGGCTGGACATAACAGGGCTCGGCAGAGTGGAAGCCCTTTTTTATCATAGTCATGGTTTTATCTCGGGGCTCAGGGATGTTGTGTGGGTGAGTGTGTGAATCAGGAAACTTGAGTTAGGAGAGTCAAACCTGCCATAAGGACCTGCAGGTAACTCCCCAGCCCCAGTTGTGTGGGCAGGGCTGCCCATTTAAATTCAGGATGCTATGTGTCTCATCCTTTGTGCATAGTCTCTTTACACATGCTGAACGTCTATCCTGCCAGCAAGCCATGATCCTTTAGACTCAATATTGAAAGGAATATGAAGGGCCCCAGATTTGTGAAGAATAAAGCTTCTAGATTCATTCAGGAGGACTCCAGCCTGGGGCTCAGGATAGATTCAGCTTCTTCTTCTCTTCCTTTACCCCTTCCTTCTTCTTCCCTCTTTCCCTCCCTCTTTCCCCTCCTCTCTCTCCACAGTACTAAGAATTGAACCCAGGGATGCTCTACCACTGACCTATATCCCCAGTTCAAAAGATCTCCCTAAGTTGCCGAGGCTGGTCTTGAACTGTGATCCTCTTGCCTCAGCCTTCCAAGGTGCTGAGATTCCTGGCTTTAGCTCTTTTTCTATTACAACTCTGATGTCATTCCAGATATTTCTAAGGGCATCTCAGGGTTGATGCCAGAAAATGCATAAACCTCGTCTGAGGTTACTTTGCTACCAACAGAGAGGTTGAATGGACAGTGCATTAATTTTTTGGGTGATATTCCAAACTTGACTCCCAGGACCCACAGAAGGGTCACACTTATGATGCTAAATTTTGAAAGTGTGACCTTGAAATGTCCTGGTACCAAATCTCCAGCCTCAAGGCAGGACTTTGCTAAATCACTCCACATCCTGTTATGCACATATTCTCCAAATTTCTATTGGCCTTTCCTTCTAGTGATTTCCTTTTTAGAAACTGTCCCTTCTGGCTAACTGGTATCAGTCATGTTGTTTTCTCACATTTGGCTTCTGGGAAAGGGTCTGTATATCTAGGTATCTTAGGGCCGGGTGGTCCTGCCCAGTTCAAGATGATAGTGATGGGGTGGGATTCTAGACTACCTTTCTTTGTGATCTTGATGTCTGCCTGTGAATCCCCTTGGGATTATTCTCTGCCTTCATGGATGGTTTCTTGGATCTTGTCATTTACGTTCCCCTCAATCTCCCATAATGTCTTTGTAATGCCAGAAGCCCCAACAGTGCTTGGAAATGTATTCCGTGCCGAGTATGGTGGCACACACCTGTAATTACAGCTACTCAACTGGGCACCCCAGCCTGAGCAACTTGGTAAGACCCTGTCTCAAAATGAAAATAAAAAGGGCTAGGGATGTGGCTCAGTGGTTCAATCCTCAGTACCTCTGTACAGCTGGGCCTGGGAGGTTCAGCACCATGGACAGAACCCAGCACCAGAGTCCTCCTGACAGGAAGGCCACAAAGCTGAATCCTGACTCCAATTTTGGAGGTAGAGACAGAGACGAGGGGAAGACCAGTGGGATATTGTTTCTGCTTTTCACTGTGAGGCCTTGGCCAAGACACTTCCTGTCTCTGGGCTTCACTTTTTCATGTGTAAACCGAGGTGGCTACACTCTAGGCTCTGTTATACCCTGAGCTTGAGTGACTGCGATTGTCTTTCAGAAGGTCCTTATGAGTAATCTCGACCTGCAAGGCATGGGTAGGGCTAGTCTCACCTGCAAGGGAGAGGGATATGTGACCCCAGGTCCTCCAACCTGACCGTGGCCTTCAAAGTCAGCGATGTGCATATTTCTCCAACATTTAGAGCAGGATCATCTTCTGTGTCCTATTTCATTCTTCCAGATCCCTCACCGCCCACTCTGCGGATGGGCAAAACCCATCCGGGGTTGTTGGGAGAGGCGGGCTTTGTGGTAGCAGTGCAGCACTGCTGGATAGAGCCTCCATTGAGGCTGGAGCTGAGCAGAGTCGGCACACCTGGAAGGGAGGGGACTACATGGGCACTAGGAGGGAGAATCCAGACCTTGCTGCTTTGGCAGGTGGGGGTAGGGTGTCTGAGCAGGGTCCTCCCTCCCTTGCTCTGTCGCAGTGACTGTGCCTCAGTACAGAGGCTGCGCTGCAGAGGGAGCAGCAGAGAGGAGGAGGCATGGCCGATCCGGATGGCCTGGGGCCAGATGCGAGGGCAGGGCTGGGTGGAGACTGGCAGTTCTCCAGAGCTCAGGGCTATGGGGGTGACAGTGGGAGGGAGGATTGAGTGCCAGACTGTGGCTGTGTCCTCATGTGCCTGGAGCAGGGCTGCACCATGCTTCTGGCTTCTTGATGAATCTGAACAGGGTCATCCCTCAGTTCCAGGGCCCCAGGCAGCCCACAGAGATGGGGGCTCTGCCCCTCTGTCCTCTAGCTCTTCTTCCCATTTTCCTCAATTCTGTGTCTTTTCTTTGACCTTCACACCTTTCACGGAGCCAGGAATCCAAACCCTCTTGGTCCCCCTGTCCAGGGCACTTAGCCTGGGGTAGAAGGCATGGTTGTAATCTCCTGGGTCACAAGAAGGCAGCCCAAGCCTGTCTGCTGAATGAGGTAACCCGGAGCCCTCCGTGACCTACTGAACAGCAGGGGAGACCCCAGGCAGTGCGTGAGTTACCTGCACCAGCCCTGTTTTGCTCTTGCTGTTTAGCTCCCTCAGAGATGACAGGTACACCGCTGTCACGTGCAGGCTCGCCTCCTCCTCCTCCCCCAGCCCCAGGAACAGTCTGCCTTGTCTTGTTCTACAGTTTCAGGCCCAGGTTCATGGTTCCTGTCTTCTCTTCCTCACAAAGGGGCACCTTCCTCTTGGATATGCAGTGAAGCGACCCAAAAAAGGCTGGGCAATCAGGGGGTGCCAGGCACGGTGGAGGACTTCCCTGTGCCACTCATGCCTCCGAGTGGCTCACTGCCTACCTTTCCCCAAACTAGTTCTTAGGTGTGGAGGGGTCTGGAGGAGGTGAAGGCAGACTCTGGCCTGGCAGAGACATCAGCGGTGCACATGAGTGACATGAGTGGGCCCAGTGTTCTGGAAGGTGGACTGGGGCTTAAATCTCTCTTTCTCTTTTTTTTGTACCAGGGATTGAACTTAGGGGCACTCGACCACTGAGCCACATCCCCAGCCCTATTTTGTGTTTTATGTAGAGACAGGGTCTCACTGAGTAGCTTAGCGCCTCGCCGTTGATGAGGCCGGCTTTGAATTTGTGATTCTCCTGTCTCAGCCTCCCGAAGTGCTAGGATTACAGGCGTGCACCACCCTGCCTGGCTTGGGGCTTAAATCTCTAAAACCAAGACTCCCCATTGCCCAGGTTCAGTCCTGAAAACTGTTGCTCAGGTCAGGAGGGCAGTTCTAGGATACAAGCCCAGCCTGGGGGAGCAGGCTGGGTCCCATGGTCTTACTGCAGGGACCTTAAGCCTTTAGGTTATCAATGAAACTGATTCACATCTCCCACATCTCCAAGCAGGCTCCGGAAGCATCAGCTACCTGGGGACTAATTTTGTCCCTCTCTTAGGAAGGCGATTCTAATAGAGAAAGAACTAAGCTTGTCTCAGTTGTAAATCCAGTGCCTCATTCAGTACCAGCACATTGAAATTCAGTACATAATTGTGAGTGATGTTGAAGAATTAGCACCGTACAGAGACTCAGTGGCCTGTCTTGGATGTGGGCACTTATGCTTGGGCATAGTTCAGCAGAGGCCAGGTGTTGGAGGGACTCAGGGACCACTGATGGCTTGAGGGCCTTTCCCTTTGGCTCTGAGAATCCATGATTCTGTGACCTCTTTTGAAGAAAGGAGACCTCAGAATAGGGCCAGAGCTGAGCAAGCAACGGGTGTCTCACTCAGGGACACTCAACGCAGTACCTTTTGCCCTGCCACCTCTGCTACATCAACCTGTCACCAAGCATGCTTGTCAAACTGGATAAGGAGAGCATGCCTGCTTCTTCTTTCTTGGAAATCCTTATTGCAAGTCTTCTAGGTTGCAGTCTCAGCTTGGCCTGTGTCTGCTGCCATCTGTTCAGCTGAGTGATATCCATCTGACTCCTGAATACACTTTTCAGAAGTGGGTGCTCAGGAGGCCCGCAGGTGGGTGGGGTATGGGAGAGACTGTTGACTGCCTCAGGGGGCGTGGAGGTGGAGTGGGTGTGGGTCCCAGCTTCAGCTGCTCCCTGCTGCCTCCTTGGCTGTGGCCCTGGCGGGGATGAATAATTGATGGTGACTAATGGATCGTTGCTCCTGTATGAAATATTCAGCAGGGACCGTGGCAGGTTTGTGTAATCAGATGTTTCACGCTGCCCTCCTGGTAGGTGTGGGACTCCTGGGTTTCCCTGACTCTCAGAACCATGGGGTGGGTGGGGGCCCTTCCCTATAGATGAGTGGATTCTGGGCAGGGAGCTGAGAGGCAACCTTCTCAGGGTACACTTTGCTGAGGAGGGGGGCCCACAGTCCATAATTCTGGGGACTGGACTTGCTTACTTTGTGGAGGTGTCTACACTGCCCAACATTTAGAATGTTGGGGAACTACCAGGAGGGGTTGCTAGCAGCAAACAAAGGGATCACAGACACCCCTGGAATGTCTGGAATGGATGGTAGGGTACTGACCCGCCCCTCTGGATACTTAAAGCATCCCTGTAAAACAGCTTTATTATGCAAATGAGGAAGGATACCTGGGGGTTTGAACATAGCCTAAGGCCTTATAGCTTCCCTCAGCAGAATTGGCTCCGCCCACTGCATCTCTCCACAGTGCTGTCCCTCATGACAGTGCTTTGATCTGTGCTCTCCAACCCACTACCACCTCATCCCCTACTCTTCTTTGTCACTGACCCTGTGGGAATGATGTCATTGGGATCCCAGGATGAAATTACAGCCACCTGCTGCCATGTGTTTGAGAGGGCTGTTCGGTCTGTGCTGGGGGATGGGACGATGGGTGCACACGCAGGCCCCCTGCCTCATCCTTGCATGTGTGAAGTGGCATGGCAGTATGTGTGCTTTGCGGGGTGTGCTAGTCTTCTTCCCCTCCTTAGGGAGTAGAGGGCTAAGTGTGTTCCCATCACGCCTGCCCTTGCCCCTTCTGATCAGCCGAGCTAGGGAGAAAGCCAGTCCTCTGCACAGATCAGACCTAGGAATGCAGGGAGGAGACTGGCCAGACTCACAGGTGGGGTTGGCTGTATGGCGGGTTGAAGGAAGCCCCTTCCTATGCTTGGCTCTGTCCCTTTGGGGCTGGTCCTGTGAGGGTTAATCTTCCATGGGGTTCCAGGCCACCAGAGGAACCAGCATGTCTCGTCTCCCGCTTTGGATCTTCCCTCTGCCACACCAGGAGGTCATATGAAAGTATCCCTACCTGAGGGATGAGCAACTTAACTCAGTCCACTCTCACCGGTTCTGAAAGGCCCCAAGCGAGGGTGCACCCCACCGTCCATTTCTGAGTATTGAAATCAATCTCCTTCCTGCAGGAACTTCTTCCTGCTGTCTAGTCTGAGGCCCTCCTGCTGCAACCAGATATATCCTCTTGTTTCTTGGGCTGCAGATCTCTCCCTTCAAGGTCTCATGTAACATTGCTGGCGTGGGAGATGGATGAGTAATGCTTGCTTAACAGAGAGGAAAATGCAATTCAGGATTTTGGGGTTAGAGCCAAATCCCTCCATAGTTATCTCTCATTCCAACTTGACACATTTCTCTGCTCGATACCTGGGCCCTGACCAGGGGGCTAAATCAGAACATCCTTGCAGAAGGAAACAATGGGGACCTGCTGGCTGTCCCCTGCCACTTACAATCCAACCTATTTCACACCTGGACTGTGCCTTCCCACTGGGTCCAAGCATGGTAATGCCAGAGTCATCCCTACTAAGGAATGAGTAAGACCTTAGTGAGCTTTCCCTACAAGCTGGTTTCACCCTTGTGGTGGGGATGGAGGAGAAGGGCTGAGAAAGCCAGGGCAGACCACACTAGCCCATTTTACAGATGAGGAAACTGAGAGAGTAAAGTGGTGTGCCTAGGTTCACGTTGCAGGTTGGAGTGTGAGAATGTTTTTTTTGGGCGGGAGGCAGGTGGTGATCTACCCTGAAATCCAGCCTCAGGATATGAGGAGCGGTGGTGACAGGAAGTCCAGCTGTTGGCGAGGAATGGTGTCCCCTGCCCTGGCCTCTGCTGCAGGAGGCTCTGGCTGAGGCGGCTGCAGTGTGGAGCAGGCCCGTGCTGCCATTCAGGAGCTCTGTCTTCATCTCATTAATGTGACCTCTGCGTTGTGATGACTGAAAGGACATTTTTTTGTTGCTCATTTCAGTTTCAGTTCAGCATTAGGAACAAAGAGCTTGGCAGATGGGAAGGCATAGGGGGGAGAAAAGGGTGGGCTTTTAATCTTTTTATGTCTCAAGTTCCCAAAGGGAAAAATTAATGCTATGGATTTTTTGTTGTTGTTGTTAAAATAAGGTGAGGACTAGGGGGTTGAACCCCGGGGCATGCTACCCCTCAGTCCTTTTTATTTTTGTTTTGAGACAGGGTCTCACTAAATTGCTGAGGCTGGCCTTGAACTTGCACTCCTCCTGCCTCAGCCTCCTGAGTTGCTGAGATTACAGGCATGGGACCCCTGGCAAGAAGATCCATTTTACAACAAATAGACACAAGGCTGTTTTGCACAAAGCCTGTTGATCCCCTGTTTGTCTGAGCCCCCTGTGCTTTTGGCTTCACCATCTGCCAGCAGGGGTTCCTGTCTCCAGCATCTGGTCCTGGAGAATCCCCCTCCCACGGAGCCCCCTTCTCTGCTCTCAGCCACTCAGTCACCAAGCTGGGCTGAAGTTCTGTCACACAGCCAGCCTGGTGCTGGGCTTGAGAAAAGAGTGATGCTTGAGTGGAAGCCTCCTCTCTTCCTGCGGGATTCAGAGTACCTCACGTGGAGGAGACGGAGAAGGGACAGGAAATGGCCACAGAGACCCATCACAGAGAAGGGCATTTAATGCCACCTGGGGAGGCTTAGTAAGATGGGCTTTTGGAATTCAAGGAGGGTGAGAAAACTAAGGACTGGGTTGAAGGGGACTTTAGAGAGGAGGACACTTAAACTGGGCCTACCTCTCTCTGGGGCCTTTGGGATCCTCTGTCATCCATGCAGCAGTGTTCCGAGTGCACCTCAGGGAGCAGGCCTCTGCTAAGTGCTGGGATGTAAAGATGTGTGAGCGCTGCGCTCCTCAAGCCCGCAGTCAACACACTGGCAGTGCAGCAGTAGGTCCTGCCAAGGGCATTGGAAGGGACTTTCCAGAGCAGGAGGACCTTGAGCAGCTTCTTCTGGCATTTTCCAGATGGACAAGAGGAAGGGAAGTCTCTAGCAGAGGCAAATCACAAGAGCAAAGACTCGGAGTGTGCAGAGCCCAGTGGGCGGAGGGGGGGGCTATAGGGGAAAGCAAACATGGGCGGAGGGCAGTGCCAGGCCCAGAGAGGCCCTGATGCTGGGTTCCGCGGGGCAGGTGAGAGGGAGAGGGAGGGTGTGCATTTGGGCAGGCATAGAGAATGGCTTGGAGAGGGGCAGAAAGAGCAGAGAGCTAGGGGTCAGGGACAATGGCTGTAGGAGGTGACAGGTGACAGGAATTGGTAGGAGTGAGGCAGTTCTCTGTCTGCTCATGCCCAGCAGGGTGCAGGGAGTGTGTGTCAGGATGACTCGTCCCATGGAGACACCAAGCGGCAGGACTACAGTTCAAGGAAAGAGAGCAGCTGAGGGTTCACTGTTTCCTGGAGAGCTTGTCTGTGTCTGAGGTTAGGGTGGAGAGAGGGATGGCAAGAAGGCAGGCTGGGGCAGGAAGGGTCAGTGAGGACCTGTGCACCAGTGCTAAGGGGGCGAGCGCTGAGGCACTCTCTGACAGATGTGGCTGACCCTACCTGGGCTCCCTGGCCCTCGCCCCGAGGAGGCAGAGTCTGAGGCCTGTCTGTGCCTGCAGGCCCTGTGCCCAGGACCTATGAGACCGTTTCTGATGATCTCATTCCTCCTCTCGCTCACAGGGAACATGCCTTCCAGCAATGTGAGCCTGTTTCCCTAGTTAATGGAGCTGCGGAAATGTGCATTCATTTTTCCCCTGAGCTGTGACAGGCCATACGAAATTTGCCCTGAAATGTGCTACAGTGCGGATTGAAATAAAGCATGCAGTGTGTTTTGCAACAGAGCAGAAGGAATAGTGTGGGCACCTCACCCCGACACCAGCTTCCAAGGGAAGCATTTCCCCCAAACTTTCTTTTCTTTCTCACTCAAGTACCCCTAAATGTGCTACAGTGGGGAGATGCCGTGGCACCTGGGCAAGAAGCTGCAGATGTTAGAGGTAAGCATGATGCCGTTGTGGCCACTGGCCAGAGACACCAGGAGACCCAAGAACTCGCATTTCTAGAAGAATGGGACTCTAGAAGTCTGGAGGTAAGACTGGGTGTATTTAAAGTCCCTGATGCCTGGGTCTGAATAATTAAAGCCCATCGATTCTCCTCGTTGCTAATGGAAGCTGTCGATGTGTGATGTGTGCTGTGGAGGTGATAGGGTGGGGTGGGAGGGATGGGCACACCTCTGGTTGGTGGAAGTCCAGCACTTCTATTCTCATAACCTGTTTATAGCCTCTACCCAGAGATGACTAAGGCCGGCCAGGAGTGTGGAAAGGGTTCTGTTTCAGCTTAACTTTACTCTTTTTTTTTTTTTTGGTATTGGAGATTGAACTCAGGGGCACTCGACCACTGAGCCACATCCCCAGCCCTATTTTGTGTTTTATGTAGAGACAGGGTCTCCCTGAGTTGCTTAGCGCCTCGTGGTTGCTGAGGCTGGCTTTGAACTCGCGATTCTCCTGTCTTAGCCTCCCTAAGTGCTGGGATTACAAGCATGCGCCACCGCGCCCAGCTGAGCTTACTTTACTCTTTAGGAGATGTTTTGGCAGCCATTTCTCCAGCAGGCAAATTTGCCAGGAGAGGGCTGAGCCCCAGAGTCCAAATCTGCCAAAGGCTCTGTCTCCCTCTTGAAGAACTCAGACTCCCCCAGGGAGCTACCTCTTCAGGATAGCCTGGACCTGGTGCCTGTGGCTTGCCACTTTCTCCACCTTCTTGTCACATTATTGCCTGGTCTTGTAATGATAGTTACATTGGCATATCTAAAACACCTTTTGAGCATTTTATGCCCCTGCCCAGTTGTTATGTAGGATTATGGCCGATGAATAAAGCTGGAGATCCAATGTACAGCATGAGGGCCACAGTTAACATTATGCTGCAAATTTGCTAGGACAATGGATTTTAGGTGCTCTTACTATACACAAAAAGCAGGTGAGTGTGGAGAGTGATGGCAATGTTAATTTGCTTCCCTGTGACAATCATGTCACTATGCGGGTGTGTATGAGAGCATCATACAGTAAGAACACCTTCAATATGTCTGATAAAAATAAAAATTTAAAAGTTTGAAATATACATACAGAAAAGCGCACAGATCATTTAAGAACACAGTTGGATGAATGTTCACACACTGACCACCCCGTGCGACCTGCAGCCCGATGAAGAAAGAGAACATCGCCGGCACCCCAGAGAGGGCAAATGATCCCAGGTGGATGGGAGCAGCCTCAGCTTCCCCAGCCATGGCGTCTAGTGCCATCCGTTAGTTTTTTACTTGTGTTTGAACTGGAATAATAAAGCATGTACTCTTTTGTGATTGGCTTGTTTCCCAGGATCATATCTGTGCCGTTGACCCTGCTGTTTTGGGTAGCTGTTGTTTATTCTTATCAATGTGTTATATTACACTGTGTCAATGTACCTCAATGTACATGTCCATTCTAATGTTAATGACATCTGTGTAGGCTCTACTACTGTTACTAATGCCACTACAAGCTTACTTCTCCATACCTTTTGGTAACTGCCTTTCTCTTGGTGGGTCAGAGTGTGTGAATATGTTTTGTTTGGTCACTGCAGGGTGTGTGTTTTCTAAAATGCTTATGCCAACTTACACTGCCATTGGTGGTAATGGGGAATCCCTGCAGCCCCTGTTTTCTTGCCAACACTTGGTATTTTCTGCCGTGTATTTTAGCCATTCTGGTGGGTGGATGGGCTATCACTCTTTTTGATTTCAATATGCATTTCACTGATGACTAAAACAGTCCAGTCTCTTCCGTTTGCTTGTGGGCCTTTGGGATGTCCTTCTTGGAAGACACTATTTTAGTCTTCTGCTCATTTTTTTCTTTACTGGGGATTGAACTCAGGGGTACTCGACCACTGAGCCACATCCCCAGCCCTATTTTGTGTTTTATGTAGAGACGGGATCTACACTGAGTTGTTTAGCACCTCGCTGTTGCTGAGGCTGGCTTTGAACTTGCGATTCTCCTGTCTCAGCCTCCCTAAGTGCTTGGATTACAGGCTTGCGCCACTGCACCCGGCTACTGAATTATTTTTTCGTATTGATTTGTGGGCAGGAAGCTTACCTGTGTTGAAGGCCCAGGCGCCAAGACTTCACTTGTTCTTTTCTTCCTAAAGTAGAAAAGCTGGGATGCTTTTAGAACCTAGGATCTAGCTGATTAATGTGACATTCCCTGGGTCCCACATCACCTCCCTATTGGGTTGTGTTTGCTTCGTGTGTAGTGTAGAGGCTTGTCCATGCCCAACTCCAGGTTGGCTCTCCATCCTCATCTCTTCGTCCTCGCCACCCTGAGAAGCCTGCCCCTTATTCAGGTGAGATTATGCCCCGCCTACACCACTTGATACTTGGCCACCTGTGTGCCTTTGCTCATGTGTGCTCCTCACCTGGAATGCTATCTAGGAGTCTTTTGGCTTACTGAAGATCCAGGTTAAATCTCCCACTTCCTGGAAGCCTTTTCTTCCTCTTCCCTGGCCTCAGCCCTTGTCTGTCTACCTCCTGGAGCAATTAATTATATTTTGCCTTGCGACACCTCTTTTATTGTTGGCTGATCTTGTGATTTGACTTTTTGTGCACCAATGTCTAAGCACCTGAAGAAGTCAGTGCCTCAGTGGTTCCCCTGTGTGTGTGTGTGTGCACATGTGTTGGAGTCCGGAGGGATGGGGTGGCCAGAAGTCATGTCACGGCCACCACTGCGAATGCTCTGCCTGTCCACCAGGTCTGATGGCTCAGTCAGCCACAGGCTCCCTGGGTGCCTCCTGCATGCCCAATTCTGAGCTGGGTAGGGGATCGGGATGCAGCAGCGAGGGCTTCTTTCTATCTGAGTTGTCAGTCTCCCTAGCAAGACCAGGCAGGGAGCACAGAGGTGGTGTTGGAGCAAGCACCGGCTCCTGGGAGTGATTGGGGAGGCTGAGGTGTGGGGGGGGGTCTCTGGGTCACTATGGCCCTCAGTAGGAGGCAATCTGATCGGCAGCGAAGCTGATGAGGTCAGGGACTCAGATCTGATCCCTGCAGAGGCTCAAGTGGCTCTCAGGAAGTAGCACGGCTCACCTCCATTCCATGCATCCTGCTTCCCGCCTCCCTGGTGGTAGATGACATGAATCATTCACCCTCGGAGTTCTCAGCTTGCTTATTGGTGCTGCTGTCCCTGAGGAGAGTAGGAATGGCTCAGTGCCACATCACAGGGGCCCTCTGAGGCCCTGCAGTCCCCTTTCCCAGGGGACAGCATCGTTGCCTGCAGGATGACTCTACATACCTGCCCTCTCTTTGGAGGGTGTCCCATCCTGTTCCTATCTGAGCGGGGCCCTGCTCAGGCCTTTGCCCTCCCAGCTTAAGATTCTAAGATCTGGAGCTGCTTCTTAGCTCTGTGAATCAAGGGCCTTCAGTGGGGAGCCTCTTAGAAATTCCATTTAACGTTTCCTGAGTGCTGGCTGTCTGCCGGCCTAGCTGGAGGAGTTAAGGACCCTGCCCTGGGGATTCTCCAGTTAAATAAGACGAGACACCCGAGACACCCGTGGGGTGGTGGAGAGTTCTCTGCAGCTGCTGACTCTTGCTTTCCTTTCCCTGGTTTCTGGCCCCTGGGCTCTCCTTTCTCCTTCTCTGCAGCCATTCAGCCTGAGGGAGGATCGCTAAGGCAGCCTCCAGGGTTGGGGGTGGCTGAGTAGGCTCGAGGAGGCTAAGAGGGTTGGGGCAAAGGGAAGGAAGATGGGCTCCTAATGGCTTGGCCAGGGCTGGGGGTGGAGGAGGAGGCGTGGCCAGGGGATCTGGCCATCAGATGGTCTGACACTTCACTGAGACACTAGCTAGTCTTCATTTGAGCCAAGGACTTGGGAAGAGCCCCACTCTGGAGCCAATCATACTGCTGGGCCTGGGGTACTTGGAGTGAGGGTGAGACAGCTGTCTTTGCTGAGGGACCTTGTCTTCCCCTCAGATCACCTGGGATCCTAGCCCAATCTGACCCAACTCTATTTGCCCAGGGTCTACCAAAAGCTGTCGTGGCCATGGGCATCATGTGGGAGCTCGGGAGCTCATGCCCTCTGTTTCAGGACCTGCCTTGGTGGACACCATTGATGTGGGCTGAGGCTTTGACTCTGGGAGTGTTCTTAAACGAAGAAAAGCAGGGAGGGGCCAGGAAAAAGGTTAGAAGTGTGAAAATGATGCCGGTTGTGTAGTTAAGTGGGATTTGGGGTAAATCTTCCTTTGCTTTCTTGGGCACCTTCCCGTTCCTTCCTCATTTCCTTGTCCTACCAGCTAAAACAGCAATAAATGTAATTCCCAATGGATCCTATATATGAAAGGAAGTCTTATTCCCAAAGAGGCCATAGTCAGGTCCTCTGCTCCAGCTCTTAGTGTCAGGAACTAATGTGTTCTGGTTGCCTATTTTAGTCACAGTGACATCATGGCCTATATTGATTTGAATCCTCTGAATTTTCAGGTTTGATTTTAGGGAAGCTCTATATTTAGCCAAAATACATGGAGCCCCCACTTCATGCAGACACTGTGCTGGATTGGGGGATGCAGAGACCAATCTCCCTGGCCCCTGCTTGGGACCACGTGTCCTGGGAAAACTGACACACAGACTGTTAATTCAGGACAGGAGGAAGTTCCAGGAGTTGGAGACACTAGTTGGGCAAGGAAGAACTGGTGGGCTTGAAGAGGAGGTGATGCTTAGGAATGTTTTGAAGGAGGAATAGAGGGTGCTGTAGGCAGAGAGGGCAAACAGCAGAAAGGCAAGTTGCAGCACTGGGGCCTCAAGGAAGCATGGGGTGCGAGTGAGGGGCCAGTGGGGTTGAGGCCAGATCAGGAAGGGGAGGATGGCAGAAGCCAGATCATGAATGTTGGGCTAAGGAATTTGGATTTTATCCATTGGTGGATATTAAGCAGGGGTGCAATATGACCAGATGTGCATTTTAGAAAGTTCACTCTGGCAGAGATGCGATTCCTGGTTAGAGGGAAGCAGCACAGATAGCAGGGGAAGGAGTCAGGAGGTAATCATGGAATCTAGGTGAGAAATGATGAGGGCCCGTACCTCTGGGAGATGGAGTCTGCATTTGAGAGATAATTAGGAAGAATAACACACCAAACTCGTTAACTGGTTATGAGTGGGAGGTAAAGGATAAGGAAGCTCTAGGACAATACCTGAACCAGACAACTCAGGGATGGTGCCCTCAGCTGAGAAGGGAAAGAGAGGAGGGGCAGCAGGTTTAATTTGAAGGATGAGAATGGGTTTAGTTTTGGTGTGGTGAGTTTGAGGCACCTCTGGGACAGCCGTCTTAGTGTATTTTCTGCTGCTATAACAGCTACCTGAGACTGGATAATTTGGAAGGAACAGAAATTTATTTGGTGCACAGTTCTGGAGGCTGGGGAGTCCAAGAGGATAGTGCCAGCATCTGGAGAGGGGCTGTGTGCTGCATCATCACATGGTGGAAGGTGGAAGGGCAAGACAGACTGAGCACCAGAGAGCAAGACAGAGTGAACTCCCTTTTGTAGCAACATGCTTATGCAAGAACTAGCCCACTCTTGTGATAATATTAACTCTTTGATGAAGGCAGAGCCTTCGTGACCTAGTCACCTCTCATTAGGCCCCACCTCCCAACACTGTTGCATTGGGGATTGTTTCATGGGAACTTTTGGGGACACATGTAAAGCAGCATCTGTGTTGTCCCCATAAACCTGGGACAACAAATTGCCTGATAATGCCTGATGAACCCCTGAAACAAACCACTCCAAATCATTTGCTTTGCTCAGAAGACTGCAGTTTGAGCAGGCTCAGCAGAGTGGTTCATCTTTGTGCCCATGGTTGGCTTCACTGAGGCTCTGGTGGACTCACTTTGAAAATAGCTCACTAATGCAGCTGCCAAGTCATTGCTGGCTATAGGCTCTAGGCTGGGAGCTCAGTAGGGCCTTCTGATCTTCTGCCTTTTAATCTCCCTGGGTTGCTTGAGCTTCCTCACAGCATGGTGGCTGGGCCCAAAGAACAAGTGTTTCTAAGGAAGAATGTAGATATTCATTCTGTTTCTATCACCTGGCCTTAGTATGCAGCATCCCTTCTGCCACGAATTATGGGTCACAGAATCTATCCAATTTCAAGGAAAGGAGCATATCCTTTCTCTCAGTGTTCAAATCCTATTCTGTAAGCAGAACACATGAGATGAGCAGTAACAATCTGCCACTCGTGTGCTTAAAATTTTTATGTAAACAGGATTTCATACTCTATATTCATTTGGTGGTGGGGGCTGGGGATTGAACTCAGGGGCACTCAACCACTGAGCCACACCCCCAGCCCTATTTTGTATTTTATTTAGAGACAACATCTCACTGATTGCTTAGTGACTTGCTGTTGCTCAGGCTGGCTTTGAACTCGGGCTTCTCCTGCCTCACTCTCCTGAGCTGCTGGGATTACAGGTGCACCACCACACCTGGCCATAGTCTATATTCTTTAACTTGCTTTTTTCTCATTTAACATTGTGTTTATGAAATTTAGATCTGAACTTTATTTTTGTACATGTCTTGGCTGGTGTTTGGGTCTAGTATTGGGAAGAGCTGTGAGCCATATCATGAATTTGGGTTCAGTTTAGTCTTCTGCATTTAGAGCTAAAAAGCAAAACTGATCCTGGTTGTCTGATGTGAAAGGAAAGACTCCTGCCACTTGTTTCAGTGTGAATCCCCAAAAAAGGGAAAGAAGAAAGCAGTCAGTGAGTATAAGTCGAGGGAGGGACTGCGCGCTAGGATTTTTCAAGTATGTAGAAGAATACAAGACAGGGCTCTAGCCTTTGAGAAACCAATCATCCACCCACCAGAGGACCCAGGCACCGTGGACTGCATAGAGTAGAGCATATGGGAGAGGATGGGGTCAGTGTGGCTGGGAGCTGAGAACCATATTTGGGAAGGGTGCTCTGCCCAGTGGTCACCTCCAGCCCAGGAAGGTGTCTCATCCAGCCTCCTGTCTCCACCTCTCCAAAGGGCACCTGGCTCACGGAATGTGTGTTAACCGAGGGGAGTGGGACCCAGGCCAAGTCTGAACTGGGTGAGGAAGGGAGAAGGTGGACATGCCATGGCTTAGGCCACAGCCTGACCACCTGGAAGCTTCCAGACTGGAGTGATAGCAAGGCACTCAACTGGCTGTTGGGAAGGGTACAGGGGTGGAAAAGCAGTGACCCTGGAGAAACCGGTGTTTAGAGGGAGCAGGGCAGCGATGGGACCTGACTCTGCCACTTCCTAGTGAGGCAGTGGGCAGGGGAGGTTTTAGTTCCCCCATCTGTAAACTAGGCATACCTACCCAGGGAGGGTTAAATGAAATGCCACAAAGCATTTAGCACCTATCACTCAGCTAGAAGCAATGAGTATTCAAGCTGGGACCAGAGGATAGGTGTCTCCAGCATTAAGTGGAGGAACTGGAATATGGCCCTGAGGTGTTTCCAGCTTCTTAGCCTGGCAGCCTGGACTGGTTAGAGGAGGGACAGGCAGAGGGAGACCAGCCAGGAGGCCAGAGGGCACCCCAGTGGGACATCAGCGAATGCTCATTTCATCCTGAAAGACTGGAAGTTCTCCTGCTGGGATTCCGGAGGTCTGGGGAGGAGGTTTGCGAGTGGACTTGTACACATAATGGACACACTTTTCCCAGGTTACTGCTGCTCTCAGCTGTGACTTTAGTTCCCCGGAAAGCCTCTGCTGAGCATCCAGCTCCACCAGGTCTCCTCACCAAAACTGTTAAGGCTCTGTACTCTGCCTTCATAGTCTGAGCATAATTTTTAATTATTGAGCATGTTTCTCGTCCCAGTGAGAGCAGGGCTACCTGAGCATGGCGTGCAGTCGGTGAGAAGTAATCACTTGTGGAATACAGGGCTCTACATTAAATAGTGGCCACGCGGACTCTATCTAGTCACATGCCCAACACGTTTGGGTGTTCACTGTCTGTTTTTCTGTAACATACTTCATATGATGGCACATATACTGTCCTCGATCAACAGATTTTTACTGAGCTTTGTCATGTGCTAAGCACAGTTCTGGGGACATAGTGACAACCAAGAAGGCAGTGGTCCTCTCTACGCAGCTTATACTTTCTTGGGAGACACCAGCAGTCAATAATCAAGGTAAAGGCTTGATCAAGGCAGCAATGGAGCAGGCTGGTGTGTGCGTGTGCGTGTATGTGTGTGACCTTCCTGCCGAGCCAGCACTGGGCTTGTACAAAAGGGCAGTGGAGTGGAGGGCCGGGGCCAGAGCCTGCCGGGTGGAGGGACCGGCAAGTACGAGGGCCTTGGCTGTAGCAGAAACCAGTGTGGTGGTGGAGGGGGCGTAAGGGACATTGGTATGACCAGAGCAGCGTTTGAAAGCAAATGAACAGGGAGCTGAGGTCAGCAAGGTGGGCAGGTCCAGGCTGTCCAGTGCCTTCAAGGTCAAGTGAAGGAACTGTGATTTCATATTAAGTACAGGGGGAACTTCTACTAAGTTTTAAGCTGAGGGGAGATGGTTTGGCTTACTGTTGAGAGAGAGTTCTCTGGCTGACGAAGGATTGTACCCCCGTCAGCCATACAGACATGGATGAGTGAGTGACCATGGAGCACTGACCTGCACAAGCAGTCACTTATTAAAGCTCGTGTTCCTACATGCACACACGTGTGCACCTCACGTCACATGATGCAGACTTTCACCCAGATGCTCACATACTCCAACATGCCACGCTGACATCTGGGAACGGGCAACATTCAATACACTTCTGCTCTCACGTGTTACAGAAATCCCCACATGTACCCGCACAAGGTGCACACTCAGGTGTGGGCACACAGGTCTTCCTGTGCCACACACAATTCCCACATCTGTGTAAACGCGCACACACAGTCACTCCTGCCCAGGACCAGCCATCCCTTGCCGCCCATCACCCGAGCAATCTCCTCCAGGCTTCTAACGACAAATGAGATCAGAGCTCTATGAGGAATTGTCCTCTCTGTTGAGCATGAATGTGCTAAATAAATCTCTCTACTTCGAATAAATCTTGTACAGATGTAGAAAATGCATTAAAGGCTGAGGAACTAGAGGTGGCTGGAGACGGTGGTGGGGACAGAGTAGTAAATCTGCACGGGGCGTGCAGCAGCTGGGGCTCTCCAGTTGCCCAGGAACAGGGAGGGAGGTGGGAGTGTGGGCACATCTTCTTCCTGGAGGTCACCCCAAGGTAATCGTGGCCTCTTTCCCTGGGTTATGCGCTCTTCAAGCCTGAGCTGTCTGCACCCCTCCCATGAGTCAGGTGAGTGTTGATCTTCTCAACACAGAAATACCCATCTCCTTTGACCCATTCTGGGATACCTCCTGGGAACACTCCTTGAGAAACTCACTCCAAACTATTTTTGCAGGTACCAAGACCAAGGGTTTTTTGTTTGGGCCTAATTCTGACACAAATTGCTGCTGCTTTCTTGGAATGTCACTGAGGTTCCAGGTCCATGATTTTATGGTATTGCTTGGCTCATTTGCACTTCCTCCCCCCGCCCCTGCCCCCAAACCAGGGCCTTGTGCATGCTGGGCAAACACTCTACCACTGAGCCACACTCCCAGGCTTCACTCCCTTTTTAATGTACAGGTTGCAAGCTGAAGCCGATCTGCCACACCCAGTCCTGTGAGATCATCCTGATTATTCTAGGAGACATCTCCTTTCAGTCTCTGAGCAAGGTTTAGTAGTACTTACAGCCCGGTCCCCTTCCCTTTTCCAGATGGTTTATTATTTTATCTAATAAATCCAGGCCCAACCTCCACACTTGGGTACTGCTTATTTATTTATTCATTTATTTATTTTTGGTACCAAGGATTGAACTCAGGGGTACTCAACCACTGAGCAACATCCCCAGCCCTATTTTGTGTTTTATGTAGAGACAGGGTCTCACTGAGTTGCTTAGCGCCTCGCTGTTGCTGAGGCTGGCTTTGAACTCGTGATTCTCCTGTCTCAGCCTCCCAAAGTGCTGGGATTACAGGCGTGCGCTACCGCACCCCACTGGTACTGTTCATTTATTATTTCCTTTTGTTTTCCATCTCTAAGATTTTCTTTTATCTCCTCTAGCCCCATCCATAGGCTCAGATGTCCATGTGGGGAGTAGAACATGCCTCTACTCAGTTTACATACTCGTGAACATCTGGATAATGAGATGTCCCGAGTATTGACTGCCCTCCTAACTGCTGGCTTGGGTGTTCTGTCTCTATGTATGTAAGATACTTTTCTTTTTTTTTTTTTTCAGTTTTCTATGATATGTCTACATGTGAACTTCTTTTTCTTTTTCTTTTTCTTCTTAGGATTCATTGGGTTTCTTGAATCTGTGAACTGATATCTTTTATCAGCTCTGGGAATCTTTTCAGCCTGTATCTCTCCCAGTGTTACCTTGGATCTCTTCTTGTTCTTTATTCCCTGTGTAATTACAATTCAGTGATGTTTTCTTCTCACTAAATCCTCTTTTACCCTACATTTGCCCAGTTTTTTAAAAAAAAAATTTTGTAGTTGTAGATGGACAGAATGCCTTTATTTTTTAATTTTTATGTGGTGCTAAGGATCGAACCCAGTGCCTCACATATGCTAGGCAAGCACTCTGAGCTACAGCCCTAGTCCCATCTGCCCAGTTTTTGCCACTATACTATAGCTCATTTCTTCTGATCTCTTTTCCAGTTCACTAATTTTATCTTCAACTGTGTTAAATCTGTGGTTATATCAATGTCCATTGAATTCTTATGTTATTTTATTATATATCTTGATCTGGCTACCAAAATGAAATCCCACAGACTGAGTGGTTTAAACAATAAACATGTATTTCTTACAATTCTGGAGACTGGAAGTCCACAATCAAGGTACTAGCAGGTTTGGCGCTAGGTGCAGGCCCTCTTCCTGGCTTGCAGATGGCTACTTCTTGCTGAATCAAATGGTGGGTGGACTGTCTCTCTCTTCTCTTTGTATCATGAAGACCTCACCTTCATGAGTATCGAAACCTAATTATATCTGAGGGACACATTCAAACACCATCACACTGAGGGTTAAGTTTTCAACATACAAACATTAGTTCCATAACTTCTTATTTCTCAGCTAGAAGCTTTATATTTCATTGTTTCAAAACTGACATATGGCAATTTCTATAGTTTTCATATTCCTTCTATAAAATTGACTTTTTATGTACTTGAAAATTGAAAACTGAAATGTTTTATGATCAGTATCTACTAATTCCAATACTTGAAGTCCCTGTTCTCCTTTTTGTTACCTGTTGTTCCAGACAATTCTTCCTCAAGGTCTCTTTTTTGTCTGTGTCCTTGATTTATTTTAATTATGTGCTAAGCACTTTTTTATTTTTGACAAATCATTTGCTATCTTCCTCCAGAGAGGACTTTTTTCCCTTTTATTTTAATTTTTAATTTTTATTTTCTCTTTTATACAGAGAGAATCTCGTTTGCATCTGCAGGATGCCTGGGGACATTCCTAGTGCTGGGCATCTTAATTCAAGTTCAAGGCTTAGGTTTCCATAACCAAGATGAAAAGGCAGCCTAGAAGACTATCTGTTGTCATTTTGGAATGTGTGTAAAGAATGAGCCCTAGCCGGGCGTGTTGGCTCAAGCCTGTAATCCCAGCACTTAGGGAGGCTGAGACAGGAGAATCACGAGTTCAAAGCCAGCCTCAGCAATGGCGAGGCGCTAAGCAACAGTGAGACCCTGTCTCTACATAAAACACAAAATAGGTCTGGGGATGTGGCTCAGTGGTTGAGTGCCCCTGAGTTCAATCTCCAGTACCAAAAAAAAAAAGAATGAACCCTGTTGGAGTCCTGGTCTAAAACAATAGGTAGTTAGCAAGGTCCCCATTTTGGTGGACCCTGGGCACTGACTTTTATTTCTCTAGCCCCAAAGGCTGACAAAGGGCAAAGGGGGCAGCTGCTGAATTTCTCAGCATTTTTTCTGATGGACAAAGGCCCTCAGGGCACAAGTGGCTTTTGTCTGGACTTACTGCTCTGGGTTTTTATTGTCATCTGGATTTCAACCCAGTGTTTCCTCAGTATTGTGTTAGGTCCTTAATGCTGCTAAGATGATTTTTGTATTCCACCCAAGTTTTCTTAATTGTCCTCTGCGGCAGGGTTGCTCCTAATCACCCAGTTTCCCTTTGCTCAATGTGGTTCTCTCTGTCCTGGCCTGTGTGCAATGGCCATCCACAGCCCGGAGGCAGAGAGGAGGGCTGGCAGCTGTGAAGTGCCCCAGGAAAGCAGTAGCAATCACACTTCTCCCCGGTTCCCACTCTGAAACCATCATGGGTCACATGGCTCTGCTTCTCCTACTTTCTCCAACTTGTTGGTTTGTTTTCAAAGATGAGAGAGGATAGCCGGGCGTGGTGGCGCAAGCCTGTAATCCCAGCACTTTAGGGAGGCTGAGACAGGAGAATCGCGAGTTCAAAGCCAGCCTCAGCAATGGGGAGGCGCTAAGCAACTCAGAGAGACCCTGTCTCTACATAAAACACAAAATAGGGCTGAGGATGTGGCTCAGTGGTCGAGTACCCCTGAGTTCAATCCCCAGTACCAAAAAAAAAAAAAAAAGGATGAGAGAGGATGGCCATGGCTTTGTTTCTAGGAGAGGCTCCTCTTGTCCCTGCCCCACACGCACACTGGTTGGGGACCAGCGGTGATGGCGTGAAGCTGCTGGAGATGTGTGGGCAGTGCCTTTTGTTTCTCTGGTCTGACTGCTTCATCGGACCAGCTGATGGCTGGTGGAAATGACTGGCTGCTGAGCACATGGGCTGGTCCTTTGACTGGCCCTGCTTGTCTCAGACCTTAAAGTGCAAACAGACACAGGCCCAGCTGGCCCTCGGATCACAGGGAGCTCAGTGTGATGCCCTGTTGGGATCTAGAAGAAGGAGGAAGAGTGTCTGGAAGGAAGAGCCATGTTGAAACTCAGCTGCATCCACAGGTCATTGAACAAGTAACTTGCTCTTTTATTGATGACACCTATGTCTGTGCATGACTAGTCAGAGCCTGTATTGATCAAAACAGTGGGACAAATAAGAGATGGATTTTAACCAAGAGTGGTGACCCAGGGCTGGTGGAGGTGACTTCCCTTCACGTTACTTCCTTTGCAGCTGCTTTCAGACATCCGTGTGGAGAGGGTTAAGTCACTCATTGTATCCCACCCATGTTGTTGAGAACCAGACCTGGCCATTATTGATGGCCAGGCCCACGGTGTGCTCCCAGCTCCCAGTGAGTGCAGTAATTAATCCTGGCGGGAACTTCATTAATCTTGATTTGGTGCCCAGTGTAGTTGGGTCCCCTTTCCCCCTTCCCCTTCATTTTCTACACATTAAATGACTGAAGGAAGAGTGTTAATATCTCGAGATGGCTGGCTGGGGGTTCGGGGATTCTGTAGACCTTCAGCCAACTTGGGGCCACGGGAGCCTCACCAGGCTTCAGCCAGTAGCTCTGCGGGTGCCAGGGAAGTGCAGCAACACGGAGACTGAGGAATTAGGTGCCCAGTTCTCCGCCCTCGGTCTAGCCTTCTCTCTTGGTTTAGGTTCCTGAGCTTTGCAAATAACAGTTCCTTCTCTCTCTGCTCCCGGAGATCCTGTGCAGCAGGGTCCCTCTGGGGACCACCTAAGAGGCGGCGGGCTAAATTCTGACCTTTGCCATCTCCCTCAACACGGAGAACCCCTCATTTGTAAGCCCCGGCTCCTGGCTATGGGCTGTTCTCTGCGTCTCTGTCCCCTCTTTGCTACAGCGTACCCTCCCTGTGTACGTCAGGGAGCCACGTGTGCTGCGTGGGGTGTTGCGTAACGCCATCATTCCCTGGGTCTGGACCTGCAAGCTCTGCATTCATCAGTGACCAGGACGAGCTGTTGCTAGGCAGAGGCAGGCTCTCAGTTATGCCCTGAGAGAGAAGCTGGGGCTCCTAGGCCAGTTGACTGAGTGACAGAGGTGTGTTGTGTCTTGCTACTCAACTGTGGTCCCAAAATCTTTTAAAGACAAGAATTAAGCATTAACTAATATTTCTTTCTTTTTTTAAAAAAATTGTTCTTTTTAGATATACATGACAGTAGAGTGTGTTTTGACATACATACACGGAGTATAAACTTATTCTAATTAGGATCTCATTCTTGTGGTTGTACATGATGTGGAGTTTCACTGGTCGTGTATTCATATATGAACATAGGAAAGCTATGTCTGATCATTCTATTGTCTTTCCTATTTCCATCCCCCTCCCTTCCCTTCATTTCCCTTTGTCAAATCCAATGAGCCTCTGTTTTCACCTTTACTTCTTTATTGTGTTAGCATCTGCATATCAGAACATTTGGCTTTTGATTTTTTGGAATTGGCTTATTTCAGTTAGCATGATAGTCTCCAGTTCCATCCATTTACTGGCAAATGCCATAATTTCATTCTTCTTTGTGACTGAATAATATGCCATTGTGTATATATACTACAGTTTCTTTATCCATTCATCTGTTGAAGGGCACCTAGGCTGGTTTCATCGCTTAGCTATTGTGAATTGAACTGCTATAAACACTGATGTGGCCGCGTCACCCTAGTATGCTGATTTTAAGTCCTTTGGGTATATGCTGAGGAGTGGGTTAAACTGGGTCAAATAGTGGTTCCATTCCAGTTAACTTAATACTTAATTCCAATTAAGTATTTCTTTTTTTAAAAAAAATATTTTCAGTTGTAGATGGACACAATACCTTTATTTAATTTATTTACTTATCTTTATGTGGTGCTGAGAACCAAACCCAGTGCCTCATATGTGCTAGGTAAGCACTCTACCACATACCTACAAACCCAGGCACAATTAACTAGTATTTCTAAGCCCTACTTTAGTGCACAATTTAATGCAGAAATACCAAGACTTTGACTACCAATGACACTCACCATGTCTCATTTTCTGTTAGTAGCTGCTTAGCTGTGGTATTTTGCATGGCTTGTGTGGAATCAATGCACACTGAATTTGTTAACTGAACCCCAGACTTTCAGAAACAGCAATGGGTTCCAAAATTCCTGAAGGCTTGACAACCCTGAAATGTAGAAAGATACTCAATCACATGTTTTTCCGTCTCCGCTGATATTCCTTACCTTATTTCCACCTCAGGCCTCCTCCTGGCTTCTGCTATAAGAAGTACGCTGGGGCTGGGGTTGTGGCTCAGTGGTAGAGTGCTTGCCACACATGTGTGAGGCACCGGGTTCGATTCTCAGCACTGCATAAATGAATAAAATAAACGTCTATCAACAACTAAAAAAATTATATATATTTATTTATAAAAGAAATATGTGTAATACATGTGGCTTCAAAATGAATACTGCATCCTCTATACCCTTCTTCAGTACCTAAATTCCCTTTCTTTGAGGGATGCCCTGTACAGTGGTCGATGGGCTTGGAGTCAGACAGACCCCAGCCCCAATCTCAGTGCTATCCCTTGGCAGCCATGAGTTTTGTGTGTGTGGTACTGGGGATTGAACCCAGAGGTGCTCTACCACTGAGCCACATCCCCAGCCCTATTTTGTGTTCTATGTAGAGACAAGGTCTCACTGAGTCGCTCAGTGCCTCGCCATTGCTGAGGCTGGCTTTGAACTTGTGATTCTCCTGTCTCAGCCTCCCAAAGTGCTGGGATTACAGGCATGTGCCACGGTGCCCAGCTTCCAGCCCTTTTTATTATTTATTTTGAGACAAGGTCTCACTATGTTGCCCATGCTGGCCTTGAACTTGAAATTTTCCTGCCTCAGCCTCCTGAGTCACTAGGATTATAGGTATGTGCCACTGTATCTGGCCAAGGGAAGAGTTTTTATGCAAGTTACTTAACCACTTTTCCTCTGGAAAATGGGCCACACCTGCCTTGCAGGAATGCTCCAAGGGTTAAAAGGAACGCTGTGCATAGGCTGGCTAGTGCAGGCCTCAGCATTTGGTAAACACTCAATAAGAGGGTGTTATCATTATATTCCTTTCTCCAAGTAAAGAGTTTCTCTTTATTTGTCCTAGAGTCTTTAAACCTTGTAAATCTTATAATAATTCTACCTAGAACCATCACTATCAGTCTTTATTATATCTACTAAATACAGAATGAAACTACAATCCCAGTGATAATTTTGCATTTATTGAGTAATGTGCTATAAACTTTATAAAGTGCTTTCACACATATTATTCTATTTATCTCCCATATCACACCAGAGAGATTTAGACTGTATTGAAAAAAAGATTTAAAGCGGGTATTATGTGTTTTAGCCACAGCTTACAAGTGTGTATCTGAGTGTACAGAGAGTCAGGGAGCTGTGTGAATGGATATTTACCTGTGTCTGTGACGAGTGGGCAGTCATTGGAGCTGTCTGATAGACTCCACACCTTTATATGTGGGTGGACTCTACTCCAGATCTCCTGCTTCTCTTCTGTTCCCACCCACATGTCCATGTTTGTCCATCGTTTTGCTGTTGATCTGCTAGATGGGCTCTAATAATGCTGGAAGGGTTGCCTGAATATATTTGAGAAGCCTACTGTGGACTCAGAGAGTTAATGTCATAGAGCTTACTTAGAATGGGCTCCATAAAATAAAGTATCAGTCCCTCTTTCTGGCAACATCCACACAGACATATAGATAGACATACAGTATTCTGGGCAGGTTCAGCCACAGGTAGGTATTGGCCAAGACAGGAAGGGAGAATCTCTTCTTTTCTTTACCTCAAGTGGCCTCTCTGGCTGCAATCATATATCCTCTATGGCTCTAGTTCCTAATAGATGGCCCCAGATTCTGGGACCTGATCATGTCGCCACCTTCTGTTTTCCTTCCTGCTCTAGGAGGGAGAGTGTTTTTCTGCTGTTGCTTTTCTTTGGGTTGAGTCTTCCTCCTCTATTTGGCTTCTTAGTTCTCTGTCACCTGTTAATCAATCCCCTATAATAAATTCTCTATGTTTGAAAGACCTAGAGTGTATTTTGTCTTCCTAGCTACACACACATGCACACACACACATGCACACACACACACACACACACACACACATTATCATCATCATAGTAAACACTGATGCTGGTAAACAGTTGCTTGGCTCACTGTGTATCAGCAACACAGGCTACAGAGAAGACCAGAAATTCAGCACCTGGGTAATTTATTTTGTCCTACCCTGAGAGTGTAGTTGTGTGTTACAGGATGTTGTCTTCTCCTGCCTGCCCTGTCTATCTCAGTGTTTGATCTCCCTCTCTTTCTCTCTCTCTCTCTCTGGTATGGTACTGGGATTGAACTTGGGGCCTCACATATGCTTGGCAAGCACTCTACCACTGAGCTACATCCCCAGCCCCGTGGCCTCTCTTGATCTCATGCATAGGACACAAAGAAGATGCAGAATCCTAGGGCTCCTGCACATCCAGGCTTGGTCTGTGGAGAAGGGAACCAGATTGCCTCAATTTCTTGGAGGGAAACTTCTCTGAGAGAGAAAAATATTGCCATTTTGACAAGCAGACTGGCTCTTGATTCTGCTGAAACAGCTAGTCAGGCTGTCAGATCACCGGGCAGATTTAAGTTAAATTAGTTGTTTGGCATCATGAGGGCCAGGGACTAGGTAATAATTTTTTTCCACTGAGAGCTGCTGACAAAGTTAACTCATTTTAAAAAACATGAAAGAAATCAATTTGTGTCCATTTCTTCTGCTTCTTAAATTAGGAACTATGAATATAAAACTATCTTCACTAAGTATCACAAATAGCAAAAGAATAAACTTTGTACTGATGACAGGAATGTGGAGAGAGAGAGTTAGGAACCAAGGGGATCCAGACGCAGCAGTGCATGCCTGTAATCCCAGCAGCTCAGGAGGCTGAGGCAGGAGGATCGAGAGTTCAAAGCCAGCCTCAGCAACAGCAAGACGCTAAGCAACTCAGTAAGACCCTGTCTCTACATAAAACACAAAATAGGGCTGAGGATGTGGCTCAGTAGTCGAGTGCCCCTGAGTTCAATCCCTGGTAGCCCGCCCCAAAAACAAGAACCAAGTGGAGGGAGGGCCAGATGTGGGGGAAGGAAGGAAAAGCAAATGGGAGAAGAGAAAGATGTGCTCTAAGGCCCTCCCAGAGACCTCAGTGTAGAGAAGGTGAGAGGAATGTGGAGAAAGATGCCATTCATGACACAGTGCCCTTCTCAAGGCCTTCTGGGAAGTTGCAATGACAGCCTTTTAAGGTAGCCTTGTTTTCACTAGCGTGAACTGTATCTGAAGGCTGTGATATGAGTCCCCAAGCAGACTTTTTTCTTGTTAGTCCACCATAGGCACCTGTCATCACAGGTTAACTACCCGCTCCTGACAAGTGCCCTGAGGCAGAAGCCCTGTCGTAAGTTCTTTTCCTGGAATGCAGAACATAGTAGGTGCTCATATTATTTTTCTTTTCTTTCTTTCTTTTCTTTTCTTTTTTTCTTTTTCTTTTTGCTACTTAGGAGCGAACCCAGGGGCACTTTACCACAGAGCCATATCCCCAACCCCTTTTATTTTTTATTTTGAGACAGAGTCTCAGACCGCAATAAGTTGCTGAGATTAGCTTTGAACTCAATTCTCCTGCCTCAGCCTCCTGAGCCACTGGGATTATAGACATGTGTCACAGCATCTGGCTTAGTGCTCATATTTTTTGATGCTAACACAGAAAGGGAATCAGGAAACTGAAAGGGAGTATAAAAAGTTACTGGTTCAGCTTCTCTCCAGGCAAGACATAATGGTCTTACTACCTGTGACTTCATGCTTTCTCTGAGCCCTGGTAGCAAAGATTCTCCTCTCCCTCTCTTTCCTAATTTCATCCTAGGGACAAACTCCTCAACCTCTTACAATGCAGCAAAGTTTCTTAGAACAGGAGACTGTGGGAAGGACAAGAGAGAACATATGAATAAATGTCACATTATTTTAAATTGAAATTAAAATTTTAAATTGAAGTTAACACTTCACACAATGGTGTACTATATTCAGTAATAAAAAAGAATGAGGGCTGTGGTTTCCTGCAACAACATGGATAAATGTGAAGGTAATTATGCTGAGTACAGGAAGCAGCCCAGGGGAGTGGGGAGCATATGATTCCCTTGACAGGGCATTTCAAACACACGAGCCTACTGTATGGTAAGAAGCATAAAATGCAATGACCTGGGGTGGGGGTGATGGGGACTTGAGGGCACAGAGGGCCAGGAGACATTTTGGGGTGATTGGAAATGTTCTGCATCTTTATTGGGGTGGTGGTGGGTATCCACTAAATCAACACAAATTAGTGTATTTTATTGTGTGCATGTGATTATACCCAATGCAGCTGCTTAATAAAATGTAAAAATAGGGGCAGTGAAGGAGAAACTGGGGCCCACCGTGGTTATGCGTACTCAGGAACCCAAACAGGGTGAGGATGCGCTCCTTTCTCCCGGCTAAGCGGGAACCAGAAAGAGGAGCTGAGGCTGGACTTCCCAAGAGGCTCTTGGGCAGGCGGAAAGAAAGTCCTGCAATCACTTCCTGCAGATGGAAAGGTCCTCCCTCCACCGCCTCCTCCACGTTCTTGTCCTCTGTGTGGGGAAGCTCAGCTCCAGGGCGGGCCCATCTTTCCTACCTGCGTTGCACAGAGGAGACACCGGAGGGGGAAGAGCATAAGCCAGAGGTGGCTGACGTCCTGCCCTGCAGGTCCCCAGAGCTGCTGCTTCATGGGACTCCTGCCCTGTGTCCCGCAGGCCCTGCGCCCAGGGCAGAGGTGCCTTAGCCTGCCTGGGGAGTGTCTGTTGCCTGGATACTGAAGTCCAGCAGGTGGCTGGAGCTGAGGGGAGCCCCGCTAGAGCTCTCCTTGTCCTGGCTGCCACCACTGCGGCTGCCACGTGCTCACAGTATGCCCAGTGCCCCACCTGCAGAAGTTCTAGAATCCTGTCTGTGCCCTGCAGCCCTGTAAGTCCAGTGTAATTGCCAGGTGGGTTCCATCCATTCTGTAAACACGAATATACTTAGCACATGCCAAGTACCATATTAGGCACCCGGTGTAGTCAGGGGACTAAACGTCTTGCCACGGAGCTCCCAGTCTAGTGGGGGATAAGTGAGGAAAACGGGTTATGACAGAGGTGAGGTCGTGGTGGGGAAGCAGGCAGCGTGGCTCCCAGAAGGACTGCACCAGTGCAGAATGGAGGCTCGGGAGGAGGCGGGGCCGGAGCTGAGTCCTAGAAGACAGTTCAATCCAACTTGGCTAAATGCAGCCAAGGCAGGCACAGGAAGGAGTGTTCCAAACCACAGAAACGGCAGGTCAAAGGCCCAGAGGTGAGAGAAAGGACCTGACCTGGAAGAGCTACAGATAGTCTAGGAGGGTTGCAGGGTCTGGGGCAATGGTGCTGAGCATGAGAGACGAGTGGATTACGGTGAGCACTGGACCTGCCTCCAGTGAGGCCTCTAGAGCCAACCGTCAGTTTATAGGAAACACAGGAAGCAGAGGAGGAAGCTGGGTGGTACCAGGAGGAAGCAATGAGCCAATGTGGAATGTGGAACAAATGATCTGCTTTGTCCAACTGATCAAGGGCATAATAAAAGGGGGAGGAACTCTTATAGAATAAAAGGAATGTAATGGATACAACAATTAAAGGCAATGTGAGGACTCAAACACATACCTGTAAGAAGGCATTTTTGAGCCCATCAGGGAAGTTCAAATATGAATATAATAGTAAAGAGCATCAGGGTGTGCAAGGTATAACGATGTCATGTTATAGAGAGCTTTCTAAAGGTATTCAAACTAGATGTCTATACTGAAGTACTTTGGGTTTTTTCTTTTTTTTTGTACTGGGGATTGAACCCAGGGGTGCTTAACCCGTGAGCCACGTCCCCAGCCCTTTTTACATTTTTTTATTTTGAAACAGGGTCTTGCTCAGTTGCTTAGGGACTCACAAAGTTGCTGAGGCTGGCTTTGAAATTGCCATCCTCCTGCCTCAGCCTCCTGAGACACTGGGGTTATAGGTATGTGTCACTATGGCTTGGCAACTAAAAGATCTTTTTAAAAAGATGCCCCTAAGGACAGAAACACAGCGATGCAGGGAATAGACACCAGAACTCTGGGGGGAGCGGTCGCTCTGGAGGCAGAGGTGACGTGTTTGCTGGGGAGCGTGGTGTGTGGAGGCAGACGGCGATGTCTGGCTGATGTTGGAAAGGAGAGGCCAGGGCTTGGGAGCAGGCTGAACTGCCCGGTGGTGATTCAACGTCCACATGAGAATGGCTGCTTGTCGTGCTCTCTTGGGGACCTTCTTACTGCAGCACTGTCCTGCCCTAGGTCCCTAGGTTCCCCCTCTGAGAAGACACGATGACTTGCTCTTCCTGAGGTGAAGGGGTGGCTTGAGTTCTGTTTCTTGGTGCCCATGAAAGGATGCTTCCCAGTCATGGGCGAGTGCCTTGGCCACTGTCCCTGGCCCGCCTTCCCTTAATTCCAGGCTAATAAAGGACTCTTCCAGGGAAGAAGACCCCTGATGATGCCAGGAGAGGCTAAGCAAGTAATAAAAGTTCCCATAGCCAAGTGTATCCAAGGACTCGCTGCTGCGTCCTGCTGCTGCCTGTCTCCACTGGCAAAGAACAAGCCCAGGCCTCCTCCTGACCTGGCCCCATCGCCATTATTACAATCAGCTCACTGTGCCTGGCGCTTTGCTAATCATTCTGTATACATTAGTTTTAATCCTCAGCAACCCTTATTAAATGGATATTAGTAATCCTCTTTTACAGATGATGACCCTGAGACTCAGAGAACTTACCTGACTTGCCCAAGGCACCTTAGACAGTAAGGGCTGAGCTAACGGTAGAACCAAGCTCTGCGTACTGCCAAAGCCATTCTTTGGAACCACCCTATACAACATCTTCCAATGAACCTGGCATGTGCCTAGAGAATCAGGGGTATGTGAACTCAACTCAAGAAGATGGGACACCCAGGGTCTCTTCAGCCACCTGGATCCACCCCACCTCTATCAGTTAGTTAATGAGGTCCCTGAGCAGGAACAAGCCTTGCGTTTGGCAGGGCTAGTACTGTGCTCTCTCCACTTCTGGAGGAGCCTTTGATCCCAGAGGGTTCTACAAATCCATGTGCTCCCTTTTGGAGGCTGCCTTGGATGTTATCGCTAGTTAGAGGGTTGAACTTTGTGTCCAAGTGCACACGGCTTTCCCCAGGCAGGCCCAGCTCCACATGGGGGGATCAAAGAGTCATTTCTGCATCTTCAGGAAGCTGAGAGGATGCAGAGGCATGGAACATACTGGAATCTGCAGGTGTTGGCATCTTCTGCTACCTACCTCATGTATGCCACATCTCTTGCCATTTCCTGGTTGTTGCCCAGGAGGTGCCCTCCGTGGGGGATGTCCCTTCCATATCATGTGCCTGTGTGATTCCTGTTCTCCACCCAGGCCCCCTGGCTTGCAGGCTGGGTGCACCTTCCTCTGTGTTCCTGCCACACTAGCCACTGTCCTTACTATATTGCACGGTGATCACATGGGCCTCCTCACAGGAGCGGGAGCCTCATGAGGTCAGGGACCATGTCTTGTCATTTTTTTTTGTCTAGAGATTAACACAGCCTCGGTACCTCTCAAGGTGTTTGCCACATGAATTAATAAATAGGTAAATGAATGGATGAAAGGAGGAAGTAAATGACTCATTTTCTGATCAACCTTGAGTAAATTAGGTCTCATCCGAGCCTCAGTTGCTTCACTTGGAAAATCTGGGGATTGGATCCAGTGAGTTCCGAGGGCCCTCCCTGCTTTATAAACACTCTAGCCGGGGTGGAGGGAGCGGGCCAGCACCTGCAGAGTGTTCCCTCTGAACACCTGCCCCCTTGGAGCAGAGACCGGAGCTGGCAGGCTGGTGATGGATGCAGGACTGGCATGAAAAATTGAGGCCAGGGGCCCAGCTCCCCCTGCCAGGCGGCTCGAGGGCCACAGAACGTCACAAGGCAACCACGAGGGAATGTTATCGATGGCCTGACACCATGTTGGGGGAATTAGCCCGTCCTCACACGTAATTATGAGACATAAAATTATGCAAAGGGACAGGCTTGGAGCAGAAGCAAAAAGAAATGTTTTGTACCGGCAGTGACGATGAGTGAGCTCGGGGAGAGGGCCAAGCCATTCATCTCTTCCACCCGGTGTTGCCAGCAGGCGGCCTTTGTCAGCTAGAGGAGCCCCCAGTTAACCCCACGCTGCCCTCTGTCTTAGGGTTTGGAGGTGAGGGTCCTCAGGGTCAGGCAGTCCCTAAGGGCCATCTGTTCCTTGGCCTTTTCTGAGGAGGGCTTTGCGCTTAGCCTTACCATCAGCACAATGCCTGGCAGAGGGTAGACATCCAGTAGTATTTTCTTTTCTTTTTTTTTCTTTCTTTCTTCCTTTTTTTTTTTTTGGTACTGGGGACTGAACCCAGGGGCTCTTAACCACTGAACCACATCTCCAGCCCTTTTTTATTCTTCATTTTGAGACAGGGTCTCACTGAGTTGCTTAGGGCCTCACTAAGTTGCTGAGGTTGGCCTCAAACTTTCAATCCTTCTACCTCAGCCTCCTGAGCCACTGGGATCCAAGGCATGCGCCACTGTACCTGGCTCACGCAGTAATATTTAGTGAATGAATGACTGTCAGTCAGTATATAAGTCATATGGTCCATGAAGGCAGGGATTTTTGTCTTGTTCATTGTGTCCCGGCACACAGAACAGTGTCTGGAATAGAGTAGCTGCTCCCCAAGTATTTGCTGAATGACTAAATGGCTTGAGGAAAGCCGATGCCAACATAAGAGACCAGGGCAGGAAAAAAGTAATGAACTAGGTAAAACAGAGGCCAGGGTTGGGGGAAGAGGCAGGGGCAGTGCTCAACATGTGGCCAAGCATGGACCCACATCTGTATTGTCTTTAGGCAAAGTCCTTGGGACCATCTCTTCTTTCCTCTAGGGCAACACTTCTCAAAAAGCGGTCCATAGACCACCAGCTCAGAATCTTCCGGGATGCCCAAGCTCATCAAACTGCATCAGAATCTTTGCAGTTGAGCCCAGAATCTTCACTTTATGGCAGCTTCGAAGAGATTATTTTTGGTACTGGGGATTGAACCCAGAGGCGTTTTACCACTGAGCCACATCCCCAGCCCTTTTTATGTTTTATTTTGGGACAAGGTCTTGCTAAATTGCTTACGGCCTCACTAAGTTGCTGAGGCTGGCCTTGAACTTATGATGCTCCTGCCTCAGCCCGGGAGTCGCTGGGATTACAGTTGTGCACCACCTTGCCAGGTCCAAGAGTTTTGTAACGCACATTAGGATCTGGGAACCAGCTGATTAGGCTGCCGGGGAGGAGATTCTCTGCCTCCCTCTGCTACTATTCTGGGATAGTCAGAGCAAAATAAACAGCAGCTACCACTTACTGAGGGCAGATATGCGTTGTGTCGCATAATCCTCCTGAGAGCCCTGTGAGGTGAAGGTATCCCTGTTTCTTTATATAAGAGGAAACAGAGGCTCCCACAAGTAATGAACTTGCCCCAGGTCACACAGCTAGAAGGCAGCAGGGTCAGGACCAAGCCTGGGCTTGTATGCATTACACTGTCCTGCCTCATGAGGTTCCTTCTGTCACCTGGTGGGATGTTCCCCCTTGTGGCTAACCCCAGTCCTTTGTCTTGACTTCAGGGAGGAGACAGCTGTCCCCTCCATGGGCAGTGATTCTGGGCTCTAGCCTGTGTTTTGATGGAAATGTGTGAAGCTGGGGCAGCCTCTCTCAGGCACGGTCAGTTTGTTTCCAACAAACACCTACGTGCCAGGCCCAGGGAGTCTGATGGCAGCTGGAGAAGCCCCATAGGCAGCAGCTCTGACCCTGTCATCCCAGCTCACCCCCAACTTACATATCAGCAGCTGTCACCTGCTTGGCAGATGGGCTGACTGGCAGCACCTCTCCCTGAGCTTTACTCAGATTGATTCGGCTGTGCTCTGGCTGCCCCTGAGCTAGAGCCATCTGTGCCCAAGAGAGACCCAACATCAGAGAAGGGCAGACGGACCCTGCACAGCCCTTCAGGTTGGGGAGAGAGAGAGAGCACTCAGGACCTTGTGGTGCCCACACCTGCTTTGCCTCGATAGATAGGGCAGCTGAGACCAGCACACGGGCTGGAGGGGCAGCTTTACCAGCCCCTGACAGGGGCTTTCAAAATCTGTGAAATGCATCTCACTCAGCCAGATACTGCTGACCTGACCATGATTCTAAGCCATCTCTTTCTGCTGCCTTCTGTCTGTCAGCAAAGAGCCCCCCTGGTGTCTCTCCATGCCAGTCAGAGTCTCTGGAAACCCTGCACCACAGGAAGAGAAAGGGATGGGCTGAGCCAGCGTGGGTGGGTGCCCCCCCCCCCATTCCATGAGGCCTTTCTGCATTTTTTTCATAGCTGATTGAACTCATTGCCTTTTTAATGGGGAAAACAGAGCTGGGCTGAAAAGTTCCTTTAAAATGAAACTCAAGATCAGAACACAGAGAGGTAGAGTCTGTAGGAAATTAGTATGCTATGCAACAGGGACTGGGAGGGGTCCCTGCCACCAGGGAACCAGAGAGACAGGGTAGTTCAATTTCATGCCCTTCCTGAGAACCCTGCAGAGGATTTAGTATTTGATACTCCACAGGAGGAGGGGCATTGTCAACCCCGTTCCTAAAAGAAAGCTCATTTAGAGAAAGAGAGGTTGATCCTCCTGAATCTAAAGGCATCTCTGCCTCTGCATGGAGTCTCACGCCAGAGCCCCTGGGGTTCGGGAAACTGAGAAGTTTTCCAATCCACCGAACATCTAAGCTCAATCAGTCTGTGCCCCAGCTTTTAATAAGGGAAACCCCGCCATTTCATGTTCCTCCTCCCTAGACCTCAGGATTGCGGCAGGAGCTGCCTGGGGGGCTGCACACTGACAGGCAGGTGCCAGTGTCCTGAGTGGGAAGGGTTGACACATTCCCACGCAACCCGGCCATCCCTTTCTGGAAGTGTTTGCCTGCACATTTTCTTGGGAAATGAGGACTTTTAGGAAAAAAAATGAACACACACACAAAAAAATCTGAACACTGCATTGCAGTGCCTCTGAGCTTGGTGCAGGCTGCCCGGCTGCTGTTTGAGGCACACACACCGCAAGTACTCACCCAGCCTGCACCTAGGCCTCTGGCCTCCTTGCCCACTCCGGCTGTTGCTGTCACAGTCCTGGAGCCAGAGGCAGGGGAGGGGGCACCAGTTATCCTGTCACCCAGCTCTAGACTGACCCAGAGCAGGATCCAAGAGCCAGGCGTAGTAAGATGTAGGTGGGGATGGACAGAGTGGCCAGGCAAGGAGACCAGCCTCCTGCTGCCTCCACTGCCCTTTTTAGGACACTGGCTCTCTCCATCATCCAGGATCCCTTCAGCTGAAGCCTGTGCAGCCCATTATCAGCACTCATCATTTTCTCCTCTTCAGGGACCCTTGCCATCCACCCCTCTCGGCTCTCCCAACTCACAGACTGAGGACCCACGGAATGTTAGAGCCGAAAGGGACTGAAGAGATCATCTAGTGCAATCCTTCTATTAACAATGAACCTGAGACTCAGAGAGGCAAGTTGACTTGCCCAAGGTCATTCAGTGAGCTGAGGGCAGAGCTGGTTCTAGAATGTGGGGCTAGAGGTGGGTCAAGAATTGCTGGGAACATGCTGAGGGAATCCAGTGAGAGCCCTCAAGAGGGGCCCTGTGACTTCCTACTATTGTTTAAGGAATTCATTGATTAGCTGTGGAAGGCAGTCAATGGGGAGACGCAGGATCAACATTCAGTGGCCTTCATGCACTTCTCCCAGGGATCTGGCCCCACTGGAGCCCTCTGCCTTCACCTTCCAGAACAAGCCTCTAATTGCCAATTCCAGCCTGGCAACACGGGCTGTCAAGGGCAATGGGGGGCTCCTTCTGTTGTGCTGGCCACACTGTTTCTGGATGGGGTGCTGACTGCAGGGGAGCTCCTCATGTCCTTCACCCTGATCCAGGACTCCCAAGGCCAGCTCTCAGCATGCCAGTGTGAGGGAGGAAAGGGAAAAATACAGTGACTGCCAGAGATGGTGAACAATTTCCAGTTCACAGAACCATCTGCCTGCTCCCTCCCCTACCTCCCTCTAGAGCTAGTGGTACCCCATCCCTGCCAGCCTTGGTTCCCAGGGCCTGAGAAGCTGGGAGCAGCTCTGTCCAGGGTCCTGATCCCACTTCGCAGGGAAGTGGGCTCCAAGTCTGCATGGGAAGACGGAGAACTGGGTGGGAGAAGGTCCTGGGCACTGTGAAGGCTGTCCCTGGGCCTCTTCTTGTAGGTGGCCTGGAGCATGTGGTGACCATGGCTCTTGTGTGGGTGTGTTTGAACAGGAACTGAGAGGACTTCTGTGCTGCTGACCATGATGACAGTGGCCCAGCCTCAGTCTGACCTCTGGAACTCACCGGTCAGGCTCGTGTTTAGTGGGCAGCATACTTCACTCAATATCCCATTTTAAGAAGGATGCGGACAAACTGATTCTTGTCCGGGAGAATTTGCCCAGGACAGAAGCAAAGGAAAACGCTGAACAAGGGTGGAAGGAGCACTTGCCATTAGACACAGGTACCCAGGGAAGCCATGGTGGCTCCTTCTAGAGAGCTAGAGAGTGGCCATGTCCACAGTGGATGCCACAGAGATACCGATTTTAGTTCAAGAGAAGGAAGTCCACTCTGACTCTTAAAGATGTCCACATAAGGGGAAGGCTATTTTGTGACGTAGTGGGTGGCCAGTTGCTGGAAGGTTCAAGCAGAGACCTGTCAGGGAATTCCTGCATGGAGCAGGAGGGAGGTTGAGCTGGGGACAGGGAGGTGGGAAGGCAAAGGGAGGTCATATGCATATCCTGGCTTTGGTGCTCTTGGGCTGTCCACCTACGTATGGCATCTGACATTTAATAAGCAATACAGCCCATGGGAACATCACCGCTCCCTGCCAAAAAAGCTGTTGTTTCTTATTGTAATAGATGACAAAAGGGACCTTGAGGTTAATGAGTTGGGGCTGGACCCCAGGCTGCCTGGTCCGGAGCCCATGTTCTTAGCACTCAACCACACTTGGCACTAAGTCTCAGGCTCACAGGGCCCTGGGGCACAATGGAGGGACCAAGTCCCCGTACTGACTTGCCCTTCTCCTGCTCTGGATTGAGAAAAAAGAGCAGCAAAGTGGAGGAGGAGGGCAGCTACAGCCCAAGGGCTGAGGATCTGGAGCCCTGAGGAATTTGTTGGCCAGCCATTGGGGTATCCCTGACCAGGCTGATGCTCCCCATGGGCTGTTCTGAATGGCGAACATGAGTGTGTGCACGTGTGTATGTGTGCACATGAGTGTCTCAAGCTCCATGTCTGCCAGGGCCGCAGCACCCTCAGCCAGGCATCACTGATGACACTGGCCGGGTGCTGGGGGGCACCTAGTCCTCTGCCCCCTCTGGGCCGCAGCAGGGAGGGCTTCCCAGCCTTTATTGCCAGATCCCCTCCTGAGCCCTTCACAGTCCCCATAAGACTTGGACCCCCAGGCTTTGACCTTCAGCTAGGGCCCAGGTGTGTGGGTGGCAGCTGGTAGGACACAGAGCCCCTTCACCCTCAGATTTGGAGGACCTTGGCAAAAGGCCCTCTCATGTGCACCCCAGGGGCTTGCTCATGGTCTCCTCCTCTGTCATCTAAGCACACGCCAGCAGCTTAGGAGTTGCTCATTAATGTCCCTTCCGTCTCTCTCCTGGTGCCCAGTCCAATCCCAGAGCCAGTCACCTTTTGCTCTTCTCCCCGAAGCCCTCTTCTCTTCATCCCTAGCCACCTGCTCCAGCCATTAGCTTCTCTTCCTCACCTGGATGACGCAGAGGCTGATCACTCGGCCTGGGATGAACATCTCCCCCTCTGCTGAGTTAGTGTCTACCTAGCCTTCAAATTGGTTTAAGCACTACTTCCTCCAGGAAGCCATCCTTGATCTCCCTGTGAAGTCCGAGTCCCTTTATTATAGAGCACTGTCCCATGCTCCTTCACATTCCTGGCTGTACCACAGATCTGACGTGTGTGTGAGCAGGTGTGGTCGATGACTAGTCATTGACTCCCCAGGGACTGAGAACAGCATTTTACACATGAAATAGACAATTAATGAAAAGCTGCTGAATGGATGACGGATTGGCAGGGGTGAGTCTGGAGTCAGGCTTTGTGTGGACAAAGGCCGGGGGAGGATTTCTGGTGCAGGGTTCAGGCAGGGCTGGCCAGAGCGCAGTCAGGCGGCGTGGGGCAGCTCTCCCGGGCTCACAGGACGCTGGTCTGCCAGGGAGAGCAGGCAGTGGAGTGGCCACAATGTGCCTACTTGGGTCACATGACTGAAAATATTAGTACTTGGAAGCAATTAGTTAAGTTAATTAGCTCATTCATTTAAGTAGCAGCTAAAGCAACGGGGCCTGAAGACCGTTTTGGGAAAGACACTCAATTATTTGCACCAATGTCACCCTAATTTCCCCAGTAAGCTCGGCTGTGGCTGGGCAAGGGAAGAGACTTGAACACTCAATTAATCTCCCCTGTTTGGGGCCTGGAGACGTAAAGGAAGAGGGGCCTGGGGGGGAGGAGTTGCTAAAAGCAGGCCATCAGGGCACCTTAACACTTTGCATTGACCCTTCTGATAAAGAGAATCTCCAGGGCTCTGAGACATCACTTCAAGGAAGATGACTTAGCCAAGGTCACACAGCAAGTTAGTTCCAGGGACATACCCAGAGCCTGGGTTCTCAGCCTCCCACACCAGACCTCCTCTTCATGGGGAGAAGGGAAGCTGTGCCAGTCATCATGGTGACCTGCAGAGGCCCAAGGAGTGTGGTGACAGGCTTGCACAGCACAGCTCACCTAGAATGGCGTCAAGACTGAGGCGACTGACCTCCATTCCAGGGTTCCAGCACCCAGTCTCTTCCCTACCTGGCAAATAAGGCCAGTGGTCTTGGACATATCTCTGTTCCCTATCCTAACCCCTTGTGGACAATCTGTGGGTGCACAGATCCTGGTTTCTTCCTCACCCCATCTGAGGCCATCAGGCAGGAGTGACCACACACTACCATGTGCCCAGATGCTAGGGTTGGCAGGGTTAAGAGTGACTGCACAGACCCAGGACAAGTCCTTGTTGCCACCAGCACCGCCGCTGGACAGCAGCAGGGGTCTGTGTGTAAGGACAGCTAAACCAGTGAGTGAGGATGGGGTGATGAGGGGGACATGGGGTTGGGGGCTTGAGGGAGGACAAAGGGCTTCCCAGGAACTCGGGTGAATACTGGGAGGGAGTGGGCAAAGTGAGGTGCAGACTGGCTGGAGGTTCAGGAGTGTCCATGCTGGGGGCTGAGGCAGGGGAGTTGGAGCCATCAGACGAGGCCATTTGGGGAAGGGCCTTGATGCCCAGAAGGTCGCACTTTGGCTAGGTGCAGCTGGAAGAGAGCAAAAGGCAATACCCAGGATTTTCAATTAGGATAATGGCATTGAGGTGTCAAGCCATACCTGCAGAGACAGAGGGAGGTGATGTCACTAAGGAGGGTCATATTTTCCATGGGGGGGATTTACTCACAAGGCTGGGTTAGGAGGAAATCAGACTCCAAGGGAGATGCAAAGTGGGAAGAAGAATTGGATGCCTCCAGGGCCCCCTGGAGCCCCAGGCCTTGTGCCTCCCGGGTTATCTTACATGAATTGGAGATCGATGTTTCCTAGGAAAAGGAAACTGGAGCTCAGAGAGTGTAAGTCATTTATCCAAGTCACACAGTTCACACAAGGCAGAGCCACAGTTCCTGGTGTGACTCTGAAGCTATTGGTCTTTCGGGTGAAGCACTCCTCCGACTCTTGGCTCCAAGGGAAATGACCACCTGGGCCCCTCCCAGGCTGATTGAATGGGACTCTCCGAAAGAGGGGGCTGGCCCCTTTCTTTTAAGCTCCTCAGGTGACTCTGAGGATGGATAGGGTGAGGACCATCATCCTGTGGCCAGCTGCCTCCCACTTGAGCCCCTAGGCTCCAGCCATTCCATCACGGGGACTGGCTCCTGTCACCATGCACTAAATCCACTGTTGTTGAGGAGGTGGGAGGCAGGGAAGAAAAATGGATGCATCAGAGTTGATCTGGGACAGGCCTCCTGCAGAAAGGCAGGAGCCAGCAGAGAGGAAAAGCTCAGGAAACCTGGAGGGTGGGTCCACAGAGGACAAAGGCAGGAGTGGAACCCACTGACACTTTCCTGCCACCGCATGTATGTGTGGCCCTGGAAATCCCTCTTTGTCCATCACCATGACCCTTGACACGTGTTACTTCTCCCCAGGGAGCCAGCTTTTGAGTTACCACTCACCCAAGACAGAGGGGAGGGAGACTGTCCTCTCCACAGATGCACACATGGCTCCTCGGACCCCTTCCACCGTCATCAACTGCCACCAGCTCTCTGCTGCAGAAACACTCCTCTTAGAGATAGTCCAGGTGGACAGTTTGACTGCCATGGACACCATCTCAGATACGTGTGACTTACTTAAATCAACCTGTGTGGCTTCTTTAAATATGTACCTCACCATTCCAGTTCTTTAAAATGGGTAGAATAATTTTAAACTTTTATTTGAAAGCTTTAAAAAGAAAGATTGTTTAAGAGCAGTTTGTAACTTTTCAGACTTTAGGTGAGGACTACTGATGGTAATGTGCTGGGGTGGACAGAACAAACCAGCTTTGAGCCTGGTGTCTGGAATCAAATCCAGTCACTGCCACATATTGGGTAATCGATATCTTTGAGCAAGTTTTTCTCTGTATGAGTCTCTGATTTCCAAAGGCATGTGACCTGTTCAAAACTCTTTTCTGCACTCCAGACACAGTTCTAAGCATTTGCTGGATGTTTCCTCCTGAATGGGGCACAGGTCCCCACCAGAGCTCACACCCACAGCCTCTCCTGCTCCCTCCCTCTCTCTCTCTCTCTCTCTCTCACTCTCTCTCTTTTTTTTAGTACTGGGGATTGAACTCCAGGGTACTGGGCCACTGAGCCACATCCTCAGCCCTATTTTGAGTTTTATTTGGAGACAGAGTCTCACCGAGTTGCTTAGTGCCTCGCTGTTGCCGAGGCTGCCTCTGAACTTGGGATTCTCCTGTCTCAGCCTCCCAAAGTGCTGGGATTACAGGTGTGTGTCACCGCGCCTGGTTTCATGCTCCCTCTCTTGATGAATGACCTCATCATCACACGCTGGTAACACACGCTGGAGACCCAGAAGCCGTCCTCAGTGCTGTCTCCCTCATGCCCATATGCATGGAGTCTTCCTTCTGAACATACAGACCCATCCCGCCTCCCCACTCCCACTGTCCCTCTGCAGCTCCGGGGCATCATCTTCCCTTTACCTCTGAACACCTGTCCCTCTCTGCCTGGGGTTCCATCACCTGGCCCTGCCATAAGCCTCCCACAGCCCATTGCCTGAGCCCGGCCCCTTGACCAACAAGGCCCTTCAAGTTCAGGTGCCATGTCCCTCCAGCTCCAACCCTAGCCATTACTTCCTGCTTTGTCCAGTGCCTCCTGCTTCCTCCCTTGAGCACTTTGCCTGGATTGCCTGCCCTTCCCTCAGGAGCAGATCAGAAGTGTCCCTTGAATGCTGATGAACAGCCATCTTCCCTGGAATCTCTCTAGAGTCTGCTCCACTGAGGCTCCAGCACCCTGGTCCGGGGTTCTTTGTGCACACCCGCTGTGGACCCGTTGCCCTTGCTGCGTCATGATCTGCCTGCATGCCTGTCTCCCCCAGCAGACTTCCACATTCTTGTGGGCAGGGACGGTGTCCCAGATCATGTCACATCCCAGCCCCTGGCAGAGTGCAAGACACCTCATGAACATTTGGCAGAGGATTCTGCCTGGTGTTTTTCCCCCTTCAAAGACCCAGTTACACTAGGAGGGACATACACACTGGTCATGTATAGCCCTGGCCAGTAGGGGGTGACAGGAGCATCACCATGTGCCAGCACATGGCCCCTTCAGGTGGTCAGCTCAGGCAGGGTGGGGACATGGGCTCACAGGTGGACAGGCTTACCTGGAACACAAGTACTCACCCAGCCTAGCAGAGCAAAGTTCAGAGGTAGGACTTTGAGACAGTGACAAGGGCTGTAACCCCATCAGTGAATTAATCCATTTGATGGATTAAGAATTTGAATGATGATTGGGTGGTAACTGTAGAAGGTGGATGATTGTAAGAAGTAGATCACTAGAGACATGGCCTTGGACTGTACCTGTCCCTGACCCTTCTCTCCAGCTGCTGCGAGCTGAGCAGCTTTCCTCCTCTTCCACTGCAATGTTTCTGCCTTGGAGCCAGCTGACCATGGACTGAGACATTCGAAATCATTAGCCCTAAATAAACTTTTCCTTCTCTAAGTTGTCCTTGCCAGGTATTCTGGTCTCGGTGGTGAGAAGCTGCCTAACACACTTGGCTTCCTGAATTCTACTGGAAGATCTTCTGAGCCCAGCCCTGATTCCCTTTCCCTCATCAGGGGCCCTCTGCTGAACGTCTGTTCTTCATATGTGGCCCAGTCGTGGCTCCAGTCTAGAGAGACCTGGGGCTTGCTGCTCCTGTCTGGGAAAAGCTCCTCTTGGAGAAGCTTTTCAGACCACGACTGGAATCCTGGCTCTGGCACTTTCTAGTATGCAGACTAGAGCAAGTCATTTGTACTTTTTTTTCCTGATTTTTAATTTTGGGGGGCGGGTAGGAAGTACCAGTGATTGAACCCAGGGCTGCTTAGCCACTGTGCCACATCCTCAAACCTTTTTATTTTTTCTTTTGAGACAGGGTCTCACTAAGTTGCTTAGGACCTTTTTAAGTTGCTAAGGCTGGTCTCAAACTTGTGATGCTCCTGCCTCAGCCTCCCGAGCCGATGGGATTGCCACCATGTCCAACTCATTTGTACCTTTTGAGCCTCAGTTTTCTCAGCTGTGAAATGGGGACAGACATGTTTTTCTTAAGGTAGTTAGAAGGCTTAGGGAAGATCCAAGTGTCTACAACCCTGTCCAGTTTAAGGTTAAGGAACGAGGGCACTTGGTAGTGATTGGTAAGGTATATAGAAGAGGGGTTTGGAATGTGGCCCCAGTTTCAAGTCCTGTATCTTCCATTTTCTAGCTCTGGTGACCTTGGGCAAGTTATTTTACCTCTTTTTCCTTACTCAGTTTTCACATCTATAAAATGGGAATAAGAATAATTTTCTCCTCTGGGGTTATTGTAAGTATTAAGCAAATACATTCATGTTAAACCCTTAAAATAGAGCCTGGCACATAGAAAGCACCAATGTGTATTCCTTATCATCTTCATTAGCATCATCTCAACACCTGCATCTTGTTAATTCTTTTTTTGGGGGGTGAGTAGTGGGGATTGAACTCAGGGGCACTCCACCACACACATCCCCATCCCTAGTTTGTATTGTATATAGAGACAGGGTCTCACTGAGTTGCTTAGCACCTCGCTTTTGTTGAGACTGGCTTTGAATTCGTGATCCTCTTGCCTCAGCCTCCTGAGCTGCTGGGATTACAGGCATGTGCCATCATGCCCGGCACATCTCATTAGTTCTAAGCACCTATCTGTTCTTGTGGGAAGCCTGGCTTCCCCCAAACCTGCTTATCCCCAGCATAGGTTCTGGGAGTCCCCTTAACCTGCCTGCACTCTGTCTGGGTGGCCAGTTGCTCTGGTCTGTGTCTGCATTTCCCAACACCACCACAGTCTAAGCATTGCTCTGTGGCCCCTGCCACTTGCCCACCCCTTTATTTTGTGGTAGTGGGGATAGGATCCAGGGCCTTACCTTGCTCATGCTAGACAAGTATTCTACCACCAAGCTACATCCCCAGCCCTTTACTTTTTTTTTTTTTTTTACATGTATTAACTCATGCAGAATTCACAGTGATCATTTCTGTTCTCACTTTGCAGATGAGGCACAGAGAGGTTAAACAACTTGCCTGGCCACAGTTATGTAGAGGGATTCACACCCAGCAGTCTGGCTTCGGATCCTATACTTTAACCAACACAGTGTCCATACTGCTGCTCAGGATTGCTGTGAATTCCAATGATTCTATATAGCCTGGTCCTCTACAAGCCCTAGGGGCTGCTGCTCTGATTGTTCAGTGATTTGGAGGGAGAAGGGGGAAAGTTGAGGACAGCATTTCCCTCAGCACTAGTGATGATCATGGTGGTGGCAAGACTTAGGAACTCTACAGAAATCCAGTTGCTGCATTTCCCGGGAGAGCCATTGTTCTGGTTGGACAGGTCTGAGGGGGGAGGTAAAGAATGACGTCAGCCTCTGCACCTCCCTTTTGTGCCTCTCTCCTTTCCCAGCTGGGACCCGCAGCAGGAGGTGGTCACCAGCAGGCTGTCTTCACACTCCGTGGGCAGCAGCCTCTGCTTCTTTGGCAGGGCACCAGACATGGGGAGGGGATGCCAGGCCCCAAAGAGCAGCCTCAGAGAGGCCCAGGTCACTCAGATAGAAAGGAGGGAATATCTGACAGCCACCAGAAGCCAGCAGGGAGATTGCAAGGTCCTCTCTGGGACACCTCTTCCTAACATGACCCTGCCACCCAGGAGCCTGGTCCTGCAGGGTTGGATTGGAGCCCAGAGCTCCAGGGCAGCTCCAGGACTTGTGTGTAGGAGGAGCTCGAGTTGCCATCTCACTGGAACAGGAAGGGGAGAACATGTTACTTTATTCTGTGGACTTGGTGGAGGTGACTTTGGAGGGATACTGACAAATCATGAAGGAGGCCAAAGCCCTCCCTTCCCTGGCCACCCCAGCTCAGCCACTGACTGACAGCACAGCTCTGAGTCTGGGGTTGCTTTGGGCCAACACCAGAGGCCAACCCAGGGACAGGGCCAAGAACCTGTGCTTGGACTGCAGCCCTGAGAGGCAGAGCTGGCGGTGAGGGGAGAAGCTGGTGGCGGCTGCTGGCAGCTTTCTCCAGGAGTCCTGTGGCAGAAGTTGGGATTTCAGGGACCAGTGGATGAGGGGGACATGGGGACAAGGGGAGGGGGATAATACCGAGTAGAGGAGCTCACCCACTCCTTATTCTTCAACTACTTCCTTTCTAGCCACACCTGCCACAGTGTGCCAAGAACAGCTGCCTTAGTCTCCACATACCTTACCCCTTTGTCCCTGCAAGAGCCCTATTTTATGACTAAAACCCCCATGTTGCAGGTGACAAAGAGGAGGTTTATGGAGGTCACACAGTACACAAGGACCAGCAGCAGGGTTTGAGGACACGCAGCCTCATAGCTACTGAGCTGTTTATTGAGGGGCGGCCTTGGGTTGGGAGGCTGGAGGAGCAGGGTCCTTACCCTGTGGAGCTTACAGTCTAAGTGGGGGAGATGAAAATAAGACAGGACAAGGGTGATGGGGCTGCAGAGGAAGGGCACAGGGCACATCAGGGAGAGGGACCAGGGGGCCAAGCCCAGCAGGAGGAAGCGGGGCTGGCGTGGTGCGGGGGGGTGAAGAGGACGTGTCCTCCACTATTAGGGCCCTGCAGCCCGAGACAGCACAGCACTTTCAGGGCCTGCAATGTAGTGGATGCAGTGCATGGAGCTGGGTGGGGCCAGCGGTGGGCAAGGCCCACTTCTAGAGATGCTGGTGCAGGAATCCCACAAGAGAAGGCAGGGAAGGAGAGACAACCAGGATGTAAGGAGCCGTGGAGGAGGAGGTGTACCCAGCCCTCCTAGGTACACCTAGGAGGTGCGTACCCTCCCTGCTGTACAGGGGAGGATCACAGTCTAGAGTCCCAACAGCTGGCTCCACAATCTGACTGTGCCAAACCCACTATGAGCCCTTGGTTGGGTCACCCATGTTTAGGGGCTTCCTAGCATTAACGGAGCAAAGAACTGTCCCCTCCTTGCCTCCCGGGATTGCTTATGAGCATCTGGTGAAATTAAGACCATAAGGCCCCCCATTAGGGGAGGGGTCTTGTAGGACCTCAGGAGGCCCTGAGCAAATCCAGCTGCCTTTCCTTAAGGGACCCTGGATGCTCCCAACCAGCCCTCTAGCATGACCCAGCCGCGTGCCTGTGCAAATGTCACCTAGTCCTTCCACACTCCTTCAGAATTCCACTGCCCCCAAAGAGCAGGCAGCAGACATTAAACCCAGGTGTTTTCTGAAGGCACAGATATGGCCTTCAGAAATACTGCCTTTTCTGTCATTAGACCCTGTTTTACTGGAGGCAGCCATGAGTGAGGCTTAAGGATCTTTAGATTTATTTTATGAGAAGAACCAAAAGGATCATTTCACCCATCCCCAGGCATCCAGGCAACGCTAGGTTCCAGTCATGAAGGATAGGCCTTCTCTGTCAGGTAGGATGGTGTCACAGACACGTAGCATCAGGGAATTCTGAAGTCTGACTTGACCATAACCTGCTAAATCTTCAGTGTGGTGGTGATGCAGGGGAGGGGGGTTCCAAAGAGAAACATTGCTTCCTCAGGAAGAAACAGAAAGGAGCAGCCACTTACTGTTCTTGTGCTTGCCCACCCATCTCAGGTGACAGGGACCTCATCAGTGTGTGTGTGTGTGTGGCAGGGGGAATCCCTAGTGCCCTGCTCTGAGCATATTGCCCTTGAGCTTTCAACCCTCGGGTTCCCTTTTCTATATGAAGAATGGCAGGGTCAGCTGAGCTGACCAGATCTCTGGAGTCATTTCTTACCTTCAGCGTGTGCATGAACACACACACACACACACACACACACCCCACATCCTTGACAGCACCCATGCCAGGGGTCATGTCCAGGCTCATGCTGGCTCCCAGGGCCTGCAGCCTGGAAATTCCCGAGTCAGCTTTTCTGCAGACCCAGGGCCATGACTAGCACACTGCTGCCATTCTAAAGAGAGGCTCCAGCCGCGCGGGAGCAGGGCTTGCTGCAGCACTGCAGTGGCACAGCTTTGGGAGTGATATAGACGTCCTGGGGCTGGGGACAAGCGGAGGAAGGGAGGAGGAGGGGATTCGCTGAGGGTGTGGGGAACTTGCCAGGTTCAGCAGAATTGGTGGAGGTGAGCAGGGCTGACTGAGTGCCCTGACACACATGCCTACAGGATTTTTTTGGGGGGGGTAGGGGATCACTTCCTGGGTCAAACCCTAAACTTGCTTCAGGATGCAGAGCGTGCAGAACAGGAGGAAAACAGGAAGGAGCTGCTGCTGACTGTGAAGGAGGCTGAGGGGGTGAGGCAAGGATGAGGAGGGCAGGAAGGCCAGGGATGGCTAGTGGCCTGACACCTACAGGAATTCCACCTGCTGAGCTACTCCCCGAGGCCTTAGCAAGTGGGTGCTGAAAGGAGCATGAGGCACAGGGTGCAATGAGTCCAGGAGGGACACCAGGCTTCCAGGTCTCCCTGCCTCTGACCCTTCCCCTGCCCAGGGTGGGTGGAGGCCTTGCCTTCCCCATGAGAGAGAGTGCAGAGTGGGCCCGGTGGGGAGGAGCTGGTCTCCAGGGCAGAGCGCTTTTGGTGGGTCCTATCCCACAGCGAAAGCCAGCACGGGCTCCCCCGCTTGCAGACACCCTGCCTTCTTCCCTGCCTGGCTCACTCCACCTCCCTTTCTCCCCTCCCCAATTGGCCCAAGGAGAGCCCTGGGAGATGCAACCGATGCACCCGGATAAACCGATGCACCCGACCGGGGACTATGGGAGTCCTCTGGACAAACACCCACATCTCCCCTTCCCATCTAGAGTCTGCCTTTTGTTCCATCTCTCCTCTTCTCCCTCAACTCGGGGAAATCTTCATTAGTGTCCCCTGAAGCAAAACCTTCCTCTCCTACCCCTCCCCTCACAGTTCCACCGAGCGCAGGGAGGTCCCCTTCCCCGCCTGCCCCTCCCCCAGCCAATCCCCGCACCCAGAGGCTCTTAAAGCTTGTGGGTGGCGGGATGGGGTGGGAAGTGTCGCAGGAGGACACTGAGCGAGCGTGGACTCCTCCACTGAGCTGGGGGACCCCCTGGGAAGCCCCAAGGGGCTTGTGGCCAAACCTGCCCCGCCCGACCTAAACTTCTGTAACCCCCGGCCAGGTTAAACCCCTTGTCCCCAGTGCACACTTCTCCCCTCCCCCTCGTCCCTCCCTCCTCGCTGGCTTGGCCATCCCTACTGGAGACCGCGGGCGGAGCGGAGGCGGCCTCCCCGCACGGGATCGCTTGGGGCGGGGTCCCTGCGGTCTGCGGGATCACCCTCCGAGGGGCCTGCTCCGGCTGTGTGCAGGCGGATGTGAGGAGCATGTCAATTGGCGGGCGGGGGAAGCGGGATCAGGTTGTTACTACTGCAGAGAGAGAGAGAGGGAGAGAGAGAGAAGAGCGAGCAAGAGAGAGAGAGAGAAAGCGCTAGCAAGCGAGGGAGCTGCGGGCGGGAGGAGAGCCGCAGCGGCCCGGCCGGCTGCGAAGTGGGAAGAGCGACCTCGACTTCGGGACCCCGGTGGTCCCCTGCGTTCTTCCTGTCCACCAGCTCACACCCAACTGCCCCGGAACGTCCCTGGTAAGAGGGAGCCCAGGCGGGACACCTTGCGAGGGCAGCCCTGGGTCCCCAGCAAGCCCCGCCTCGACCACCAGCAGCTTTCCCAAGGGACTGGACCGTGGGCGGGTGGGTGGTCGCCAAACTGGGACCTTCTGACTTTCTGGGCTTGGCGCCCACCACTGAATGAACTAACTGCAGGACGGTGGCCATGGTGGAGCCTGGGTTCCGGAAATCCACTCGCTTGGTTAGTCCCTGGGGAGGTGGCCTGAATTACCCCGGGAACCCCTCGCCCTTCGACCTGTCTTCCCTCCTCGGGAGCCCAGGATGGGCGCGGGGAGAAGTCGGGAGAGGCCGTGGTGCCTCCGCGGTGGGACCTGGAGACTAAATGGGAAGCTGAGGCGCTCGCTGCTGAAGGGGCGAGGAGGTGGATGAAGTGGGTGTGCGGTGAGAAGTGGGTGCGGGGCACGTGGGACCCCACCCGCCCGCGCCGCAGTGAGGATGAGTTGAAGGAGTCCGCGCGCGCGCGCGGTTCCTGGAGCCCGGGAGCCCGCTGGACCAAGTGGGGCGCGCTGGGAACACCGGCGGTGCGCGGGGCTCACTGCCCTTCTGCACCGCCAGCCTGCTGTAGCCATCCGGGACTATAAGTCCCTCTTAACGTCTTTTGCCCTGTCCTCTCCCTAGAACTTTTCATACTCCTGCCAGCTCCGTGGCTCTGTGCATTGGAGGAAGCAGGGTCCCAGGGATCCTGGCAAGCCCAGGAGCTTAGAGAGAACAAGAATGGGGGTGGGGAAGGGGCGGCTGGGCAATAGACCGAGTGCCCTACTCAATTAGTTCTGTGACCTTGGGCAAGCTGCTGTACTTCCCTAAATCTCTGGATGATGGAGGCGCGTGGTGCACCGGGCAGGAATGGGAACGAGGTGGGGGAGGGTTCTCTGTGAACAAGCTCCTGGGTGAACCTGCCTGAGCCTCTGCACCTGGAAATCCGCTGCTTTTTGATCGCTGGCCTCTCTATATTGCGAGTTCAGCGCACACTTTCGGGGGTTAGGGGTGACAGTGTGGAGCTGCGAACCCATCCTCCCAAGGAGGGTCTGAAAGTTTCCATCCTGACCTGTCCTATGACATTAGGTGACTTTCCCTTTTCTGGCCTCAGTATCTTCATCTGTCAAATGGGGATTTGGAACTGATGGAATCTGAGGTCTCTCCCAGTCCCAACACCTGCTGGCCCCAGCATGCAAGTGAGGCCCATTAAAGGAATAGGGCTGGAGTGTAGCTGGGTAGGGTGACCTAGTCTCTGGGGAGACTGTAGCTCCCTGACCCTCTGCAAAGGCAGCAGGACCAGGAGGGTTCAGCTCGCTTATCTGTCATCCTGTTCCCCTCTCAGGACAGTCTGGTGGGAGGATGGCCAAGTTCTAGCACCACACACCTTTCCGTGGAGGGCAGAGCCTCCCCTAGGAAAAGTGTCCCTGTGACAGACAGGAGACAGTAGGTTAAAGGGGAATATCAAGGTCATCTGTCTGCCCCCCTTTCTCCAGGCAGGGCTGCATTCTCCTTAGACAAAGACGCAGCAATCCTCTCTATCTAGAAAGATCTCCACCACAAGAGCCTATAATGTGCCATTGTGTCGCTCTGGAGAAGTCTGATCCACCCTTTTCTGGATGGGCTTTGCTTCTGTCTTCAGTTGAGATGCACTGCTAGCCTGCACTGGGCCTCAGGTGCTGCGGGGTGTCCTGGTTTAAGACAGGAGAGCTGAGTTTAGTCTACATGCTTTGCCGCCTGTTTCTGTGACCTTGTGTGACCTTGGACAAGGCCCTCTTTTGCTTCCCTCACTTGTACATTACGAAGGTTGAGCTAGATAACCCTGTAGATTTGTGGCTGAAGTTTGGGCTTGGTGCCCAAGTGGCAGGAAGTGGGCTTGACCTGGTGCTGAGAGCAGGTAGTCTCTCCTGCTCATCCCTAGAGTGAGACTTCAGGAAGTCCTGGCTCTTCTGGTTATTAGCTGTGTGACCTTGAGCAAGTGCTTTTATAGCTTTGAGCTTCATTGATTCAACTGTCAAAACACAATAATCATGAGGGTTTGGGGGTTGTTACCAGGATTAAGCAAGAAACATGTGAAATGCTTGGTGTATCCTCTAACCTCTCACTCAGGGGCAGCTATTGTTAGCCGTATCAAGCAGGTCTCCTGGGCAGCTGTGACAGGCGGGAGCAGAGATTTGTGGACTTGGCGGTATGATTTCCCCTGCATTCCAGAAACTTCCCTGCAGACTGGGAGCCTCGGCCCTGTTTTGGGGAAGTTCCCCTGCGGTAGGAACTTCATGGCAAAGAAAGGGAGCGCAGCTTTCTTAGAAACTCACACCTATTTTCCTCTGGTTCTCCCTTTTCCACCCTCTGCCACCTCTGGTCCCTTTTGTTGTTATGACAAAATGGTCCTTTTACTCCACTCCATGAGTCTTCCAGGAATGAGCCAATTGAGGACCTGAGAGGGTTGAGACCATCTGTCCCTGGAGTGAGCAGCCAGAAGCAGGTCCCCCAGGGTTGGGTTGGAGGGCATGGCAAAGCGACTGGGTCATTCTTGGAGGGACTCCCAGGATCCCAGGGCCAGGCCAGACTGGATGTGCCGGTAGAGGGCTGGCCAGGCCAGGGTTTGGGTTACCCCAGGCTCACTGCAGGACCTTAGGTAAGACACACCCCCCTCTGGGTCTCAGGTTCCTCATGTGTGAAGTGAAAGTCTGGTTTAGATGGATCAGAGTCCTGGCGCTAGTGCCCTGTGGCCTTTTAGCTCTGCCTTTGCTGAGCTGTGGTGAGTGTGGCGGAAGGTTTGTTTAGGTCAGTTGGGCTTTTAGTGCTCACTGCCCTTCAGTTCCACTTTATGACAGCCTGGGGAGAGATGAAGAGCAAAGCCTTTGCAGATAGACATATCCAGGTTCCTGTCTGGGCAATAGGGTGAATTTACTGAATCTCTCTGAGCCTCAGTTATCTCACCTATGAAATGGGGATAATTTTTGCTACCTCTTAGGGGTTCTTATGAAGATTACAGGGAATGATTTATGCAAAACTCCTGGAATGTGGGGGGTTCCTAGTGTGATAGTAGGTGCTGTGCACGGTGTGGGTCTTTGAGGTTCTGTGGCATCACAGGGGGGCTCAGGTCAGAGGAAGGGCAGGGAGGGACAGAGCTCACAGTTTTGCACTATGCACAGGCTTCCAAGAAAATTCTCCAGTTCCCTGTGTCCCCCACCCGCTTCCCTGCTGTGCTCTCCAGGAGTTTGTGTGCATTGGTCCTTGTCACCTGGCCTTCAGAGGGGAAGGGCACCACTGCAGGGGACTGCAAGGCTAAGCCTGAGTCTGTCAGAAGTGGGCAGGCCAACAGAAGGCTCCGGGTGATGAGGGACACAAGCTGGGGGCATGACATCCTTCCATTCAAGATTAGTCATGAGGACAGGGCTGTGAAATGAGGTCCTGGAGAAAAGGCTGGGAGCCGGGCGTGGCCACATTGTGTTAGGCAAGGGAACCTCACAATTTGGCACTGAGAGGGGCTTTAGGAATGGTCCCATCCAATGCTCTGATTCTGATTTGGGGGAAGCTGAGGTTCAGAGAAGAGGAGCACCTTGCCCAGGATCACACAGCATGTTAGCACCAGTGGTGGAGCTGAGCTGGCACTTGTGGACCCTCTGTCTAGTGCCATTTCCATCCTCCCACTTATGCACTGGACAGTCATTTTCTGTCTCTTCTAAAATCAGAGCACAAGGTGCAATACTTTGATGGCAGCAGAAAGGACATGAGTACTGATACGAGGGAGCTTCCTGATCCAGATACCGAGATCATTGAGTCCAACACTCCCGTTTTGCAGATGAGAATGCTGAGGCTCAAGAACATTAAAAAACTAGCATAAAGTTATCCCATGTCAGAGACTTAAATTCCAGCCCCAAGCTCTGCTCCTTATACCAGCTATGCTGTTCTGCATCTCTTGGGTCAGACATGCCACACAGCTGCAGGTCAGACAGAACGTGAAAATAAACCTGGATGGGCTTGAGGAAGGGGAGACAGGACATGGGACAGCTGAAGATCAAAGACAGAAATATCACTCTCAAGACCCCGGCTGGCTTTCTTGGCCGCCTCAGTTGGCCTCTGCTCTGAGCTGCTGGGCTGACAGCCTGCCGGCCCTCGAGGGGACAGAGACAATAGCCATCCCCTCCACCTCAGTTCCACGGGCAATGCTGAGTGAAAGAAAGTCAATATTTGCCCAGTGGCAAAGGACAGGCTGTGAGTCTGAGTCGGGATGGGGTGGGGGGAGTGGTTCTGAGGCCTGGGGGCGGGAGGGCACTTGACTTCTAAAGGAGGCTTTGGATTTTCCGCATTAAATAACCCTTTGTGTGTCAGTGTGTTCTGAGTGTCTCTGGGCCCAGTTGCCTGCCTCCTAGAAGCCCTGATTCCTAATAAATTTCCCTTATTGTTCAGAGCTGACGCCTCCCTGTGCCCCCAACCCCAGCTTCCAGCTCCCTGGAGAAATGGGACTTTTGAAGCTTTTGCAGAAAGGCCTGGGAGCAGATGGTCCATTGAGTGGGTCTCAGGCTGAAGCGGGGAGAAGGCTGGCTTCCTTATCTGGGCCCCCAAGCGGAGGGAAAGACAGGTCTTGGCAGGTCAAGAGAGGCTGCGAATGATTTTTTTCCCCCTGCCTTTGTGTGGTTGTCCCTTCTCTGAATCCTGCTCGCTTTCTCTGTGTCCTGAGATGGCAGAAGAGGTATGGGGAGGAGAGCCAGGGAGCGCAGGCTTTCCCCAACTCCAATGAAATTCTTGAACCAGTAGCAGCCGCCGGCTGCTTTAATGGTTTTTGCAATTGCTGCTGTTGCTCACAGAATTGTGTCTTAGCAATTTAACCAAGGGTGCATTTGGAAGCAGAAGCATTTCTAGTACAAGGTAATGGAGTTGTGCTGCAGCAGGAAGGGCTTATGTCAGATACGAGGAAGGACTTCCTACGGTGGGAGTTATCAGCTCTTGAATCTGCTAGATGGGCAACTATGGGAGGTGATCTACTAAGCTCGCTTGCTCTCTCAGGAATCAGCCAACATTGTGATCTGCCCCTGAAAGGGGCCATGGTGACATTCCCAGAGATCAGTGCAACTACCCAAGTCTAAACCTGAGGGCAACCCTGAGTCAATCACCAGGGCTGGCAGTCTCAGGAGATCACACAGCCAGAGTGACCTCCTAAGCCCTGTTTTGCCTCCACTGTGGGCTGAGGGAAGCTTGGCTGTGTGACTGAAGGAGGGATGGAGGGCAAGAAGGCCCTTACCTGGCCTCAGCCCAGCCAGCCTGGTGGCCAGGACAGATACCGCAGCACCTAGGAGCGGCCAGCACGAATGTCTCTCAAAGCCGCAGCTCCCAGTGGGCTGGCCGAGGCTGCCAGCTCCAGGCTTGCCTTCAACCGGCTCCCCACGGCTTGGCCCAGACTTGAGAGCAGCCGGTGCTCAGAGACAGATTGCAGCCTGTCCCCGTGCCCCTCCCCCAGCACATGGCCCCTGCGCACAAGCACAGTCCAGAGCCCAAACTAAGGTGGACTTCTGCACCGTGCTCTGTCTTGGGCAGACAACTGGGGCCCATGGGGGACCCCAGCTCATCTTCTGTGAAGTAGGAGCCCTGTGCCCTGCCAGTGTGAGACCTTAGATGCCAGGGCTGTGTTGCCCATGTTCAAATTCAACTCCTCTAGTTTTTTAGCTGTGGGGCTTTGACTAATTTATTTAAATACTATTACCTCAGTTTCCTCACCTGTAAAGTGGAAATGAAATAGTTTGGACATCATAGGGTCCACATGCAAATTTAATGTATTAACAGTTACATCCAGCTCTAAGGATAGTCAGTACCAGAGACAGGTGCTATAAAAATAAAGACTTAGTTATAAAGTGCTACCAAAATTGTTATCATGGTGTTTCTTAATAGAAAGGGACTTTTTTCCCCTTTTTTTGGTACCAGGGATTGAACCCAGGGGCTCTTAACCACTGAGCCACATCCCCATCCCTTTTTAAAAATATTTTATTTAGAGACAGGGTCTCGCTGAGTTGTTTAGGGCCTGGCTAAGTTGCTGAGGCTGACCTTGAACTGGCGATCCTCCTGCCTCAGCCTCCTGAGTTGCTGGGATTACAGGCGTGCACCATGAAAAGAGACATTTTGAAGATACAGAAACTTAGTACCAGAACTGGGAGTGGAATGAGGCAGAATGTGACTAGATTTGATTAGAAGGATCTAGAACCCAGTGTGGATCCACCATGAATCTACATGACTACAGGCAAACCGTTTCTTCCCATTTCTGGACCTCTGTGGTGCTCATCTACAAAGGTGGAGAAGAGGCCTCCTCCCTCACCTCTCCTGAGATACCCTGTGCATCCGTGAGGTGGGTGTGGTCTGAGGAAGCCAGCAGGTGTCACGGATGCACAGGCTCTTCCTGTCTCAGCTCTGGGCCTCACACAGGCTTCCTGGCTGAAGCCCTGGCATGTTGGTCTTTCTACAAATGGCACCAAACCCAGTGGGCCACTCTCCCAAGGAGGCCAGCTTTGGCTGAAACTGGGCCCTCATTTTCTGTTCTTCATCACTTGGCCAGGAAAAGGGACGATAGTCTTATGTCTCTGCGTGTTTTTAGCAGGGGAGCATCCAGTCCACAGGTGAATGGGCAGAGAGCTGGATGAGGGAGCCTGCCTTCAAACGGGGCTCCCGGCTGAGAGCCCCAGGGGATGCCTCCTTGGGACATCAAACGCAGGAGCCCCTGCCCTGCTGCCCGCCAGTGCAAGGGTGCTGCTCAGGAGCAGGGCATTGACTCCATGCACATCCAGTGCCTTTCCTGCTGGGGAAGCCAAGGCCCCCGCTGATGGCACCCTTATTTTTCACTTGCCTCCTTCCCAGGGCGGAGGGTGGAGCCAGGCGGACCTCTGACAGTACTAGATGGATGATTAGGCCATTGGCCTCTCAAATTATACCCAACATCCTCTGCCAAGGATCTCAGCGGTGACCAGGCTGTTGATGCCCAAGGAAGCAATTGAAGGATGCCTACTGCCCATCGCCCTCCTTCCTGGTCCTCTGGAGTGAGGCCAGGGATGGACAAGCGAGGCCACTTTATTTCAGAGTTACTCAGGGCCTTGGAAATGCCTTCTTTGGGAACTGTCCTCTGAGCTTCCTCCCAAGTATATTTCACCAAGAGCCCCAGAGATGAGGTTGCTTGGCCAAGGTCATCTGGAAAGTCAACTGTGAGCTCATGGCCTGGAGTCTGCTGTATTTCATCTGCCCCATTCTCCAGACTTTCCTAAAGAAGACTTCAGCATTGGCTAGAAATATAGAGATGTTTGATGCCTGTCCTCTGTGACCTTGGTCCTGATCCCAAATCCTCTGGACATCATCCCTCCACAAGTTGGAAGTGTTTAGATGAGATAACAGGTAGAACTTCCAGAGTAGTCTCATTGGGACAGGCAGTGGAGGCTTTTCCCAGGAGATTTAAGAGCAGACCTGGTCTTCATGAGTCTGGACTGGATTAATTCTTAGGGGAAACTTTAGAAAAAGAGCCCTAGACTTGCAATTAAAACAACAACAAGGGGCTGAAGTTGTAGCTCAGTGGTAGAGCGCTTGCCTAGCATTTGTGAGGCACTGGGTTCGATTCTCAGCACTGCATATAAATAAATGAATACAATAAAGGTCCATCAACATCTAAAAAAAATTTTAAAAAGGGATAAGTTTTTAAAAACAACAAACAACCACCACCAACAACAATAACAACAACAACAGCAAATGAAACTGTAAAACCAGTTCCCGCAACCTACTAACCTCGTGAGTTTGGGCAAGTTGCTAAATTTCAGAGCCTCATTTCTGAATTAAGATTGGTACTACTTATTATCTTATTTACAGAGGTTTATAAATATCTATTTACTTAAAAAAGAGCTTTGTTGAGATAGAACTCATATACCATACGATTCACCCATTTAAAATGCACAATTCAATGACTTTTAATATAGTCACAGAATTGAGCAACCACCACCAAATCTAATTTTGGAACTTTTTTTTTCACCTCCATAAGAAACCCCTACACAGCAGGGCGCGGTGGTGCAAGCCTGTAATCCTAGCACTTTGGGAAGCTGAGACAGGAGAATTGCAAGTTCAAAGCCAGCCTCAGCAATGGCAAGGTGCTAAGCAACTCAGTGAGACCCTGTCTCTACATAAAACACAAAATAGGGCTGAGGATGTGGCTCAGTGGTCAAGTGCCCCTGAGTTCAATCCCCGGTACCAAAAAAAACCCCCACAAAACAGAAAACACTATTCCCTTGTCTCCATTCTAGCCCTAACCAGCGAATCATCTACTCTCAGTCTCTATAAATTTGTCTCTTCCAGTTTCAGATAAATGGAATCATACAACATGTGTTCTTTTATGATCTTTGGTGTTTTTTTTTTCCACTTACACAATGCTTTCAAGATTCATTCATGCTGTAGCGTGGATCAGTACTTCATTTTTTTTTATTGTCGCATAACATTTTGTGGTAGGGATGTACTGCATCCCGTTGATCCATTCATCAGCTGATGGACGTTTGGATGGACTGTACTTCGCAGTGACTATGAATAATGCTGCTATAAATATTTCTGTAAAGGTTTTTGTAAGGACATGCATTTTCATTTCTCTTGGGGGTATACCCAGGATTGAAATTGCCATTCAAATAGTCTATTTATTTTTAAATAAGGAATATTTATATAGGTCCTGTTTTAAGGTTTTTTTTCTGGATTTTTGTTTGTTTGTTTTTAGATGTTGATGGACCTTTATTTTTATTTGCTTATTTATATGTGGTGCTGAAACTCAAACCCAGGGCCTCACACATGCTAGGCAAGTGCTATACCACTGAGTTACAACCCCAGCCCTGTTTTTAAATATTTTATATTATATTTTATAGGTGCTATCATTATGCCCATTTTCCAAAGGGAGGAAACTGAGGCATCATTTGCAGGATGTCAAGGAATCTGTCCCAGGACACTCAGCTAATATGGTCAGGATTTGGACCCTGGCAATTAGGTCCTTAGGTTTTTTTGTTTGTTTCTGTTTTTCTTTTTGTTTTTTTAATACCAAGGATTGAACTCAGGGGCACTCGACCACTGAGCCACATCCTCAGTCCTATTTTGTATTTTATTTAGAGACAGGGTCTCACTGAGTTGCTTAGCACCTTGCTAAGTTGTTGAGGCTGGCTTTGAACTCGCGATCCTCCTGTCTCAGCCTCCCGAGCTGCTGAGATTACAGGTGTGCATGCGCCGGCCTGGGCCCTCCCTTTATTCCATATTCCTTTCTTCCCAGAACCTGCGGTGGGTGCTCCACTGTGCTCCAGGGACGGTGCCAAGTGTGTGATGTACAGGACGGTGTGTTCGACCCTGTGTGGTAGGGTTTTTAGTGTCTCTACTTTATGGATGGGGAAACAAGTCCAGAAGAGGAAGATGACTTCTCCAAGCTCACAACCCTGGTCAGAGCAGCAGGAGGGTTTGAGTGGGGACCATTTGGTCCCAAAGCCAGCATCACTAGTCGGATAAGAAAGAGACACAAAGGATTTCTGAGGGGCGTCAAGTCCAAAGAAACCGGGTGCACTGTGTCTGGGCAGGTTGGCTTGAGCTTCTCCAGGGCAGGGCTGTGGCTGTCTCTGCCCATTTCACCCTGTGCAGAGCACGGTGGTGCCTATTTAGTGGCACCTTTGAACCTCCCTCGGCGCCACAGCCTGCCCACTGAGCATCGGTGACAGCGACGATGCCAAGCAGCCTTCCTCCAGGTTGCAGAGCCTGCCTCTGGGGCGCTGAGCCGAAGTCCTCAGCGCCCCTCCCCCTCTCGCCTGCACCTCTCACTATTTTTAAGTTCCGTGGGCTTAATGAGCCGCCTGCCACGGCAACTCCTCAGCATTCACCTTTTCCTCTAAGGAACCTCGGGGATCTTGGTTGAGCTCCCTTTTCACCTGCAGCCCCTCAGGAAGCCAGAGCCTCATCTCCCCATCTGGATTCAGACTTGGCTGCGGAGCCCCCCTCTGCAGCCTGTCTCTGACTTCTGGTGGTGGCCACCCTGCGGGGTACAGGCCCTCAGGGAACCGGCCTCATCTCCTTGTGCCACCTTTGGTCTCCTTCCTATCCCCACCTTGAGCCATTCCTGTGAGGATGATGACCTTACAGAGAGGATTGGGGAGCTCCCTGCATGATTGTTGGTGGCTTCCTGAGGAAGAGCTGCCTGGGGGGCTGCAGGGCTGTGGAATGTGGCCAGTTGGCAGCAAGGCCTGGGCTGGCGGTGGCAGAGATTTAGAGACTCTCAGAGTTGGAGAGGGAACCTTGAAGTTGATCTAGGCCAATGCTGTGTCCCCCAACTGACATCCCTCCTAGTAGTGGCTAACCTCGGCTTGAATATCCCCAGTGATGGGACACTTGTCATCTCCATCGGATGGTGCTGACTATGCAAAAATTCTTATTCATTTTGGGCCTAAATTGGTTGTCCCACACCAAGAAGAGGGGACACTTCCTACCCCCCACAGTGGGTTCATCTGCCTCCAGCCCTTACTGCTGTGGAGAAGGAGAAGGGGAGCAGAGAAACTCAAGGTCCCTCTTCATGGGGACACACAGCGTGGTGTCTTGGGCAGAGGCAGAGGCACCTCCCAGGGCTGTGGAGATGTGGTGTGATCTTAGCTCTCAGGGGACTTGGCTTGAGGAACAGGGTCACTGAGAAGAGATGAGAAGCTTTTTTGAAAAAGCTGGAGTCAGGCCCTGAAGCCCTTCCTGCTCATGTGATTGAGGGTCTTGAACCTGTGGCAGAAAATCAAAGTACTGAGACAAACCAGCTCTGTCTATGGAGACCATTACATGCAGTGCCTGCTACCAGCTCTCGGGACTTGGGTTCTGGTAGAAGCCACACCAGGAATGCCAACTACGTGTCAGCCAGGGGTCATGCCACAGGGTGACTGAAACCCCCTAAGACTCCAGAGAGCCACAGATGCTCCCAGCCCAAGGGTTTGGCCAGCTAGGAAGAGCTCTGGACTGGGAACCTGGCTCCGCCCTCCCAGTGCCATGACCTTGGGCAAGTCACTTCTTCTGACTTTACTTTCCTGGCTGTCAAGCATGTTGTGTGGCCCTTCAGAAGTGCTGTGGGTGTCTGGGCTTGAGGTTCTAGAATGCCATATCCGTGGGTGGATGTTCTTCATCTGGGCTGTGCTCTGAAAGGCCTGATGTCCTCATTAGTCATATGAAGGTGACAATCCTCTGTTTGCTTTATGTTCCCTCTCCTCTGGCCCAGGGCAGGGAGGTGAGAGGCCTGGGTGTTTTACTCTTAGTCAGACAGGGGCCATTCCTGCTGCTTGCTGGCCAGTGCTGGGCATAGAAAAAGCCTCAACTCCTGGAAGTTGGAGCCTGGAGGTTCTGGAGCCTGGCCCGAGGGGCTTTCCACCCTCGGCCAGGCTCTGTGAAGCAGGTCCCTGAAGGGAGGCTCCCTGGAGCCAGGGACAGCGCTCTTCTGCACCATCACCTTCCCAAGGCAGCTGTCATCTCCGCGTCTTCCAGGGTGGAGGCCCCAAGTGGGGCCATTTTGGTTGGTAGTTGTGAGATGCCTGTCCAGGCATCCCTGCGAGGTCTGTCCTTGGCTTGGACCTGGCCAGCCCCTCTGAGCCCACTCTTGTCTCCTCCAAAACCTTGGCTCAGTGCTGCTCTTCCAGGAAACCTCCCTAGAGTGGAGTTCTGGGGGGCTCTGTGTCTCTGCCTGTGGTCTCTAGGCAGGACACTTGCATGTCTTGGGTGAGGCAGGTTAGAAACATGGTGCCCATGTTCTGGGCAGGGCCCATATTTTTCTATATGGTGTCCTCCAGCATGCAGGCAGCTGGAGTGTGTGGGTGCCGGGCTGGATCAGCCCCCAATCCTTTCTCCTTTGCACGATGTTTTTGTTTTTGTTTTTTATTTTTCTTTTCTTTTCTTTTTTTTTTTTTTTTTGTGGAGGGTACTGGGGATTGAACTCAGGAGTATTCGACTACTGAGCCACATCCCCAGCCCTATTTTGTGTTTTATGTAGAGACAGGGTCTCACTGAGTTGCTTAGCACCTCGCTGTTGCTGAGACTGGCTTTGAACTCGCGATCCTCCTGCCTCAGCCTCCCAAACCACTGGGATTACAGGTGTGAGCCACCATGTCCAGGTTGTTTTTCTTTTTGATTGACTTATAATTTAGATCCAGCAAAGTGCACAACTTATTGGTATATGCACCTATATAAACACCAAAGAAATTCTTTGGTGGTGGGGGGTCCCTGTGTCCCCTCCCAAGCCCTGCTCATCCCTCACATGTAACCAGTCTCTGTCCTCTGTCACCATGGATAGTTGTCTAGTCTTCTGGGCTTTCCTCCCTTCTGTGGCTAGGCCTCAGTTTCCCTTCCATTTCTTCTTTCTCTACAAATTCTCTAAATGTTGATGTCCCCAAGGCTCATCTCTTTTTATACCCACACTCTCCCCCAGGTGACTATTTTCCCCGTCCCCTTTTCCCCTTGCAACAATGACTTCCAGAGCCCCAGCCCCACACGTGGCCACTCCTGCATGACACACCTGCCCACCCAGCTGCCCACTGGGATTGTCACTGGTCTGCTGACACTAGCTCTGCTCTGGGGTCCCCTTGGGGGGTCTGGGCAGCATTGTCTTGTTGAATTCCAGTTTCATCCTCTGTAGGCTGGGATGGTGGCTAGAGGAGGAATAGCCAGACCCTGCTACCTTCTATCAGGAGGAAGGGCCGGACACCCACACATCACTTAAAATTTGAGCAACCAAAATGGAGATGTAGCAGCGCCAGGTGCCAGGTGCCAAGAGATGCCTGAGCATCAGGGAGGCAGCTGGAGGCATGGCAGTTTCTGGACACAAGCAGAGAAGAAGCCAGGGACAGCACTGTGGCTCAGAGAGAGGACTTGGTCAGAGCTGGGCCTTGAGGAGGCTGCCTGGCTGGGCCTGGGTGGGAAGAGGCTAGCTAATCAAGGGAAGCCTTGCTGTGGGTACAGGGGCCTGATTCTACCAGAAAGTACAAAAAAGGGCATTGAGCTTAGCCTGGGCCATGATAGTGTGACTAACAGGAGGCCCCCTACCTGCCCCCACTGGAGCCATCCCTGGTTGCGCCTGGCAGGCCTGTTCCCAGCAGGATTGAGAACCAAATATAAACATAATGTTGTTCTTTACATACATCGTTCCTAGACCCAGTAACCCTGTGAGGAAAACTCTATTCTGATTCCCATTTTGCATATGGAGTAATAAGCCACAGAGGGTTGGCACCTGTGCAAATTCCCATGGCTAACACTGTCAGAGCTGAGACCTGTACTGGTCTGTCTGCCACAAGTCCAGGTGCAAATGTACCCACGTGGCTCACCTGCTGTTTGACTTGGCTTCTCTTCCTCAGGAGAGCTGGATACTAGTTGGATCCACATCGAATTCCAAGTTGGGACTTTCCAGTATGGAATTTTCCCCCAGTGTACGCCGCCTCCACCCTGTGGGCATGAAGAGGCTCTGGTTCCTCCCTCCAGGCCCCTATTTTCCAGGTCTTTCCCAGCCCTGGGGTCTGGCAGAAGAAAGTTGGCTTCTTTGGGGGATCTAATTGTGCTCCTGGGACTTGCATGACCTACTTTAGTTTGTGGAGACCATGAGCTGTCAGAGGTGTTGGTGATAATGGGCACCTCCATCTGAAGAGTGACTGACACATCTATGTCCCTGGGCCTGCCTGGCATCTGGGAGGAGGAGGCACTTACAGAAAAGGGAAGATCAGGCTGCCTGCTCCTTGGCTGGCTCCTCCCTGGGTGCCAGCTGCCATTGCACACTGAGAGCAGACGGGGCTCCCCAGACGTCTCCCAGCCCCTTCTGGCCGGCAGCTTGCCCACAGATGAGACAGTCCACTTTTGGGGTGTGCACCTCTTTTCATCCCTCAATAAAAATGAAATGTCCCAGATATGAATGAACAGCCTTGTTCATACCCTGCTTGGCCTCAGTTTCTTCTTCCCTAAAATGGGATGAATAGTGACTACAACGGAGGATGGGGTTAAAACGAAATGCAGCATTGGCATTTAGTGGACAGCACTGAGGGTCTCCTCCCCCTGCCCAGTACATCCCCGCACAGGGCCCTGAGCCTTTGTGACCATCAAACCCCATTAGACCTCACTTCCCAGTGCTTGAGAGCTGGCTTTAGCTGTTTTGGAAAGAGTCTTGGGCTGGGTACACCAGGAAGTCAACCCAAGTTCACAGTGAGGCCTTGGCTGTCTCCTCTGTCAAGTGGCAGGAATCACATCTCCATTTCTACAGAGGTCTGAGTTTATAGTTTCCCTGGTGAGCTACTTAGGGACAGGATTGGATTTTATTCATCTTGTATTATCAGTGCTTAGCACAGGTCCTGGCATAGGATTTGGAGGAAATGAAAGTAAGGATCAAAGTCCAGTGTGGTGGCACACACCTGTAAATCTCAGCTACTCCAGAGGCCGAAGCAGGAGAATGACAAGTTCAAGGTCAATCTGGGCAACTTAGACCCTGTCTGAAAATAATAAAAAGGATTGGAATGTAGCTCAGTGGTAGAGCACTTGCCTCAAATCATGAGGCCTTGGGTTCAATCCCCAGGACTGAAAACAGAAAAGGAAGGAAGGAAGGAAGGAAGAAAGGAAGGAAGGAAGGAAGGAAGGAAGGAAGGAAGGAAGGAAGGAAGGAAGGAAGGAAGGAAGGAAGGAAGGAGAAAGGTGAGGATCAGATGAAAAAGCAGAGTGTGAACAGACATGCCCAGGGTTATTTCAAGTCTAGATAGATGGGCATTGATGAAGGAAGTGGTCTTTGTGCCCTTCCTGAGCCTGTGGCCCTGGCAGGTCTGCTTACCCACTTCTCCCGCTCTGGCAGTGTACCCCAAGGCCACAGGCCCGCCAGCCCACCACTCACCACCACTGGGACCTGGGCATGAAGGTGTGGCCTAGACAGGTGCACTCAGCTCCTCCTCCCTGAAGCAGGGAGCTTGATGGACAGAGGTTTCCAGAGGGGAGGGGCCAGTGCCTGGTGAGACCCCGCCACACACACACACTGACCACCTAGTCACTTGCTGCCAGGCTCAGCAGCTCCTCTGAGGCAGGGATGGTAGCAGCTAGGGAAACCCAGAGGTGAACAAGACAGCAGCCCTCGTACCTCTCAGCCCTTATGGTCCTCCAGGCGGAAGCAATGTAGTCTCCAGGAGAGGAACATGCAGAGACAGGAGAACTCGGAGCCTGTCTCCCTGGCCACACACCCTGGGCAGCACCTTCTCCTCCTGGACAGCTCCTGGGCCAGCAGTCAGAATCCCTGGCTTGGCTAGCACTGTAGCCGCCTTCCAGGGACGTGGGTCTTCTGACCTTGTACACATGGTTAGTATGGACTCGGTTCTACCAAGAGGACTAAGGAAAGGAAATGGACATTTGTTTAGGCTCCACTCTGGCAGCACATGCTTTTTTAGGCCTCATAACATTCCTGTGAGACAAGTACCTTCCCCTCTGTCTGGCTGGGGAAGTGATTCCCAGAGCCACGATCTCCTCTCCCAGGGCTGCAGGGCCTCCCCTTGTGGGATGGGAAAGCAGAGCTGGCTGCTTATCACTGCCCCACCCCCAAGGGCCACTCAGGTTCAGAAGCAGAAGTCCCCAACCATCTCAGAAGGTCATATTGGAAATGCCGAGGGGGCTGTCCTGGAAGATGCACATGTCCTGAAGATGTCTACTTTCCAAAGGATAGGAAGCAGGGGCCAGGAGCCTGGACTCCTGCTATCATGTGTAGGTCCCAAACTCAGGCCACAGACAGAGATCCCTCCTCACTTGAAAAAATTGCAAAGGATGACAGAGATGCTGTAGGGAAGGGGGCTGATGGCCCTGTCACTCCTCCAGCCCTAAGACTGTGGTTCTGTGACCCACACTGGACCGTTCCCCTCATTATCCAAGTACAGGGATTTTGACTACCACCATGGCTCCTGGACAAGCGGTGTGGCCAGAGACCCTAGTTCTCCCTTTCCTAGGGCTTCTTGTGTTCCCACATATGTCTGTGTAACACACCCGCACACTACACCCGCACACTACACCCGCACACTACACCCGCACACTACACCTGCACACCATACCTGCATGCCTGTTTGCACATGTTCGTTGTACCTGATCGTGCATGTTCACACCCACATGTGGTGTTTGTACTCATGTTTCCCCACATGTGTGCACACACAGCCTTTCTGCTACTCCCCTGTCACTGTCCTGCATCTCAGCCGGGCCTGAGAAATGGAGAGCAGACCCCTCTCCTGGTGCTGGGCTAGCAATCGTCTCTGTTGCTGATGTTCTGCTCTATTACTTGGCTAATAGAGCTTCCCTCTGCCTCCTGCCTCCCAGCAGTTGCCTACCTCCTCCTTTCCAGGGCCTGAGCATTGACTCTGGCCTAGGAGTCAGTCAGCCTGGCTGGGATGCCCTGCTGTGTGCAGAGGTGGGCATGAGGTATGGTGCTGGTGGCGAAGGTGCTGGGGGCAGGCTGCGGCTCATGAGGGCCACCAGGGGGCGCTGCTGGGCCTCAGAAGCTAGCCCTGATAGGGGGTGGGGAGCTCTGGAGTCCCTAACTTCTCTCTTTGTAGTACCTGTCACCTGTCTTCCTGCTTCTGTCCCCTCTTTAGTCTCCCATACATCCACACACACTCTCCTACACACCCCAACCCACACCACACCCCCCCACATACACTCCGATGTACACCACACATACCACACTACACACTGTGTACAGCCCATCACACGTACCCAGCATGCACAACACAACGCACACACCATTAACCACCATGCACTTCCCACTATACACCACGCACACTACCCATGCCCCACCCATCACAGACACACCACGCCACACACCCCATACACACCCCACACATGAAACTACACCCATCCCTACACACCGCATGCACACACCACGTACCCCACTACCACCACCACCACACACACACACACCACACATACACACACCCTCCTCTGTGTTCACACATGAAAAGACTTTTCCTCTCATCCTACAGCTCTGGGCTTGCAGAGGGCGGAGCTCAGGAGCGCAGCAGAGCTGTGTGTGCAAAGCCTGTACCGTTTAGAAAGAACATACGTCGAGCTTTAATGATTTTTAGCTCGAAATGAAGATGTGCATCTGGCATGAAGGAGAACGGGACACCTGGAAGGTACAGAGCATTGTCCACATGGCAGAGCTGCACACACTGTGACCAGGGTTCCATTCACTGAGCTTGTTAGTCACTGCTAAGTGGCCTAGAGCCCCTGTTTTTTTTTTTTTTTTTGGTACTGGGGATTGAACTCAGGAGTACTTGACCACTGAGCCACATCCCCAGCCCTATTTTGTGTTTTATGTAGAGACAGGGTCTCACTGAGTTGCTTAGCACCTCGCCATTGCTGAGGCTGGCTTTGAACTCGCGATTCTCCTGTCTCAGCCTCCCAGAGTGCTGGGATTACAGGCTTGTGCCACCGCGCCCGGCTCAGCCCTTTCTTATTTTTCATTTTGAGACACGGTCTCACTAAGCTGCTTAGGGCCTCATTAAGTTATTGAGGCTGGCCTTGCACTCAGAGTCCTCCTGCCTTGCTGGCATTACAGGTGTGCCCACTGTGCCCAGCTGCAGAGTCTCTCTTGCCCCAGCGATGCTTCCGCAGCCCACAGGCTCTACAGAAAGCAATGCCCCTGTTCGATCATGGCCAGGACAGAGCTCCCCACCCCCACCCCTAATCCTACCTCTTATCCCTTCCTCTCAGAGCATGCACACCCCAGGGTTCCCAAAGTCCCCTGACACTGGCACACCTCCAGAGACCCAATCCATGCACCCCTCCTGCACTTCCATCTGTCTCCCCTGTCACCCATGTAGAACTTCACTTTCTGGCTGCTCCCCAGCATTCTGATGCCCAGGCAGTGGGCAGCCTTCCCTCTGCCAGGAGATGTGCCTGTGGGCTCGGGCCATGCTGTTGGGTGCTGGGGAGTGGGACTCGGGTGAGGGCCTAGGATTCTGGGGAGCACAGCAGGTGGAGGCCAGGAGCAGCTGGAACACTGAAGGTTGCTGGTGGCTGCCAGCACAGGGTGCAGGGGGCACTCAGCAGTTCCCCCCTGGGCTGGTGGTTGGACAGACACATGGGTGGATGGAGCGACGGAGCTGCAGATGAGCTCTGTGCAGGAAACTCTCCCCTGGTCCTAAGTCGCTCCTGGTCACATTATGGTCCTGGCTGGGGTGCTGAGGACCCCTGCCTGATTAAGTGTCCCTCACTCCCACACCCTGCAAGAGTTAGCCAGGGAGGGAAATGGAACCTGTAGGGATTGGCAGGGTGGACTGGGGGACAACAGAGGCCGGGAATCAAGGAGCCGACCCCTCACACAGTGCCACCATCATTTTGCCATTTTATCTGTGTGACATGGTAAGTGTCATCCCTTCTGGTCCTCAGTGTCTTCATCTTTCAAGCAAGGGCTTTGGAATGCATGTCTGTAAGGTCCCCTCAGCACTCACACGCTGAGGCTTGATTTGTCTGTGATTTAGAAATATCTGTGCCTGCGGTCTGTGCTGAGAGAACTAATCCATGGCAGGTGATAGGTGTTCTGGCTTTATAGGGCCTGGCTCAGGAGCTCTGTTAGGACCATCACAGTGGGAGCAGAGTGGTTAACCCTCATTTTTGGATGTGTAAGCTGAGGCCCAGGGAGGCTAATGAGCCAGCGCAAGGTTACACATGCAGTGATTGGAAGAGGCAGGAGGGCTCGCTCCCTGCCATCAGGACTGTGACCTCCGCCTCAGGCCTCTTTTTAGGTGGTTTGGGATTTGCTAACCTCAGTCTAGATGCAAGAGAAGGAAAACCAGTGTCACTGCAGCAGAGGAGATGGAGGTTAGCCCCTAGGAAGGATTTTTCAGTTCTTAGGAAGCTGGAGTAGATAGTTTTCGTAGGCCCAGTCAGGAACAGGCTTTGGCTCTGTGTGTGAGGAGCGCAGCCCTGCTCCCAAGTAGCAGCATGCACGAACTGACCCAGTAAGGCTCCTTAGGTCTCGGTACACAAGGAACTCAAATAAATGGGTAATTCATTTTCAAAATGAGCTAAAGAATTAATTCATTAAAACCCTATCCTCTGCCTCCCAGGACCAAATGTTGGACTGGAGCTTTGATGCAAAAAATAAAACCATAAATTTATCCTTAAGTATTGATCTTTCTTAGCCTGCTAGCTTCAGCAAGAGGCATCTCGCTGGTTAACCTATTTCCATCTCATTACTTTGACTTCTGCAAATACAATGCCAGGAAAGATTAAACAAGCGGTATCTAGGCAGTTCTCCATTATCTGCCTTAATCGAGGTCAGGGTGGAGTGGGATAATCCACAGAAGTGCAGAGTCCCCAAATCATATTTAATTGGTTTGGGGTGACAGTTGGCAGTGTGTGCGCATGCCCACGTGTGCTTTTGACGTGGGTGGGAATCCAACGTCCTTGTCTGTCATGTGATCAGCGTCCTATTCTGAAGGGACTCGTACCTGGGAGGACACGGAGGGAGCCCAGCAGTGCTGGAGGACAGAATGAGGCTTCAGGGTTCCTAACCTATTTAGGACAGGCAGAGAAGCTTGGTAGAGCCGGGGGTGACCTCTGTGGGTGGAGGGGAAGGTCCTGGGGATGTGCCTCCCAGCTTGGGACGGGCTGGGCCATTCCTGGGTGAGCTCCACAAACCTCTTCATTGCTCTCATTTGCAAGGCTGGGGACCCAGCTCCTAGGTCCTGAAGTAACAGGGGATGGGGAAAAGGGACAGGCAGATCTATTGGTGGGACTCAAAATTGAAGAAATACAGAAGGGTACACGATGAAGCATTTGCAGCCCCTCCTCTCCCAGTCCCCACTCCAGAGGCAGTGACAACAAACGTCATCCATTCCTGCGAGTCTCTTCCAGAGCTATTCTGTGAATGTGTAAGTGTGCGCGTCCTTGTCCCCCACCCTGCACAAAGGTATCACACTTAATTTTTTGTGCGCTGACTCTTTGACTGACAGTCTCCCTTGGAGATCATCCCAGATCTGAACACAAAGGGTGATGCTCCGGAGCACTGGAGGCTTCCATGATGCTTTCGCATCCTAGACCTGCTCTGGGTGGCAGTGGGAGCGTGCTCAAGGTCCCTTTACCCCCTCCCACCTCTGGCCTAACTGCCCTTCCCTCCTATTCCACAGGTTATTGTCCAGGTCCCCCTGTGGTCTAGGTCCAGGCTTGCACTCAGTGCCGAGGACCTGTGTTTGGTGTTAGGGAAGATGGAGCCTTCAGACACAGCAGGGGGCTTGTCACAAAGGTTCATAATGGGAGGGGCGTGGGGGGGGGCAGGCCTTGGCCTTTCCCAAGGCTCTCTTCCCCTGTGTCCTTCTCAGTCCCCACCTGTGCAGACCCAGCTCATGCCCATTGTCTTGCCTGGCCCTGCCCACACCCTGCCCAGCAGTCCTGGCCCTAGGGTCACTTGCAGAGTCTAGAGTGCCTTGGGGACTGACACAGTAAGGGAGCCAAGTGGCCATCCCTGACAGACAGGTGGACAGCAGCCAGCGGGCCAGGAGGAGAAAGCAATGCTGGCACAGTCTCCTTTCTGATTGGGTCCCTATTCCAGGTGCACGCTGGCCCCTCCCTGTTCTGGAGCTTCCCCCAACCTGGCCCTCTGGGAGGGAGAAAGTGGGAGGACAGGAGACTTGGACACAGGCAAACTGAGGCTCAAATCTTTTCACTGATTAGCAGTGTGACGTTGGGCATGTCACTTGCCTGTCTGGGGGAAATTTGCCTTCTCCAAAAATGATGCTCATTACCGTGCCCTCCTCCCAGCCGGATTAAACGGGCACATCCATGTGCTCCCTGAAGGAAACCGACCTTATCCAGCCTGGCATTGCCTTCAGTTTCCTGGTGCCCACCCTGATGCCACCTGGGGGGAGGTGAGTTCAGGGCATCGTCAGGGCCACGGAGCCTTTCAAGCTACTTTTATTTCCAGCAAATGCTCTTGGACTTTGACCTCCTCCCACGTCTTTCCAGACCACTCAGAACCTCCTTTTTCAAAGTGTGGCCCACTGGCCAACCAGGTCAGAGGAAAACAGATGGCCAGGCACATTCCAGCCCTCTGTGTTGGGCTTCTGGGTGGCGCAGGGGCAGGTGGTCTGTATTCTGACAAGACCCCGGGGGACCTGACGGGCCAAGCTCAAAAGAGCTTGCCCCAGCCCCTCCTCCTGGGTGTCTGCTCTCCTTTGGGGCCTTGCAGGCTCCTTCTTCCCCAGACCTCTGGCTCTGCCCCTGCAGGCCAGGAGCGGTGGACTGCCCAGCCGGGCTTCCCTCGGGGCAGCTGCAGCCTTCTCTGCTTAATGGCGCCATTTCATGCGCTCCTGCTCCGGTGATTCTGACCAGGCAGAGGAGTTTGCTCTGCCCTGGGAGTCCCTGGAACCCGATCATTTATCATCCTCAGCCCTTCCAGCTGGCTGCCTCCTCAGGGCTGCTGAGCCCTGGGGGAGGTGGAGAAAGCCAAGCATCCCTGAGGACTTGGCCTTTGCCCCCTGCTGTCCTGTCCATCTTCCTGCTCGGGTTGGCAGATTAAATGGAGGGGGGTGGGGTAGGTACTGGGGAGGAAGGAGGCTGCCGCCCCGTGCAGCAGGGGAGAGTGCTGGACTAGAGTCCAGAGACTTGGATTTTGCATCCACGCTGCCACCGAAATGCCTGTGTGACCTCTGACAAGTTACTACACCTCTCTGAACCTCTTTTTCTCAGAGGAGTCTTGAAAACACATGCCAAGTGTCAGCATCTTTTCCCCCTTGGCTTCTAGAGGGATCTGAGGATGAAAAACTCCTACCTTTTATACTTCTCCAAAGAGAGAAGATGGAAGTTTATTGAATTTTTTAAATGAGCACTTCCATGATGTAGAAGTGGTTGGTGGGTTCACATGCAGCCACCCTGGGAGAGGAATAAGAGGACAGAGCACTGGCATCATAGATATGGAAGACCCCGCCCATTCCTTTTCATAGTTTTTGAGCACCTACTATGTGCTAGTGAACAATCCTTGTATTTGTGAATCTTGAATTCTAGTGACGGGAGATGGAAAAATAGAATTGATAAAACATAGAACGTGTCAGTTGCGGCTGAGTACTGTAGACAGCAGGAAATCAGGAGAGGGGTGGCTGGTGTCAGTGGTTCGTGGTGGGTTACAGGTTTAAATGTGGTGATCACAGAGGACGTCATGGAGCTGAGGAGGAGAGCTGGGTGGGAGGCTGTGGGGAAGGGTATTTTAGGCAGAGGGAACAGCAGCTGAGGGCTGAGCAGAGTGAGCCCAGGATGGCTAGAAGGAGGAAGAGTCCTCTAGGAGAAGACTGAGGGCCTAGCCAGGCATGCTAGGGCCCAGAAGCCTATCACAAGGGCTGGGGCTTTACTTTGAGGGACATAAAAAGCCCTTGTGGGGTCTTTTAAAAAAATCATTGGTACATTATGATCACACATGATAGTGGGATTCTTTATGCCACAGTCAAACATGCATATAACATAATTTGATCAATCTCGTTTCCCAGCATCTGCCATGGTCTTATGTTTTAATCACAGAGCCACTCTGCCTGCTGGACTGAGGATAGCCTGGGAGGGCAAGAGGGACATAGGAGACTGGCCAGGAGCCTCACACTCTCCAAGGCCTGCCAGGCATCCTCTCCCAGAAGGGAGGCTTTGAAGGCTGGGAGCAGAGTGGGTGGACTGGAGGGCGGGGTGGGGGTGCAGAGGGAGCTGCATTCCTTCTTTGACTCTACTAGAGATGGCAGAGCTAAGGGACAGGGCGTTACAGGGTCACATCAGAGAGAATCTGCTGAAGGAATTTTAGACTCTGAGCTACTGGAGTGTCTCCCAAGGGAATTGGAGATGTGGCCAAGGGCAGCCAAGGAAAGCTAAGCAGCAAGGCTCTGTGCTCTGGGTAGTGGTGGCTGCAGGAAGGGCTTGTGATCTCCCCCAGGCATCATCTCATCTAATCCCAGCCTCAGCTCCAGGCCCTGGGGACCAAAGCCACATTTGATAGTTAAGAAGTCTGATGCTCAGAGAAGGAAAGAAACCACCCAAGGTCAAATGGTGCATGAGGGCAAGTTGGACCCTCCACAGCCCACGTCTGCTGCAAAAGGAGAGGGAGGTGGGCAGGTCTCAGAGCTGTGCACAGCACCCCCCACTAGGCCAGTTTTGGGATCTCATTGTGGGAATGCGCGCACGCACACACACGCTTGTGCAAATGCACACACGCACACTGGGCTTCCGTTCCTTCCCAATCTATCCTGGGTGGGTGCCCCTGGGCTTAGCCTGGTGACTATTGGAGCTTTGGAGTCCTAACAGCTTGTGGAAAGAACACTGCATTCAGAATCGGTTTCAAATGTGCTGATGACTCTGAGAAGTCTCCTGTGAATGGCGTGATGTGACCCAGGGATCTGAGATCTGCTCAGGTGTTTACTTGATCACGTGCTGCATATTCATCAGATGTCTGCTGTGTGCGAGGCCGTCTGTGATCTGCTGGGGCAGGGTGGCCAGACTCTCTCTGATGGACCAGAGAGTGAGTGACTTCAGATTTGTAGGCCGTATAGTCTTCTATCATATCTACTCTGTTGTTGAAGGGCTAAAGCAGCCATAGTGAGTATGTGAACAACTGAACATTGCTTTGTTCTAATAAAATCTTATTTATAGCCTGGTGTGGTGGTGCATGCTTGTAATTCCCAGCAACTTGGAGGGCTGGGGCAGGAGGATTGCAAGTTTGAGGCTAGCCTCAGCAACTTAACAAGGCCCTAATCAACTTAGTGAGACCCTAATAAAATAAAAAAATTAAAAGAGTTAGGGATGTGGCTCAATAGTTAAGCACCCATGGGTTCAATCCTCAGTACCACTCTCCCTAAAAAAAATCTTATTTACAAAAATTGAAGTATTGGGTTGGACTTATCCCAAAACAAATAGCCTGTTTAAATAGTCACCAACTGCATGAGTATTCGGAGGGTCTGGCAGAGCTGTGACATGGAAGGCCAGGGCCTTGATCTGGCCTGGGTCGGAGCATGGGGTGGTTGGGCTTCCTTGAGGAGCTGCTGTTTGAGCTGAGACAGAGGCAGACAGGAGTTTGGGGTGCAGCACAAGCAAAGGCCGTGAGGTGGGGTAACATGGAGCGTTAGAAGAAATAAGAGAAGTCATGTGTAGCGGGCATGAGGGACCCCGGGGGAGGGAAAGGTGAGGTGGTGCCCGAGGCAGAACATGAGGGCCCTGGAGGCCACTTGAAGGATTTCGGCCTATCTTCCTGGGACGGAGTTTAACCACAGTGACATGAACAGATTTGCATTTCATAGGGAACAGTTTAGTGGCAAACGCAGAGCTGATGGGAGGTGAGCGAGGAGATGCAGCGGATCAAGTGGCTGTTGGGGGCCAGTGGGGTCTCAGCAGCTGGGAACTCAAGTGACTCCAGTTCTGTCAGTCATGAGAATGGGGGTGGAACTGAAGCCAGGGCGTAGGGAGACACCAGGGCAGAAGAGAAGGGTCCCAGGGGCAACCCTGGGCACCTGAAGGGCAGTCAGAATCATGAAGAAACCAGGGGGTGATACTGGGAGCAAGGCAGCAGTGGTCAGGTGGCAAACATAGTTGAGAGGTCAAGTTCAGAAAAGTTCAAATGTCCCCTGGGCCTAGTGACCTTGAGGTCACCTGTGACTATAAAGAATCACTTGAACAGAGTGATGGAATGGAAGACCCAGTGGAGGGGCGGAGGAGTCAGTGGAGGAGAGAGGCCTCTCTTTCCAAAGTCTGACCATGCTGGGGAGAGGAGCCTGACCGCTGCTGGGTGGAGGCGGGGAGGCTTTTCATTGGTTGGTTGGTTGGTGATGCATTAAAAGGAGGAAGAGGCAGCAGCGGGGAAGCAGTAGGCCAAGCATAAGAAAGAAGAGGAGCCGGGGTGCAGGGGCGCATGCCTGTAGTCCTAGCACTTTGGGAGGCTGAGGCAGGAGGATCATGAGTTCAAAGCCAGCCTCAGCAATGGCAAGGCGTTAAGCAACTCAGTGAGACCCTGTCTCTACATAAAACACAAAATAGGGCTGGGGATGTGGCTCAGTGGTCAAGTACCCCTGAGTTCAACCCCTAGTACCAAAAAAGGAAGGAAGGAAGGAAGGAAGGAAGGAAGGAAGGAAGGAAGGAAGGAAGGAAGGAAGAAGGAAGGGAAAGAGGGAGGGAGGGAGGGAGGGAGGAAGGAAGGGGAATTGGGAAGCCTTCCTGAGCTGGTCAGGGCGACCTGCACAGGCACAGGGACTGGCCTCAAGCAGGAGGAGAAGCCCTCCAGTGCTATAGGGTCTGGAGGAGAGGATGGCTCATGTTAAGATTTGGAGGTGAGGTGTCCCCCAAAAGCTCACTGTGTGACAGTGCAAGAAGGTTCAGAGGAGACATGATTGGGTTACGAGAACCTTGACCCAATCAGTGAATTAATCCCCTGATGGGATTAACTGAGTGGTAACTGGAGGCAGGTGGGTCATTGGGGGCGTGGCTTTCGGTTTATATTTTTATCTGGGGAGGGGGCTCTCTCTGCTTCCTGATCACCATGTGAGCTGCTTCCCTTTGCCACACTCTTCCGCCATGATGTCCTGCCTCACCTCAAGCCTCAAGGAAGGGATCTGGCCTTCTGTGGACTGCAATCTCTAAAACGGTGAGCCCTCAAATAAACTTTTCCTCCTCTACAGTTGTTCTGGTTGGGTCTTTTAGTCACAGCAGCAAAAAAGCTCCCTAAAACAGCTCATGCACACGTTTGTCTGAGCTTTGGGCTGCGCATGGGGTATTTGGGGATATTTCTCTCCACTGGCTTCCATTTTTTCCTTGTAATAGCAGGCAAGAAAGTGAGAGGAGGTGTGTGTGAGCTGCAGGCCGCCAAGGTGGGGGGCCTTGGGGTTCCCCTGTGAAGGAGGCAGGTAGGCTGGGGAGGTGGCTGCTGAACGCGGTGCTGAGGTTCAGCCTCTGTGCTGCCTGCACTCTGTCCTGCAGTGCTTAGCGTCCAGGGACAGCCATGGAACCAGAGAAGCTGATGGTGGCATTTCTCCAGGGCTGGCCTCTTGCTAGATGAGTGGCACGACTGGAGCAGCCAAGGGAATGTAGGGGGTTGGGGAAAGGCCATAGAACAACAGTGGGAAACAGAGACATGGTAACCCCAGAGATTTCTACAGAAGAGCACTCCAGGCTGAGCCTGAGGGAGAGCAGGTGCAAAGGCTGAGATAGACGTCTGTTGGGTGGCTGAGTGACGGGGTGCTATGCGGACAAGAAATCTGATTGAGAGCCAGCCAGGGCCAGGCCAAGCAGGGATCTTGGTCTAAGCATGGCGAGAAGCCATGGAGGGTTTTAGATAAACCAGTGTGGATGCAGTGTGGAGATTAGACGGAACTTGGGAAATGGGAGATTCCAGAGAGGAGGCTCTTGTGGTGCTCCAGGTGGAGGGGCAGGAAGTGGCTAGATTTGGAAAACACTGCGACTTGGGCTGCCCAGTCTGCTGATGTGCTGGATGTTGGGATGACCCCATCTGGATGGGAGGGATGACCCCGAGGCCTTGGTCTGAGCACCTGGTGCCATGGCCTCGAGGTCTAACTAAGCAGAGTCTATGCTACCTCTTAGGGCCTGCTGGCCCATGCCTGCTGGTTATCCAGGGCCACCTTTGTAAGCATCTCATGAATTTCTTACTCTCTGGGCAGCTACAACCCCATGGTGTTTTCTGGAGAAGGACTTAAAGGTGGTACAGGCTCTGGTCCTGGAAAAGCCACTTGTCAGCTGTTGCTGCTCTGTTAATGGTCCCCCCTTGGCAGCTGTAAGTCATTCCCCTCTGGGGGAATCTCCAGGAACCTGGGCTCATGGTTCATAAGAGCCTGGGGCTGACAGAGCTTCACTGCTGGCTGACTTCACTCCTCTCCCTTCCCTCTGGATCAGGCTCTATTCTAGCCTTGCGCACTCATGAAGCCAAAATGGAAATTTCTTTTTTAAAAAATTTTATGTCTATATTTATTCTACTTAGGTATACAGGATAGCAGCGTGCGTTTTGATTCATTATACTCAGAGGGAGCACAACTTTTCATTTCTCTGGTTGTATAAAGTGGAAATTTCAAAACAGAAGTTTGTACGTGTAACCCCACCCCCATCCTCCAGTCTTTCAAACAACTTCCTGCCACTCTTGGGGAAGAACAAAACTCCTGCATGCATCCCATAATGGTATGTACCCGGTCTGGCCCGGCACATCCTGCCAGCCTCGTCCGGATCCACGCTTGCCCCACCCCAGCTTCCCTGTCCTCCAGGCTTGGAGTTCACCACTCCTCTCACCCCTGGACCTTTGCACGTGCTGTCCTAGCTGCCAAGGCTGCTCTTTTTCTGCCTTTACCTGGACACTTCCCGCTCTTCCTTCGGGTCTCAGTTCAATCCTCAGTTCCCTGGGAAAGCACATTTCCTCCCCTAGATTAGGTCACACATGCCTCCCGACCAGCAGCTGCCTTTACATCTGTACATGTGCAAATATTTCATATCTCCCTCATGGTCAATTGCATAAAGTCAGTCTGGGATGAGTTTCACACATTCTTGAATGAATGGATGAGTGTCTCGTATGTTCTCGCTGCTCCAGCTCCTGTGTTCTTACCCTAGTCTGGGTCTGTATCACTTCTGGTCTGTTGATCGAGCTTCCTACTGGCCCCTGTCACCAGCATCCCCATCCTCACTGTGGAGCTAACTTCCCAAAGTCCTGTGTTTAACAGGTCAGGGTCTGTCCTCTGCTCGCAGACCTTCAGTGGTTCTTGCTGGGTACAGAACTTAAGTCCAGTCCTTTTTCCTTGGACTCCAAGACCTTCTCAGATGCACTTTCCCCACTGGGTGTCTTGGGCTGTAGGAGGATCTGAACCTCTGGAGCCCACGGCATTCTCATTCCTGGCTCTTTTTATCCCAGGGACTGTTTCCTGGTGGCCAGCTCTTTGAGAGAAGGTCCGTATCTAATATGGACCTTGGGTCTCTGTACTGTGCTGAAGCCAGTTTTAGACACCTCCTAAGGGGCTCCATGAGCCCTTCCCAGATTCAGATCCAACCTACATTTATTGAATGTGTGTCAGCCAAGGTCAAATGTATTCTCGAAATTTTCAAAACAGTCTGAAAAGTAGGTATTATTTTCTGCAATGTTTCTATGAGGAAATAAAGTTATGGAAAGGGATTTGTCTGAAGTCATCTGACCAGTAATGTGTTCAGGGGACTCACCTCAGCCCTTCGCCCAGCTGGGCTGCTTCTGCCCGGTTGGCGGGTGGGGTGGGGTGGGGAGAGCGTGGCTGGAAGACTGCAGAGGCCAAGCAACGGCTGTGTGCAGGATGAGGAGTAGGACTGCCCGCCAGGCGTGTGAGAGTGGGGAATCCAGAACAAATGGCCCTGTGGGTCCAATCTGATAGGTGGCATCTACAAAAGATCCAGAGCTACCATTTTGCTTCATGGAGAAAGACTGAAAATTTCCCTCAAGACCAAGAGCAAAGATGTTCCCTCTTGGGATGTAGCTCAGTGGAAAAGTGCCCCTGGTTCAAGCCTTAGTGCCAAAAAAAAAAAAAAAAAGTGGAGGAGTGCATAAAACAACACATACACACAAGGAAACATTTCCAGGCTGAGGGTATAACTCAGCAGTAGCGCCTTTGCCTGGTACATGTGACGTCCTAGATGTTCCCTCCCACATCACATTCAACATAGGTTCTAGCCAAGACAGTTAAGGAAGAAAGAAAATAAAGGGCACCCAGATCATAAAGGAAGATGTAAAACTGTGCCCATTTGCATGATTCTGTATTTGGAAAATTCTAAGGAATTCTCTCTCTCTCTCTGTTAAATGAATAAATGAGCCTATCAATGTGGTGGGACACAAGATTAGTATACAAAAACCTATTATATTTCTCTTTCTTTCTTTCTTTCTTTTTTGTAGTACTGGGGATTGAGCCCAGGGATGTTCTACCACTGAGATACATCCAGCTCTTTTTATATTTTGAGACAGGATCTCACTAAATTGCCAAGACTGGCCTTGAATTTACAATCCTCCTGCCTCAGCCTCCCAAGTCATTGGGATTACAAGTGTGTGTCACTGTGCCTGTCAGAAACTTATTGTAGTTTTATATACTAATAATGAACAACCTGAAAGTGAAATTCAGGAAACAATCTGTTTTCTGTTTTCAGGGCCAGGCATGGTGGTGCTTCACTGTCATTTCAGTGACTCAGGAGGCTGAGACAACAGGATTGCAAATTTGAGGCCAGCCTCATAACTTAACCAGACTGTTTCTCAAAATAAAAAGTCTTGGGATGTAGCTCAGTGGAAAAGTGCCCCTGGTTCAAGCCTTAGTGCCAAAAAAAAAAAAAAAAAAAAGTGGAGGAGTGCATAAAACAACACATACACACAAGGAAACATTTCCAGGCTGAGGGTATAACTCAGCAGTAGCGCCTTTGCCTGGTACATGTGACGTCCTAGGTTTCATCCCTAGCATCACCAGTAAGTAAATAAATAAAAGTAAAAGAAAAAAAAACTAACAATTTTATTTACACTAGCAACAAAAAAAATAAAACACCTAAAATAAATATCACAAAATAGGCAAGATTTTTATGTTGAGAAGTATGAAACCATGTTGGAAGAAATTAAAGAACTAAATAAATGGAAAGACATTGTAAAACTTCATATATAGACAACAGGATATTATTCAGCTTTAGAGAAGGATGAAGTGATGGCATTTGCAGGTAAATGGATGGAGCTGGAGAACATCATGCTAAATGAAATAAGCCAATCCCAAAGAACCAAAGACCTAATGTTTTCTCTAGGATGCAGATTCTAATTCACAACAAGATGGGGGGAAGAATTAGACAGAGGGGAGTGAAGGCACAGGAGTGGGTACGGGGTAGGAGGACAGTAGAATGAATCAGACATTATTACCCTCTGTGCATATATGACTTCACGGCCCATATGATTCTACATCATGTACAATCAGAAGAATGAGAAGTTATGCTCCATTTATGTAGGATGCGTCAAAGTGCATTCTACTGTCACATACAACTGATCAGAACAAATGAAAAAAAAAAAACAGAGAGGGCAATAATCCCTCCATTGATCTACAGATGGAACACAATCTCTACCAAAATCCCAAGCTAGCTTTTTTTATATAAATAAATAAGCTGATCCTGAAATTCCTATGGAAATGCAAGGGGCCTAGATAGCTAAAGCAATCTTATAAAAAGAATAAAGTTGAAAGAGTCACACTGGCTGATTTCAAAACAATAATCAAGATAGCATGGTATGTGGCATAAGGAGAGACAGACAGACCGATGCAACAGAGTTGAGAGTCCAGGAAATAAACACTTGCATAAGCTTATATTTTACAAGGGTCCTCAGATAATTCAGTGGGGAAAGAATGTCTTTTCAATAAATAGTACTGTGTCAAATGGATATCCACGTAATGAGATTGGATCCCTTCCTTTTTTTAAAAAAAATATACTGGGGATTGAAGCCAGGGATGCTTAACCACCCCGGCCCTTTTAAGTTTTTATTTAGAGACAAGGTCTCACTAAGTTGCTTATGGCCTCACTAAGTTGCTGAGGCTGGCTTTGGACTCACAATCCTCCTGCCTCAGCCTCACAAACCGCTGGGGTTACAGGTGTGGACACTGTGCCTGGGATGACCCCTTCCTTTATACGATATACAAGGAATAACTCAAATTGAACTGTAGATCTTAATGGAAAACTATAAAGCTTCTATAAGAACACAAGAGGGTTTGGGGTTGTAGCTCAGTGGTAGAGTGCTTGCCTAGCACATGTGAGGCACTGGGTTTGATCCTCAGCACCACATACAAATAAATATAATAAAGATATTGTGTCCATCTAAAAATAATGTGTATATATATATATACATTTTAAAAAAAGAACATAGGAGTAAATCTTGGTGACCTTGGGTTATGTAATTGTTGCTTAGATACAACACCAAAACCGTAAGCAACAAAAGAAATAAATGGAGCATCATCAAAAATCATGTACGTGATAACCCTGTGTTCCTTCTGGGGTGGGTGTGCTGCTGGCTCCTGCAGCTGTGTGGGCAGGGGATGGGAATCTGTCAAACTGTAACCTCCCCCAGCCCACTTCCACCATCTGACAAGGAACTGGTATCCAGAATATGTAAAGAACTCTTACAACTCAATAATAAAAAAGACAAACACTCAATTAAAAAGTTGGCAGAGGGCTTGAATAGGCATTTCTCCAAAGAAAACAATCAAATGGCTAATAAGCACATAAAAAGATGTTCAGCATCATTAGTCATCAGGGAAATGTAAATAAAAGCCACAATGAGATACAGCTTCATCCCTCACTAAGAAGGCTGTAAACAAAAAGGCATGACATGTATTGTCCTGGATATGAAGAACGTGGAGCCCTCATATGTTGCTGAAATCAATTCCTTACAGCCACCTTGCAAGACAGTTGGCTAATTCCTCAAAATGTCAAACACAGCAGCCACATGACCCAGTAGTCTCACTCCTAGGTATGTATCTACGAGAAATGCCAATGTGTGTCCACATTAAAACTCAAACACGATGTTCATGGAAGGGCTGTTCATAATAACCTCAAGTGGATCTAATCCAGCGGTCCTTACACGGATGGATAGATAAATAGAAGCGTGTCATGTTTATACAATGGAGTATTATTTGGCAACAAAAGAAATAACTGATGTACACTACAATACGGTGAACCCTGAAAGCATCATACCAAACGAAAGGAGTCAGTTGTAAAGGCTGCGTATTTTAGGAATCCATTTATATGAAATGTTTAGGAAAGGCAAATCTATGGAGACGGAAAGATTGGTGGCGGCGAGACCCATGAGAGAGTGGGGGTGGGGAGTAGCTGCTGATGAGCATGGCGTTTCCTTGTGGGGTGGTGAAATGTCCTAAAATTGGTGCATGGTTGGAGTTCCACAACTCTGTGAATATCCTAAAACCATTAAATATTTTAAATGTTTGTAAATTATGTGATAGATGGATTATACTTTTAAACAGCTTTTTTTTTTTTTGGTACTGGGGATTGAACTCAGGGGCACTCGACCACTGAGCCACATCCCCAGCCCTTTATTGTGTTTTATGTAGAGACAGGGTCTCACTGAGTTGCTTAGCACCTTGCCATTGCTGAGGCTGGTTTTGAACTCGCGATTCTCCTGTCTCAGCCTCCCAAAGTGCTGGGATTACAGGCGTGCGCCACCACGCCCCGGCTGGGCTGTTTTTTTTGTTTTTGTTTTTTAAAGGCCAGGAGGTCCTGGACAGTGGGGCAGGCTGAAGGGAGACAAATGGGCACTCATTTTGCTCTGGTGATGGGCTGACTGTTGTCCTCAGGGAATCCAAGGGGCCTGTCAGCCCCAGAACAGGTCCAGCGGGCCTTAAAAGACAGAATTTCAGAATCCCTAAAATTGTCCTTCAGAACTCAGTGCGGTGGAGAACTGACTCAAGCAGAAAAGTTAAACATTTTTCCTTTAAAATTCTCACACTGCCAGGCAGGGTGGCGCTCACCTGTAATCCCATGACTCAAGAGGCTGAGGCAGGAGAATTGCAAATTCAAGGTCAGCCTCAGCAACTTAGCAAAGCCCTTAGCAACTTAGTGAGACCCTGTCTCAAAAATTTAAAAAAGGGCTGGGGATGTGGTTCAGTGGTTGAGTACCCCTGGGTTCTCTCCCTGGTACCAAAAATAAAATAAAATTCTCTGGGCATCCTGCCCTATAATTTCATGCTTATTTTTGTAATTCCATGTATATTTCCATAGTTGTTTTAATTTTTAAAATATGGTAAATTGTTGGAGCCCAGTGTAGAGGTGCACAACCTGTCATCCCAGTGATTCAAGAGGCTGAAGCAGGAGGATCACACATTTCAAGGCCAACTTAGACCTTCGGCAACTGAGACCCTGTCTCAAAAAATTAAAAAGATAGGGAACAAAGCCCAGTAGTAAAGTACCCCTGAGTTCAATCCTCAATCAAAAACAAATTGTAAATTGTCATTAGGTGAAACTGATGCTTTAGGAGATGTGCAGTTTCTTCTTGTGACCTGGACTGCCTCTGTGCGGACACTACTGGGTGTCCTGGGGTGCAGCAGTGCATCATGGGTCCTGGGCACCCATGATGTGTTTGGTGTGGAGGGAGGAGCCATGTACCCCACCGTGAGAATCAGAAATACTGTGTGGGCACATGATTGGGGGGGGGCAGAAACTCAAGAATATAACCCCAGCCAGGCACAGTGGCATGCACCTGTAATCCCAGTGACTCAGGAGGCTGAAGCAGGAGGATTGCAAGTTTGAGGCCAGCCTCAACAAGGCCCTAACTCAAAATAAAAAAGGTGGGTGGTGTTGTTGTGTGTGTGCGTGTGTGTGTGTGTGTGTGTGTATATGTACTGATATGATGGCTATTGTGTTTTTCCACAGTTGTTAACATTATGCAGAATATGTTTGAACTCTAAAGGGATTATTATTATTAGTCTTCAGCTTTTTTTCATATTTTTATTGGTGCATTATTGTACATAATGGTGGTGGGATTTGTTGTTACATATTCATACATGCACAAAATATGACGATATAATTTGGTCAATATCATTCCTCAGTATTTCCCCTTTCCCTCTCCTCCTCCTTCTCCTCTACTCTACTGATCACCCTTTGATTTTGATGGGACCACCCGCCATACACACCTTCCGTTCCTTTTTCCTCTCTAACTTCCACATGTTTAAACTTTTGAAACAGTTTTTCTGGTCCTTTGGGCAGTTTTATGCATCTGGGTCTCTGGATGCCCACTCTGCCCTCTTCCCCTCTCATCCCCAGCTGTCCCCTCTGCCACCATGAGGAACATCTTCAAGAGGAACCAGGAGCCCATTGTGGCTCCTGCCACCACCACCGCCACGATGCCAGTTGGACCCGCAGACAACTCCACAGAGAGTGGGGGTGCCGGGGAGAGCCAGGAGGACATGTTTGCCAAGCTGAAGGACAAGTTCTTCAATGAGATCAACAAGATCCCCTGTGAGTGGCCCTGGCGGCTGAGAGGGTGTGGCAGGAGTCTGGGAAGGGCCTGTGGACAGGACAGGGCTGGCAGGACAGGGCACTGCTGGCAGGGGTTTGCTTCCCGATGCTTGGGTCTCAGCCTGGATTCTTTGCTGAACTCCTTTAGGAAGGAGGTTGAACTAACAGGATAACTAAGGAGATTGTTTACATGCCTCAACTCCCAGTGGGGCGGGGGTGGGGCGAGATCTTACAACTTAAAAAATTATTAAAAAAAAATATTATGTAGAAATCATGTGTTTTCAGTAATATAGTGAAACCACTTTATTTTGAAATATGAAAAATAAAAGTGCCTGCTGTTTTCTAAACCTCTGGCCAGGGCTGTCTGTACAGGAGATGCCAGAGGCCCAGTTTATGGTGGGGCAGCCACACTGGTGAGACCTGGTGTTTCAGGACCATGGACAGCAGCCCACGTCCACCCCAAACACCTGACCTGTGCACAGCCCAGCCTTCCAGGTGGCCTAAAACTTAAGGAGCCTCTGTCCCTGAGTTGGCCCTCTCCATACTAGTGGTGGAGCCAAGGGACTCTTCCTACACATGGGTGTGATAAGGAGCAGCCCATCCGCTCCAGTGTGAGCTTCTCTAAAGATCAAAGTAGTCAAAATTCTGTTAATAGAGCCAAAGTGATGCTCTGCGAGCACCTGATGCCCTCTCATCCGCAAGAGCGGCAGGCTGAGGAAGGAGCAGGGCATTGCTGGACACGCACCCTGAGCACACGCAACTCACCGCAAACCACACGTGGATATGTGGTTTAAGAAATGAACAGCGTGGGCACTGGGGTGGGGCCATAGCCCCCGTCTTTGCCTGTGCTGTGGAGTCCAGGCCGTGGGGCGGTGTGCTGACCTGGCTGGTCTCTGCGCAGTGCCTCCCTGGGCCCTGATAGCCATCGCTGTGGTCGCTGGCCTCCTGCTCCTCACCTGTTGCTTCTGCATCTGCAAGAAATGCTGCTGTAAGAAGAAGAAGAACAAGAAAGAGAAAGGCAAAGGCATGAAGAACGCCATGAACATGAAGGACATGAAGGGGGGCCAGGTAGGCCGTGGCGTGGCGGGGGTCTGCAAGCCACCATAAGGTGGCTTTTGGGCTGCCACAGCTAAGCTGGCTCCTCCTTCAGACTCCACAGGGGCCCTGTTGGCTGCATCTCTAGGGCAACATCACCTACCAGTTTGCTTATGAGAGAGGGGCGCTTACTCACGTGGCAGCATGAGCTCATCCTTGAGAAGGGAAGGGAGGGAGCAACGTATCCATCCCGAGGCAGCCATTGCAACAGAAAGGTGGAGAGACCTCCTCCATCACCAGGAGGACATTGTTGGGTAAACCCTGTGTTTTCCTACCAGCAGAGACTGAAGGACAGCAGGTGTCTATTTGGAGGCATCTAGCTGGGCTGGGCTGGGCTGGGCTGGGCTGAGGAGTTAAATGAGCCAGGAGAAAGTTCTTCAGGCACCAGGACAGTTGAATGGAATCATCACTCATCAGAATAATTTTTTGTTTTTGTTTTGGTACTAAGGATTGGACCCAGGGGTGCTTAACCACTGGGCCACATCCCCAGCTCTTTTTTTGTGTCTGTTTTATTTCAAGACAAGGTCTCCCTGAGTTGCTGAGTGCCTTGCTAAATTGCTGAGCCTGGATTTGAACTCGCGATCCTCCTGCCTCAGCCTCCCAAGTTGCTGGGATTACAGGCGTGCGCCACCACACCCAGCGTCATAATAAGTTAATTCACCACTGTCTTTTGGTGTTGGTCAGACTTGAAAGATCCCTTGATATACCAAAGTCTCAGGTTTACAGAGACCCCTGTGTGCTTTATGGTCCCCATGTTTTACTAGGGGATACTGGGGAGAACCTTTTGCTTAAGGAATCAGGATGAAGGTTGGAAGGAAGAGGATGCTCTCAAGAATTTAAGCAGAATTCACCACGGCCTTGAGTGCTCAAGTGCACATGTGTCCATGGGCCAAAAGGAGCCTATAGTGTGTGTGTGTGTGTGTGTGTGTGTGTGTGTGTGTGTGTGTGTGTGTCTCCAAGAGGGACCAGGCCTAGTCAGCCTGAGCTCCCTCTGTGGCTGTGACATCAGGCTAGTTTGAGCAGCAGGCTTTTCTCTCACATCACTTTCTTTCCTCTTTTCCCATCTCTGTGGACTCACCTGCTCCTGTTGGCCTGGACTGCACTCCTGGTATGTCTGGCCCAAGATGGGTGGGGTCCAAGCTGGAGAAGGTGTTGGGGGGATGTTCTTGTGATGGAAGTGAATCCCTTGCCTCAAGAAGCGAGCTCTGCCATGTGGCCTAGGGCCTGTCTTCCTGGTACTGTGCTGCCTTGAGGCAAGAGAGGCACCAAACCCAGAGCTGTGTCTTCTCAGTGTAGGGCTGGGGCTCTGCCTGGGGGCCCCAAGTGGGCTGTCGGGGAGCAGAATCCGTTGGGTGTGCCTCATTCCCTCCTCACCCCCACTCAGCTCTGGGTCAGGATTTGGCACAAAGGGGCCAAGTTCCTGTCACCCTAGTGCTGGGCCAAGCTGCTTTCTTCTCTCCTTTTAACTCATTTCCCCCACCCCCAGCCCCCCCAGGATGACGATGATGCGGAGACAGGCCTGACAGAGGGAGAAGGTGAAGGAGAGGAAGAGAAGGAGCCGGAGAACCTGGGCAAACTGCAGTTTTCCTTGGACTATGATTTTCAGGCTAACCAGGTGTGTGTGGCTGGCTGGGGGGACAGTGAGGTGGAGGCTTGGTTGTTGGGGCAGAATGAGGGTAGAAATAGTTATCTTAGAGATGGGGGGCATTGCCCCTTTCCATGGAGTGGGCAAGTTGGAAGCCACAGGGGGTCTATCCCTGGGTGTCAACCCTGGCATGGCCACCATCTGATCTGGGGAGGTTCCAGGGCACTCTGCTATTAACCTGCCCACCAAGCTCGGGTAAATCAACTCATCTCTCAACTTCAGGTTCTCCAAATGTCATTCCAAATTTTGGGGAATGGAGATGGAGACCAGTCTGCCCTCCAGGGTGGGCCTGGTCTGCTCTCCAGCGGCCACTGCTGGGAGGGATTGGTGGGGCCAGGTCTGGGGCGGGATCTGGTGCTGGGGCAGTAGGTACTCAGGCCCTTCCCCCTTTCTCTCCACAGCTCACCGTGGGCGTTCTGCAGGCTGCTGAGCTACCTGCTCTGGACATGGGAGGCACCTCAGACCCTTATGTCAAAGTCTTCCTTCTTCCAGACAAGAAGAAGAAATATGAAACCAAAGTCCATCGGAAGACCCTGAACCCTGCCTTCAATGAGACCTTCACCTTCAAGGTGAGGAGTGCCCCCTCCCTGCCTCTGAGTTCTGTAGACCTTTCCCTGGTTCTTAGCTGTGGCTGGGGCTCTGAGACCAGCTCAGTCTAACAATGGCAGGCCATGTCAGGGCTACATGTCGGGGCTCCCCGCAGACCTCTGTGGAGGATGGGGTTCTTTGCCGTCTCACCTCCTACTTGGTTCCCCCAGAGCCCCTGGTCTCCTCTCTGTCTCTGTGGACTGCTGGGAGCCCTGTGGCATGGCTGGAATAGGGGCCCAGGCACCTGCCCACGGCCTCCCCTTCTGATCCCACTTGTGTGCAACAGGTGCCATACCAGGAGCTGGGAGGCAAAACCCTGGTGATGGCCATCTACGACTTTGACCGCTTCTCCAAACATGACATCATTGGAGAGGTAAAGGTGCCCATGAACACCGTGGACCTCGGCCAGCCCATCGAGGAGTGGAGAGACCTGCAGGGCGGGGAGAAGGAGGAGGTGAGAGCAGGAGTAGGCCCAGCCCGGTGGAAGGAAATGCCGCTGCTCGCCTGGCTCCCTCCCCTGGCTTGCTCAGCATGATGGGAACAGGGCGGACTGTGAGTGGGGCATCCAGAGTCAGGGTCCAGCTCCACATGCCTTGCTATTGACTCTGGACAAGTTGCTGAGACTCTTTGGGTGTGGACTCTCTCCTTTAGACTCCACAGGTGAAGATCATCTATCCATGTAAAGTGTCTGGTATGTGGTGGGGACTCACCTAAACCTATTACTGTTCCTCCTAGATTCTGCTGTCACCTAGGGCCAGGGACGCATGACTGCCTTAGTTTACCCATCAGGAAAATTCATATTTGCTTTAAAGCTTTCTCAGCATGGGGGCTTGTCCTCCCAGCAACCGTGATGACATTCATTCAGTCACCACATATTCACTGAGCACCAACTCTGTACCCCCAAAACCCCATTTTAGTAGAGACTTTAGGAATCAGGAGCCCTGAGTCCTCAAATCCCCCAGTGCCAAATTGCTGTGTGACTTTGAGGAAACCATCTCCTTCTGGGAGCCTAAGTTTCTCATGGGTCAGAAAGAATCCTTACCTGTTTACACATATTGCCGGGACAGTTTCGAAAGAAAAAAAAGAAGAAAAGTGCTTTGAAACCCACGAATCACTCTGCAAGGGGAATGATTGACCGGGGGAGATGGCTTGGGGCGAGGCTTCCCAGATATGCAGTCTCCAGCTCCCTTGGAATGAACACTCGACTTCATACCTGTTCCTACCCTTCCCACCTGACTTGGGCCTGGGGTAGGGCCCTGAGTATTTCCCCACACCTGCCAGATCTGCCTGGTCCTGCTACCCCAGCTTCCACTCACCGGTCAGCCTCCTCAGGCCGCGGCTGTGAACTGCAGTAGGAGGCCTTCTTAGCATCACAGATGTGAGGACTGGGGACTGAGGGAGGTGGCAACATGGATGTGCTGGTCTTGGCAAGACGGGGTCAGCCATGCTAGCGGCAGAGAGATGGCTGAGGTGACCTGAGTCCCACTTTTCTCCCTGGACAGCCGGAGAAGCTGGGCGACATCTGCACCTCCCTGCGCTATGTGCCCACGGCTGGGAAGCTCACTGTCTGCATCCTGGAGGCCAAGAATCTCAAGAAGATGGACGTGGGTGGCCTTTCAGGTACATGCAGAGCTTCTGGCTGCCATTGGGTGGCACCAGTGAGCCAGCCATGGCCCAGAACCCCAGGAGTTTACACACCTCAGGAAGGAGGAGGAAATCTTTCCTGTCCCGGGACCTGAATGTCTCCCTTCAGAGCAGGGGAGCTCTGACCCTCTGTCACCAGTCTGGGCTGTCTTCCCAGTGCCCTCAGCCATGCCCAGTGGGCTACAGAGGAGAGGATCAGAGAGATTTCAAAGAGTTAGTGACTTAGGATTTTGCTTCTCCCAGAGAAGTGTAGGAAGTGGGTGGGGCTTACCCCAAAGTGTGCCTCTCCATCATGCTACCACAGCTGAAGACACTTCCAGGAGAGGCTGTAGGCTCTGCTGGCTCTGCCCTAGCAAGGGACTCCGTATGTACATGGAGGGTGCTGAGTTTCAGACTTAGGTGGGGAATGGGGCTGACACCTATATCACCAGGTGCTGGTGGGTGCAGTGCCCTGTCTCTGCTGTGCTGTCCCAGACAATCAGCCTGTGCGCGGACTCAGTCACTGATCCAGTACACGACCTTTGGTGGCTCATTTTCCTTCTTCTGCCTTACTTTTTCATCTGCAAGTTTGGGAAGATTGGCTTGGGCCAGGATTAGGGCTAGGTAGGGGTGTCCCTGCACAGGCATCACCGTTGAGCTCCATACTCTCTCACAAGGCCTTTACTTAGATGCAGAAATTTCCTAAATGTGATGCTCTAGGCAGCCACAAGCAACCAGTCAGAACTGGTCCTTGAGGGGAAACCTATTGCCAGCCTTGATGATCCTGTGTGTTTTGGATTTCCTGTCCAGTGCCCCAGGACTTCCTGAGGGCCTGTTTCAGCAAGGTGGAGACCCCATATACTCCACCGAGGCCCTGGGCAGGGAGGGAGGATGGGGGCTAAGGGAGCCTTTTGGGTTGGCATTCTCCCCCGACAGACCCCTATGTGAAGATCCACCTGATGCAGAACGGCAAGAGGCTCAAGAAGAAGAAGACAACGGTGAAGAAGAAGACCCTGAACCCCTACTTCAATGAGTCCTTCAGCTTTGAGATCCCCTTTGAGCAGATCCAGGTGTGTGAGCCTCACGGACCTTAGGCATGGAGCTGGAGTCAGGAGGTGAACGCGTATGGGTGGGTAGAAGGTGGGAGGCTCATGGGAGAGTTTCCTCAAACCATGGAAGAGTGTCACTCTGGTGCAAGACGGCTCTGGGTAGGGAGATGCTACGTGGGGGCTCTTCCCCAGAGTCTTCCTGTTCCGAGGAGATGAACATGAATTAATTAGAAAAATTCTACAGATTGTTCTTTTAAGACTCGGAGGGACATGGCTGTGCGTTTGGGCCAGGGGGTAATACCAGTGAGGCCGGAAGTTACTGAGGAGGAAATAGTCTCCTTCCCCTCCATCCTCCCTGGCCATCCCTGTCCCCACCTGTTCTGACTCCCAGGTCTGCTCCCATCTTCCTCTCTTACCCTTTTGTCTCTCCTCTGTCCTCCCTCCTACTTTTCTTTCTCTTTTCTTCCCTCCCTCCCTCCCTTCCATCCCACCAGAAAGTGCTGTACACGGTGGAGATGAGGTTTGTTTTCCTCCACTTCTGGGTGTGATTGGGGTCTGGACCTGGTAAGATTGGAGACACAGACCCTTCTGGGCTGGAAGTCAGATGCAGGGGCTTGCAGAGAGGTGGGTTCTCCTCATGGGGAGCTATCCCTTCCCCTCTCCTTCCTCTTTGAGGGGCAAGAGTGCCACGAGGATCTTCGTAGTTGAAGCTGTCAGATCTGAGGTGTCCGTGATGCATTTATGGACTTCTTCAGGGGAACAGTGGGAAGCTCAGCAGTGATTTGAGCCTAGCAGAAGTCTTCCCAATGGAAAACTTCAGATATAAAGTCTATTGGCTCAAGCATCTCAAATCCAACAAATCCAAAGCCAACATAATGGTCTTCTCCCTCCCTGCTCCCATCCAAACCTGCTTTGTCTAAATTTTGTTTTCAATTAATGGCCCCACATCTGCCCAGTGGCCCAAGTCAGAAGCCTGAGCATCGTCTGAGACCCCAGCCCTTTTTCTTTCCCATTTATGCAACATATGTCCTAAGCATTTCCTAAGTGCCAGGCACTTAGTGGCTGGAGAAATAAGTGTGTAGAAGACACAGGCCTGGTTAAGGCCTCACAGTGGGAAGGGCTCAGCAAACAGTGGGATGATGGCTTCAGTGTGCATAAGATGGGGAACTGTGGACAATTTAGGGGAGGCTTCCCGAAGTAAGCTTTGCCTGAAGGATGAGCCTGAGTTGGTAGAGAGTGAGGAGAAAGGCATTGACTGTCCCCTCAACAAGTCCCACTGATCACCAAGTCCTTTTTTTTTTGGCACCTGGGATTGAACTCAGGGGTACTCAACCACTGAGCTACCTCCCCAGCCCTATTTTGTGTTTTATGTAGAGACAAGGTCTCACTGAGTGCTTAGCTCCTTGCCATTGCTGAGGCTGGCTTTGAACTCGTGATTCTCCTGTCTCAGGCACCCAAAGTGCTGGGAATACAGGCGTGTGCCACCATACCCGGCTATGTCCTCTTGATTCTCTCCTCTAAATACCTGTCCAGTCTGTCTCCGATTTCCCTCCCCCCACTCCCCCCGTCTTGGTTCACGTGTTCCATAATGCACCCCTCCAAACCCCTAGCAACAGGTGGCCCCTGCCACCAGGTCCATCCCTTCCTCAGTGCCAGGGTTCTCCTAACATATCCATGCCACCCCTTCTCTTATGTCTTCGGGAGCTGCTTACTGCTTATCTGAATATGCTGGGCGAACTCCTTAACTGACCCCATCCTGCCTGGCTGACCTCACTTCCTGTGTCTCAATCTATACCCTAGTGAATCTGAACTTCTGTTTCTCAGTCAGTAATGCACTCTCTTGTCTCTGTAGCCCTTCCCAGGCTAATCTTCTTTTCTGGAACTCTCTTCTCTCTTTTATGCTCTCTATGAAGTCTTGCTTGACCCAAACAAGACTGTCATCTCTGAGTTTCCCTAGTACCTGGCGTTTCCCTTTCCAGTATAATCTTCATTACTTTGTGTTGCAATTTTTTGATTATGTGCCTGCTGATCTCATTAGAGGTAAAATTCATCTTTTTGTCCCCCCTACCCCTTCTGCAAGTACTTACAGTGCCTGGAGCATTTCTTGTGGTGCATAAAATGCTGTTGGTAGCAATACAGGTTGTCCCCAAAGGTGTGGCCTTTGCCTCCATGTAAATTCAGTCTTATTCGAGGCAGAGATGGAAGGCAGTAAGGAGCTCAAGGAGGCTTTTCTTCCCAATTGTTGGGAGTAAATGTTGATGGAGGGAAATCTGGACACGGAATTCCATGTCTTCACCTTCTAACATCCTCGCTCCTTTGCTTCCCTTGCAGAAAGTCCAGGTGGTGGTCACTGTGCTGGACTATGACAAGCTGGGCAAGAATGAAGCCATTGGCAAGATCTTTGTGGGCAGCAACGCCACGGGCACAGAGCTGCGGCACTGGTCTGACATGCTGGCCAACCCCCGGAGGCCCATCGCCCAGTGGCACTCACTGAAGCCAGAGGAGGAGGTGGACGCACTTCTGGGCAAGAATAAGTAGATGGCAGCGGCTGGGACCCTGTGCCCTTCACAGACACTGACAAGATCCAGAGCTATCAATACCTCAGTTATGCGACCTTAGAGGTTTTCTTCATTTGTTTGTGGTTGTGTCCTTGTTTTTCCTTCCTTTTTCTCTTTTTCAAGACCAACTTTCCTTGGACAGCTGTGTGAGGAGAGTCCCCTAAGAGGTGGAAGAGAAGCCTGGCTCTGTTTGTCATCCCAGGAGCTGCCCTTGCTGCGTGCCCACTGGTTTCCCCTCACTCTTTCAAAGCTTTGTTTAAGCCTTACCTTGGGTGAGGCCTTCTCTTGGAGGGAAGTTGCCGCACTCCCTGGTTTTTGTGGGTTCTGGACCAACAAAATGGCAGCACATGTTGTTTTGCAACAGCAAAGGCAACACAGTAGCCAATGGTGTGTGTGTGTGTGTGTGTGTGTGTGTGTGTGTGTGTGTCTTTGAGTATTTTTCTTCATTCCTGGAATGAGCTATGGATGGTGAACCTGTGTGGGAAGAGAAGGCTCTTCAGGGAAATAAGGAAATGAAGAAAGTCCACCGTCTGAGTGGGAGATCGTCTACCAGATGGTGGAGAAAGGCTCAGAATCCCGGTCAGATGCCAGAAGCCCTCATACTCCTGTGGGTGGCCATTTGGGAGGCAGCAAGATGTGGGACTGGATGTATCCAGAACTAGGACCAAACCCCTGATCATCATAGACTTCCTCCTGTCAGTCATGGTTTCCCCCAGAAGTGGGGTTTCTGGGACATTCCTAGAAATGAACTATCACTAGATTGGTCAGACTCTTAACAGGGACTGTTAGTCCCAGCATCTCATTCTTGTTGATAATGAACATTTAAACTATAAAGAAACAGAAGTCCTATTTCCCAGAAAGACCAAGCTTCAACTCCTGGATCTTCGCCCCGTCCAGTGGGAAACACTTTCTCCCTCTCCAGAGTCTTGACAGCACGGTTCGTTAGCACTTACTCTCCTTCATGCTTTTGCTTCTGTTTCTCTTTTCATTTAAGTGGAGCAACACTGTCTGAAGACATGTTATCTGTACAGAGCCAGAGAACGTTGAAAGGAAGGCTTAAGTGTTCTTAGTTTCTCTGAGGTCCAGGTAAGAAGGGGGTGGTTAGAAGGGGAGGATGACGGACAACTGGTGGGGATTTTCTGAGAAGACACAGAAGGGAGCACTGGGATTCCTTCCATTCCTATTCCTTGCTCCCTGGACCCTCTGCTTTCCGTGCTTGGCTTATGGATCGCTAGAGCGGCCCCGGCCTCCCACTTATCAGAGAGATTTCTCTCTGTGAATGCCAAGATGTGAAGGGCATTAATTCAAAATGGGTGGTGGAGGAGACCAACCCGTGTTTTATTAATTTCATTTTATTTTGTGGTGCTGGGGATCAAACCCCAGACCTCCTGCATGCTAGGCAAGCCCTCCACCACTTAGCTATATTCCCAGCCCCATGCCAGATTTTCTACCCCATGCTCACCTGTATCCCATACCTGTTCACCTTTTGTCCCTAGCATTGATAAAAAGCCATATATATGTTAGTCAGGTTTGCACTGAGTTCCCTTCCAAAACTTCAGCACGGGCAAGAGAGTCAGGCCCCCATGTGGCGAGAGGCCACCCCTCCTTGCATCTCTTCCTCTGACCTCTCTCTTCCATCTTTAAGGCTCTCAGGCTCTTGGTATTGCCTTAGCATAGAAAACCCACAGCTTCTCCAGAAGGCTGGGGACCACTTTCTTTCCCAGCAAAAATGGCAGAATTCTTCTCCTGTCCCATCTGAGCCATTTCAGCTTCCTATAGGAACCTGACACAGATGGACGGTGATGGAGTCAATCAGGCTTTGAGGACCCAGCATAAAGAAGGTGCAGAGTGTCATTTTACTCAAAAAAGTGGGGGAGGAGGGTATTTGGTTTTGCTTGGTGTTGTTTTTTGGTTGAAGCGTGGAGTGAGGGGACACTTCCAGAAGCAGCAAACTGGGAAGCAGCGCTTAGCTTGCCTCCCTGTGTCCCCTGTCCTTCCTGCCGGTGGCCCTAGGTACATGGGAAGTCATGTATGTTATACTCCCTGTGCGGAGTGTGTGTGTGTGTATTAATAATGAAACGGTAGCACTCTGATAAGGGTTAGGAGCTGTGGTCTTTGGGACCGGAGTTTTGGTCTTGGTAGAAAATTTTAGGACAACAGGGTGCCTTCAGAATCAAGGTGGCCGCAGAGTATGAGTCTCGGTGTGGACATCAGAAGTCACTGGACTCTTCTCCCTTCCCCAGAGCTGAGGCATTTTGGTGCTTTCTCAGGGTCCTTCCTCACGCTGCCCTCACCCACGCTCCCTCAGACCTCATTCATGGAAACCCCTTGTCAATCTCATCCCCTCTACCTTCATCCTTCTGCCTTTCCCCATCCACTTTCTACCACCTGGGATTCTTCTCTGCCCATGAGCTTCATTTAACCCTTCTAGATCTCAAGAATTACCACTTCCCTAACAGAGAAGGAAAGGAAACCTCTGGTGTTTTGTGTGTCCCTGGGCCTGGAGATAGAGGCTGGAGTTTTCTTACTCAGAGCCCACCTTGGGTGGAGGTCACTAAGACTTCCAGTGGCACCAGAGTAGAGCCACGGTGGGCGCTGGGAGCACTTCCTTCCTCAGTTCCAGCTGGTCCGGATGAGCTCCCAGAACACGAGGTCCACAGGCCAGGTGGGGACATGCTGATGCTTGAAAGTTTTTATACCTGACAGCTGAGGAACTCTAACCACAGAGCATCCTTCCAAACCTCTACTGCTGTGTGGCTTTATTCCTGGAGATGTTATGGTCCTGGACTTTCAGAGCTAATTAGGACAGAGTTAGGTGTCTGGCTAGTGAGGGGTTCTGGATGCTTCTGGGGCTATGAGTTTTTATTCCAAAGTCTGTTCCAGAGAGAGCAGAGTACTTAGTAGGGAGAGAGGTTTTTTTACAGAAGGGCTGAAACTATAAAAACCCAAACCCAGAGCCACTCAGAAACGGGATGAGGGCTGAAGTCTGCTTTCTCCCTGAACAATCATTTTAGAAGGAAAAAAAAACTCTGCCAGAGCTAGGGGCAGATGTTTTAGACGTTGGAAGCAGAAGCTAAGGCCTGGGGGAGGCTGACCAGGCTGACAGTGAGCAGGTGCTTGGCGTGAATGAGAAGCAACTATCCTGAAGCCCCTTGGCTAGAGGTTGGACAACAGAGATCAGGCCACAGTTTCAGGTCCTGGTCTTCTTTCTTATCAAGAAACCATACATAGCGTGTGTCTCTACAGAATCAGATTTGGATGATTTTCCTGGCCCAAGCCTTCAGGGAGAGAAGAGGAGTGGCTTCGGGGCCTCTCATAAACCCACCCCCACAGATGGAGTGAGGACGGGGTGGGCGAGAGAGAGCAGAGAGGCTGAGAGAGTGAGAGATTCCTTGGGGGAATCTCCCTGGCTGCCGGAGTGAGAGATTCCTTGTTTCTTTAATGTCCTAGGCTATTCTTTGAGTCTTCAGTCCCGATTTCACCCAACCCTGTAGGGATAGCCTGTCCCCGCCCTCAAGAGGAAGAGATGGAGCCGGGACTGCCCTCTTACCTTCCACCCTCCCTCTTTCTCTCCTCAGGCTGGTTGGGGCCTTTCATCAGAGCCATGGGCGGTGGTCGGCAGGGAGCCCTAGGCCCTTCTCCTTGTGGCACAGAGTCCCGTGATATATAGTGCCAGATTTGGCAAGTAAAAATACAAGATGGTCAAATTTGAGTTTCAGATAAATGACAGAATTTTTAAGAATGTCCTAGGCAATATTTGGGACATACTTAAAAATGGTTCATCATTTATCTGAAATTCAAGTTTAACTGGCCATCCTGTACTGTGTCGGACGACCCTACCCTATGACCACTTCCCCCCTCTCCCGCTCAGTCCCAGGGGGCCAGAGATTGGTCACCACGGATTTGACCTAACTTGTTTTTTGAAATGCAATATTGAGAAGGGGACACTGTGACTTGAAGATACATGAATATACTTTATTTTTTAAGCAACAATGAAACCACCTTTTGAAGCCATTTGAGCCTCATCTGACCCCTGCCATGTGCATTTAGTTATATATTAAAAGAAGATAGTTATCTATAAACATATGAACAGAATCTTGTTGAGTCAAGATGCATGTCTATTCACTTCTGTAAATAGCCGCATGGCAATGCTGAGAGTCCTCTTGATCCCCCAACCTCAGGCCTATTTTACAGAACTGGTCGAGGCTGCTCCTTCTCTTTTCTGTTGTGTGACGTCTTTGTTCCAGCCCCACACCTGCCAATCCCCATTGGGAATCCCACAATGGGAGCCATCAGGGGACGGGAATGGGTTTCCAGCCCTGGTGCCAGCCCTGTTGGAGAAGATGCTGGAGGACACCGTGGCCCCCGAAGGCCTGCCTGCGGCACATCTAGGGGCAGGGCCAAGGCACGCTGTGTCCCACCTGCTGTCTGGTGTCCACTGTTTCCGTGTTCCATGTACGTGTGTGGCTTCTTCTTGCTGTCTGAATTAACTGAAAAGCCATAAAGGGGGCCTTCTGCTGAGGACTGCCCCCGGCCCTCCCAGGAGCCTCCGTGTCCCTCTGACTGGCTCCCCACAGAACACTTGTGAAGGGCTTACCTGTTGTCATCCCCTTCTGCTCCCTTAGCCCCGTGTCATGAGGATGGATGGTGGTCAGGGCTTCTGGTGGGGCCTTGGGAGGTGTCCCTGGTTGGCTTGGGTCTGATGGCTCCACTCCATCTCCACCCGGACAGTGCAGCAGTGGGATGCCATAGTCCTGGCTACTTTCCTGAGGGTCCTGTAGAGTCAACCCAGAGTTTCAGGAGCAGCCAGTCAGCAGCTCAGTCTGTGGTCGGATTTCTATTTAGTACCTGGGGTCCTCAGAACCAGCCTGGCCTACTTGCCAGTGAAGTGTCAGAGCCCATAAATGGTAGTGAAGGTGGAATTCCTGGGGAAAACCCAACCTGTAGTGGATTAAGCTTTTTCCCCATGTTTCTCCTGTGGTCTGAGAGAGCACTCCAACAGTGTGGTGGCCCCATGGCTGCCAGGCTCCTCCAGAAGTGGTGGGTAGGTGCAGTGGTTAGGGATGGCTCAGAGGACCCTTGGCAGAACAAGTATGTTCTGGGCTCTGGCCCTCACACTGGCTCCCAGGGCAGCCCCAGGCAGGCACAGCAAGCAGTAGAGAGGTGGGCAGAGGGGCCTGAAGGCTTCCCAGGTCCCTGAACTGCAGTCTCCAGCCTGCAGCCCCAGGTCCCCAGAACACCCCGAGGAGGGCAGTGATGCATGTGAGTAACCCAGGAAGCCTTGGGCAGGAGAACTTGAGAATCAGGTGGGGTGGGCTCTGCCATTTACAAACCACAACACCTGGGCACACAGAAATCCCAGGGACTTTTGTGCTGGGGACATAAAGAGTGGGGAAGGTGGAAAGGACCTTGGCAGAGCAGGCTGGGATCAGCTCTGTTGGTCCCTGCCACTGTCCACAGAGAGAAGTTGAGGCAAGAGTTGAGGGTCTGTGGCGAGGTGGCAGCATCCATGTGTGGGGCAAAGGAGCTCCTGCTCTGCCTGCCTTAGCAACCCAGACTTCAGGGGGTCCTCTCTAGAGAAGCTTGACTATTATGCCCTGACTCTGCTCATCTAAGGACTCGACTGGTTGCTTTCTGAAAACCTTGAAGCCAGAGAAGTTCAAAACTAGGCCTGGGGCAGAGTGTTGCCTGGCCCAGCTCACACCGGAGCATCTTGCCCCATCAGGAGCCCTCCTGTCTTCTTAGGAGAGACACACAGTGCAGCCCTTGTCCCCCACCCCCTGCTTGGCAATGCCCTCCACCCCCTCATGTGGACTCTGTTCTTGTCTGATCTCTTGTCAAATTGTTATTTTGTAATGAGCTGCGTCTCCTTATTAAAGAAATGAGCTGAAAGAAACCCGGGGGTGGGGGGTGTCTGTAGTTGTTTTTGCTGGGTCAAGGTGAGGGTGGGGGGAGGCAGGAGCTGCCCCTGAGGGTCAGCAGGGTGCATGAGGGTGACCAGCTGGTTCTGAGGCTCTGGCCTCTAGTTTCTCCCTTTGGGGAAGCCACAAAAGGGGCCAAGTTCCGTTCCCTTCTTGAGGATAGGGGAAGACCAGACGGGCACTGTTGGTTGGTGGTACCTGACGCCTTCCTGTGGAAAGGCCATGGTGCTGGGATCATCCACTAGGAGGCTGCAGGGTGCCCACATCCTTGAATTCCCCTCCAGTAGAGCTGCACGTAGGAACAGACTGTCTGACAACAAGGAGGCTGGCTCTGAGTTGGGAGTTTGAAAGGAGAATTTCTAGATTCTTGAATGACTCCACTACAAAGAACTCCAAAAGTCTTTGACTCTCAGGCAAAAATGTTAGGAACTTCATTAGGGCTTCAGAGTTTTTAGGAAAGAGCTGGGTGTGGTGGTACATGCCTATAATTCCAGCGGCCCAGGAGGCTGAGGCAGGAGGGTCATGCCAGCCTCGGCAACTTAGTGAGGCCCTAAGCAACTCAGTGAGACCCTGTCTCTAGATAAAATATAAAAAAGGGCTGAGGATGTGGCTCGGTGGTCAAGCAACCCTGGGTTTAATCCCTGGTACCAAAAAAATAAAAAGATTTCAGGCAAGAGCGTGGAGCAGTATTGCATCTAAGACCAGGAAGGGGCTGGCCTCCTATTTCAGTCCCCACCCCACCTGTCTCTTCACTTTGAAGACAGGCCAGCCTATTTTGTTAGTTTACACCGCGTGGCACTTATCCTCGGGGTTGCCACCTGCTAGACTTGTGCTCACCTATCAGGGCCAAATGCACGAGGGGCAGCAAAGACAAGGCAGGGATGGGGCCAACTCCGTGATGAGCAGGAGCCCGGGTCCTCACACGTCTATCCCCCCCTGCTGCTTCGTCCCTGTCTCTGAGGCAGGGTGGGCTGTGTGGCTTGGGTGTGTGAGGGGCACTAGCCTCTCAGCCCAGGACTGGGGCTCCTTGCTCTCCTGCAGGGGGGCCACATACTGCACCCCTCCTCATGCAGTGCTGGCCTGCATGACTGCTAGGAGACTGTGCAGACCTCACGTGTTCACTGGGGGAGAGAGAGAGGAAGATGACATTCGTGGTCTGGGAGCATCAGACATGCTGCTTTGCCTCTGTTCGGATCTGTTTCAGGACAGAGCTGAACTCTTCAACCATGACGTCATGTATGTTTGTTCTGCTGCTGCTTGGGCTACGAACAGCTGGGTGACAGAAGGGGAAAAGAATCTTCCCTCCTTGACCTCCCTTTAAGTCAGTGAGCAGGGATTTCCGCTTGGCAGAAAACGCTGGGCTTAGCAGAGCCAGAACGGGGTTTGCTGGATGGAGAAACCAGACCTGAACCTTGGCTGCCCAAGGGCAGACCTGGCTGGCCACCCACCCATAAACCCTGCCAGCAGTGGTGCAGCTCCTCCCTGGGCTGGGCTCCTTCATTTGGAGTTTGAATTTTAACCTCTAGTAACCCTCAAGTTAGCTGCATTTGTAGTTTGGAACTGGGGAGAGGTTTGCGGTCTCCTGAATCAAAGACTCAGTGAAAACCTTTATATGTCCAGCGGAGGACTAAGGGTGGTGCCAGGGGACTTGCATGAGCCTAAACAAAGCACCTCTTCTCTGGACACAACTTGCCCAGGTATGAGAGGTCAGTGTGCATGGAGATGGGCTCAGCACCCTCGTCATGGGTACTTTCTGCCTTCAAGGAAGAGGCCCTGCTCTTGGTTACTTGAAACCCTTCTTAAGAAGGGTTGATGTCTTCTTATGGTTCTGCTGAACCTTCAATCTAGGCTTTTCCTTGGCTTGACACACTTAGGAAATGCATTGGTGTTCTCAGAGACCTGTCCTCAGGGCTGGCCACTCACTTGTGGCTATCCTGGTGAAAAGAACTTTGAGTGGAGGGAGGTGTTGGAAGCTGGTGGGTGAGGCCCCCAGGGGGAGTGTTGACAGATGTGACATTCTATCAGTCCCATTGCACAAAGTTAAAACACAGTTTTATTTACTCATTTATAAATACTGTTGTGTTTACAGGCATCGTATAGATGTGAATATTATTATTACCAAACTTTCAAACACAGTATACTTAATGCTATATAATAACAACCAGTAAAACAAAATCATCCATCTCAGGGTTGAAAGGCCACTCAAAATTGCATAAAAATACATTCATTTCACAAAAGCAAGTCTGGCTTCCCCTCCCAAAATGGCCCCCTCCCTAGGTGTATTTACAAAAGACTGAAGTTAATCCGTACAACTCAGCTGAAGAACAGTTTACATCTGGTGTGGAAGTAAGGTGCGGAATGAAGGGTGAAAAGAGTAAAACACACAGTGCTGTCACTAAGGTAGGACCATTGTGGAGACACCAGGGCGGTTCTTACTAGCTCTTTTCACCCCTGTCTGATCAAGGTTGGGGCAGAGGCAAGAAAGAAGGGAGGGAAACTTTAAAATCAAAGCCCAAGTCTGAACCACTCAATTGAGAAGAGGCTGGACCTCTCCTGAAGAGAGAGGCAAGGTGAAGCACGCTCCTTGAGGAAGTCCTGGCCTCCCCGTTAGGAAGCAGCTGAGTGGTGGCCCAACCTTTGGAGAGTTCGAGGGATGCTGGCTAGAAACCAGTGTGCTTTGGATGGCTGTGTCTCCCAGAACCCTCCTGTGCCCCTGCAGCTTGCTGCCCAGTGTCCTTTTCCCTCCAACTTCTCTTTACCTGGCCCCTCTGCACCAGAGGACAAGCTGAAATCTGTTGGTCTTAGGAGAGAGGACAGCAAGAGCAGATGTACTTGGGTGGGAGTCAAGCTGGTGCTGGCCCTTGCAAGTCCCTTGTTCGGGATCTGTGCTGTCCCGGGACCACATCGGAGGCTCTCACGAGGCTCCCCACAGTTGCGTGCCTTTCCTGAATCCCTTCTCCTGCAGAAACAGTCTGAGCTGCCGCCACCAGATGCATTGCTATGTTCATCCAGGTTGTGCAGAGAAGACCCACTTCTGCCTTAAGCTGGAACCAGTCAGCTCTCTCAGGACAAGGATGGAACAAATCAGACATGCTACCTGGTCTCTTTGTCCAGGCTAGGGAGGAGTCCTCCAGGGGAAGGGGTCAGGCTCATCTCCATGGGGCCATTAGCACAGCTGGGGAGCTTTGAAACTGGAAGAGGTGGTGGCGGAGGTGACTGTTGGTATATGAAAATATGAAACTCCAGGAATCCTGGCTGATTAGGGAACACCTCTTTTTCTTAAGCACCATCAGGTCCATGTGAGAAAAGCAAAGAATAAAGAACATGGAGGAAGATGAAAAGAAAGGAAGGGTGAAGTATGTTTACTGGAAGGACATAAGAGCATCCTGATGTCAACTTAAAGGCCACCCACATAAAATTTTATTGGCAGCATTAGGGGAAAATTTGGAGGAGAAATAATAAAATGTCACTCTGGCAGATTCACAGTTCAAAATGATAAGCAGATGAGAGAAAAGAGCTTTGGGGGGCTGGAAGGGAGGGGAAAAGGCAAAAAATACGAATTGATAGAATAATACACTTGAATAAAATTGGTTTCTGAGTTCTCATTTCTAATCAAGAACGTGCAAGACCTTATTTTGGGAGCTCAAGTGAGCATGTACATGTTTTGCACTCAGACTAGAAGTGGAGCCTCAAACTGTCAGTCCTTTTTAGTAAGGCCAGACAGAACGTGCATCAGTGCTGTGGTCTTTCGACACCCCTGCCTCTTATCTACAGTTCTTCCCCAGGAGTTCTACAGGCTTCCAGAGACTGGGTTGCAAGCCATTCCTCAGTTCCACTTTGACCCTCAATGTCGGCTCTTACGAAGTAAAGGCATCTTCCACTATGCAATGGCCGGCCGGCCGGTCAAGTCTCTGCTATTTTTCCCTCAGACCTCAGAGACCACCTCATTCCTTAGTAGCTGTGACAATGACTTCCTGGGCTGTAGTGAAGTTGATCTATTTTTCCAATCTAATCAGAACACAGCGATCAATACCTGTCCCTGATAGGGTCTCCTCCTGAGCAGTGTCAATACCCATTAGGGAAGCTGATTAGAATCTGAGCTCAGCTAGAGGCTGAGGATAAAGTCACCAGCTCGACAGCTCATTTCCACACTGAAGCTTTACTCCCTCCCTCCCTCCCAGTGCTTGCAACCTCCACCCTGCTCCACATTCAAAGCCCTACCTGCCTCTTTTCCAATGCTGCTTGGGGGCTACCTTCCGTTGCAGGGTCTCTGCCCTTTCACTGCGCTCACACCAGACCTGCAGGAGTCTTGCAAGAGCCAAGCGCTGCTCGCTGCTTGCTGCTCGGTGCAATGTGGCAGTGTGGTTTGTAAACGCTTCTGACTTTGGTGGTCTCTTCTGCAGACCTGCTTTAAAGGAAAGCCCATCTTGTACAGAATCACAATCTCCTACTTCTGAGAGCCCAGAATCTAGAGGAGGAGCTCAATGGTTGAGGTTTTTACTGAGGAAAATTCTTTGCTGTTGCCAGGCAGAGTGCAGTGCTAGGGACCAGCTGGTGCTAAGCAGCAATGCAATCCACTCGTCTGTCTGGGGTGAAGAGGCAGAGTAGGCCACATCTGAGGGAGCTAAGGAAAGGTGGTTGTGGACCCGTGAAGCAGCAGCTCTATTTCCTATTAAAACAATTTGTCTGAAGGCTGCCTACAACAAATTGCTTTCTATCCATTTCCCAATGAGCTCCAATTTCCACCTCTGCAGGTTTTAATATTCTTACCAAACCATTAGGAGGGAAAGCAATTGCAACACCATTCAATTATCCTTAATATCAAACTCACTTTGAGCAAGGATGAGAAGTCAACCTTGACATGCTGATGTTGAACAGTCTGAATTGGAAGAAAACAAGAATTTTTGCTCTTGAATTTTTGAAGTTAAAAGAAGGAATTTTTGAAGCAGAAATCCAAAGTATAAGAAATGTTCTGATTTTCCTAAGAATGAATAAATCACAGAATTTTAAGCCAAAAGGGAATTTAAAGATAATCTTGTCTAAGATCACATGGCTATAGAAGAGCTGGCCTGGAACCCAGGTGTTTGGACTCCTGGGGGCTTATTCTTTCCTGTCGCCTCACTCTCCCCTCAAAGCTGCCTTTGTTTATTGGGTCAGAGGAACCCACACCTTTGAGGGGTCTGAACCTGCTTTAAAAATCAGAACGGTGAGATCTGGGCTTAGATTTGGGCAGGGACTACTTCTGACTGACAGCTGTGTGCTGAGGTAAGCGCAGTGTGGGCATAGACGGTGGGTGCAGTGGCCCTGGTGGCACCTAGAGTGGAAGGACACTGGACTCCTGGTGATACTTCACTGTGAAGCTGCAGTGGCACTAGTGGCTTGCCTGCTGGGGCAGACAAGAACTCCCCCTTTCCATGGGCCTTGCTGCTGAACCCTTTAGGCCTCCCTTTAAGGTGTGAAGAGGCTCAAAGGAGAATAATCCAACACTTGGTAGGGTCCTCTCTTCCCCAGGTGTCTGCTCACCCCAGGACCATCTCCTAAAGAGTGCCAACACCATCAGGACCTTCTGCACAGTGGCCTGGCCAGAAACAACTGGCCTTTCTCTGGGAGGAGATGGTGTCTCTCTTTGGTTAAAAGGCTGCAAAGTTGCCAGACATCCAGAGGCCTAGCAAAGTGCATGGCTGAAAATTTCTTCTTCCTTATCTCTGGCTCAGTTAAATCCTGCTAGCGGAGAAGCAGCCAGTAGTTCACACACTCTTGTGTGGGATCCACAGCTATTAAATGGGATTTTAGCCTCCTTGCTTCCTGATAGAACTGTCATATAACCACATGCTTTGTTTGGGGTAGGAAGAAGAGGTGAAATGTTCCAAACAGATACATGAAACCCACCAGTGGCCTTGAGAGCATCAAATGCATCTAGATCTCCTTAAACATAGAAAATTCAGAAGAGAAACGCAAATATCCCATAGCTGGATAGACAGCAAAGGAGTCTCTAGGAGGTAGCCAATGAGATTGGCTCAGTGGAGAATCGAGTATTTGGAGGAGGCCTGGGACATGTCTGTTGTTCAGATTCTTTAGCAGCTGCACCCTGAGATATGCACAGCCTTACACTGGAGATTGGGATGGGGTTAGGGGTCATCACATCTGGGGCTACTGAAAAGGACTGGGCTATCTGAAAAGGATCAGTAGCACCTGAAAGACAAACAGGCAAACTCCAGCCAGAGAATCTCTGGAATCCTCAATCATTACTCCCAAAGGCGTGGCATGGTTGTTAAAAGAAAACATCAAGTTAGTGGGAACAGAGGGTGTGAAGCTAGACTGAGAAATATTCTTCCCCATTCTAATACTTCCTGTCAAGACTAAAGTGACAGAGCTGAGCCTCACGCTGCTGGCCAGCCTGCTGCTATTCACTCAACTTGAGCTACTGGGGGTGCTCATGAGTTCCCAAACCAGCAGGTAAGGATTGGGGGCGCGGTGGCGACTGAGGAGATCAATGGTAGGTAACTCACCAAAGCACAAGAAAGAACAGATGGCTACTAGAAGGCCTACACCCACCACTTTGTACGGCTTCCAGTCAATACAGTTGTGAAGAAATGGTGTTTTATTCTCTACAAGAGACCAGAATTCAGAATGTTATCTAATAAAATTAATGGCATAAGAAAAAATGCCTGAAATTGTGAATTCAGAAAATTGTATCTTAGTGTGAACTAGGATGGTTTACACTTTCTGAGTTCTGGGTCATAGAATCCAGTATTCCTGAGATTGAGAACCTTGTAAACTTCTTGTCACAAGGAAAAACCCCTGGCAAGAAGAGGCATCTTTGACATGAAAGGCTGTCATACAGCAGCAGGGGTGAGACACCCACCTAAAAGGTTTTGAGAACCTGCCTCCAACACTTGGAACAGCACAAAGGGAACTGAGGGAACTCTGCAACTCCTTTACCTGGTCTATGGAATTGAGGAGAGTCAAAAATGTTTTCTAATAATCCAATTTTCTTTTCTTGACAAAGAGGTAGCCAATTCCACTTCCTCCATATCTAAGATGCACCAGGAGAATCAATTAGCCAATCCTTGTTGATTTCTTCTCCCCAGAATGAAGGAAATGCTTACAGTGGAAGATATGGAACTTCTCACTCTAATCCAGCATTCCCTGACAATTGAGCTTACAATGTCCCCATTATAATATAAAGTTCCAAGACAGGAGAAGCTTCTCCTGAAAAAAACAATACAAAAAACCCAAAACCCACAAAACAAAACAAACAAACAAACAAAAAACCAGGCAGAAACAGAAAAGAAAACCTATATACTCTCAAAGTAGGGTTCTGCCAGAGGAGGCATGGTTCCTATTCTGGAACCATGATCCTGAATTATGGATTCTGTGTAAAGAGCATGGGAGTTTCAGAGGACCATAAAGAACACCATTGCCATTTTCAGAAAAAAACTAATAGAGGTAGTACATGTTAAGAGAACAGACCACTCTCAGCACTGAGTATGACTGGCAACCCTAAAATGAGGCTTTAAATGGCCTGCACACTCAAAGTGAATCAAGGGATAAAACTCCTCCAAAAAGCAAATACTTTGCCTTAATCCTCTCATCGTGGAGAGCTAATGGTTGAACTGTGCGCTGGGGTTATGGAGTACTCCGTGAAGTTCTGGGCAAGAAACCTTAAAAGGCTGTTTTGTCTAGACAAGGATGGCCAAGACGACAGGTATAAAACGCATGCCACACTCCCAAGGAGTGACTGAAAAGACTAGGGCAGCGTGGGCTTGACGTAAGATGAAGAGGAGACCACCAACCACACGGATCTGAAGTGCTGTCACTTCAAGGAGCTACAAAGGATGGATGTGGCCTACAGGGAGAATCCACAGGCAGACTTCAGCGGGTCTTAGGAGAAACTCTGGTTATTAGAGCTGCTCAGCACTCAAGTAGTAAATGCACAGCCAATAGAGGCTATCTGACTGTGGGTCAAAGCTGTGGTAGTAGGGGTCCCTGTGATGCAAAAATGTAAAGCTGGACCAAATGACCCCTGGGCCTTGCCACTCTAAAATTCTATGACTCTCATCATGCATTGAAAGGACTTCTTCCCTTTAAACCTCATCAAGCAGCCATCTCTCCTGTTAGCTTCTAAGAAAGCAAATGTCTCTCCCTCAGTTTAACCACAAGAAACTACCAAATCCATGACCATTCTCCAAGCAGAGAGGAAAACTGTCTTTGTCATAATGTTTCAAGTGTCCTTAGATACTTTACTTTCACCATACATGTATTTCCAACTTCCACTCCCTGTCCAGCTCCCTATAATCTGCTTTCCCCCACCTTGCAGGCCTCCTTACAATGACTTCATATCTCATTTGCAACAGGTACCAGAGTGAAGAGAGGAAAATGAGGTCAAAGGGAGATGAGGCAGAAAGAGGTATCTACTTTTTTGATAAGGAATACAATTTTCTAATAAGATCCATTTTCTAATAAGGAGCCCAGATTTTCTAATAAGAAAAACCATTTTTCAGGGGGAAGATAAGTGGGAGATGTGAATAGCAGGCTGACACTTATACCATGGTCTCGCTTTTTATGGATAGGGCTCATGGAACCACCCCAGAGCACCAGAGTGATGACTTTTTAGTCTCCAGAGTAATGATCTTCCACAAGGGTCAAAGAAAACCAAGGTCAGGTGCTCCGGGAAAGAATGTGGGAAAGGAAAAAGAATGAAAGGATAAAGAGGTAAAGGAATAAGTGAGGCCAGGCCATCAGTGCCTCGGAGAAGGTTGGGCATGAGGGAGGAATGGAGGTTAAGACTATTCAGGATGGCCCTGGGTTGCTGAGGAAAAAATATAAATCAGTTCCTGAGAGGTGAAGAACAGACAGCCTCAGCACGGTCACTGTCTCCTTGGACTCCGAAGAAACACAGTTCCAGAGGCTGATGATTAATTCCACATCCTGCCATTTCTCTTGGCACCCCAGACAGGAACCTGAAGTGGCTAGCACAAGACTCACCCATATCAGAGGATACTGGGTCAGCATAAAGGCTGGGCATGCCTTCTGTGTTTGGACCAAATCCAATGTGGACAAAGTAGAAGAGCAGCAGGAAGCTTGGGTCCGCAGCAGAGCCTGGTGTGCTCCATGGGGCCTTCTCCAGATGGCTCCCATGATCACAATCATGTTTCAGTTAAAACTGCCATAAAACTTAGGGTGAGGGTGTGGGAGGAACAGGGCGTTGAGAGTGCAGGAAAATGTACAGTGCAGAGGATGTGACTGAAGAGGGTCAGAGAGAAGTGTCCTTCCATCAAAACATTCACTTCTTTTGGCTGGAAGGCAATGGCTGGAAATGAGGGACGGGGCATTTGCTGCCCTCCCACACCTGGAGCCTAGTCTATTTGGACAGTTTGCTGATCACTCTGATGAGGGCACCATTTTCATCTTTCAGCCTCTGGTTGTCGGATTTTAGTTCTGTTAACACCTGTAGGTGACAGAGAGAAAAGTGTGTTAGAACCTGGCACAATTGCTTCCTCTATCCTCCTTTACCAGGCGAGGTTGGCAGGGGAGGAAGGCCTTCTGAGAATGTGCATGTAATGAACTGTCACCACCCCTTCTCCCAGGAATGAAGTTCCCTTGAATCTTCCTACTTACTCAGTTGGTAGTGTTCATATTTAGGGAGATCGCAGCCCCTCACCTTTTGAGCTAGCAGATTTAGCAGTAACACCTTCTTTGCACACAGGCTCATGTTCCAAACTGTACATCCTTTTACTCTATTGAGTCAGTGGCTATTTTCAATTATTCCTTGAACTCACCTCTAGTCTAGAGAAATTGGAGAGAGTGCCAAAGTAGGCTAATGAGGACACAGGGAAGGAACTCAGAAAGGAGTTGTTGTTGGTGACCCAAAAGAGTTAAATGAGGACACTGCTTCACAGCTCGTGAAAAACAAGAATGCAGGCTGAGGGACAGAACTTAGCTTTTCTGTCATGTGCACAAGATGATTTAAGGGACCTCCTCCCAGGAGACCCTCCTTTCACCAAATCTCAATGGTCATACTACACATACCTGCTTTCAACCACTAAAATCCAGGGAACTCACAGATGTGGTCACAGAGCTGCAAGACACAGTGGACACTAGGCATATGTTTAATTTTCCCTTCAACTCTCCACTGATAGTTACCAAGAGAAACTCAGAGGCCTTATGAGCAGTTTTAAGGGATAACATTATAATTCCAGGAAACAGATGCTTATAGGGGGACGGAGGGGATGGAGATTCAGTTCTATTAATTCTGCCATCTTGGAACTTTGTTCACCTTGTGGAACAAAGGAAAAGTAAGCTCCAGCTTAGATACTCAAGTCTTTATTATGTCATCGAGGCACTTTGACAAATATGTTATGCATTAGAAACATCCTAATGGGCTGTTGATAAAGGTAGTTTATGTGTGGGCCTTGTTGGTAGCAAGATTTAGGCTGGAGGTTAAGTAACTCTTCACCAGGGAGGCCATAGTAATTGACATTTTCATTTGCTGTTAGTGCAGATGTCCTTGGCTCATCAGTCATTTAAACCTATAGGACCCTTGTGGCAGGTAACACCCTCAGAAACAGGTGGCCTGGGCTCAAGTGTTATGAGGCCTGTTAGTTTTAGCTCTTGGATCTGCTACCACCATTTAGGGATCTAACTGAACAGTAAGAAATATAATCTCTGTTTTCCTCACTGTTGCAGGGAAGAGGCAGGTTACTTACACAAAGTCCATCTGTCTATGCACAGGCGTGTCACATGCATAAAGAATTTGTAACAGAGGAACAAAAGGAAAACACTGAGGATCTCCGACGTGGGAGGCAGTGTGCTAGCGGGCCTCACTAGGGCCTTGTGAGTCTGAGATATGCTTCTATCTATTTCTACAAATGAGGGAATGAAGACTTTCATAACTAGTCTAAGGCATCCGGCTATTTAAGTAGCAAAGCCAACACTAAACCCAGGTGTGCCCAACTTCAAAGATCATTCTGTCATTACAGGTGGAGGTAGGGGTGGGAAAAAAAGCCCCAAACCAGGAACTGTCTCCGCCCAGAAACAGAGTCCAGCATTGCCTTGCCATTAATGATCTGTATTACTTCAGGTAAACTACTTCTCTGCATTTCTATTTTTGTGTCTATAAAAGAACAATAACCCCTGTCCTACTCCCTCAGAAGGTGGGAACATGGTGAGGTGCACAGGAGGAGAGAGGTGTGGATGTGTGTGCACATCTATAATGTGTGTTTGGATACTGAATATTCCTGTGGCCATTGGGAGTTTGCCCATGAATATGGGAGGGCGGGCAAATAGTCCACAGGCCTTAAATAGATGACTTTCATTCACTAAATGTCAAAGGAAAGTTTCAGGCCTTTGACCCTGCCTTTCCTCCCTCCAACTCCACCAGTGAGGTTCTGGCTGCCTCCTCATGCCTCCATTCCTGCAGGCGTGCCCATCAGAATTCACTGCCTAGAAACTCATCTCAATCAGAGTTTTAGAAAACATCAGCCCAGGGTGGCCTCATGGTGTTTCACCTTCCCGTGTCTTTTTTAATGTCCCATCCTGTGGGATGCAGGCAGGGTGAAACTCTGAAAACCATATTTCCATGATAGGATTCCACAGGTGGGAAGAAGCTATACATGGCAGTGGATTAAGTTTCAGTGCATAGCGGCTCGTCCAATCAGAACTGAGTTGCTCCCCCACCCTTTTTAAATGTACAAACAACTTGTTGAGCTTTAGTGATTCATTTCCACATTAAGAACTCAATTCCTTGGGGGGAAAAATTGGACAAGGCAATTTTACAGCTGCAACATGCTACAATTGATATCTTTAGGGACTGTCAAAAAGTACAAGATGAGGAATATAGAAATTGAGGGGGGAAAAGCCTCATAAACTTCACTCTCAAAAGAGAGAAGGGGAAATGAACAGTGCTATCTGATATTTACTTGAAGTTAAAGAATGATTAAATAAGAACATATGTGAAAGTACTATATGAGTATGTTTAACAAAGCTTTATCATTTTAATTCTGTGAACCTCATCTTTGTAATTTCTAGATATCCAGCTTACCATAGTTTGAGGTACAGATACTTTGGACAAATAAAATTAAATACACATTTTCTCAAATATTACTTCTTATAGCCTATTGAGAAAAGTGTTAAAGAGAAAGAGGACACAGGGCCCTCCAATTTCAGAGAGCTCCAGGGCAAGGCTGGCTGTAGGCTAGAGAGTCTCAGATCAGTCTTGCCTCAGTTTCCTTGCTTCCAACTACACAGGAGATGGGAAAGGAATCCTCCCTTCTATTTTGTTGGTAAGTGGCTTGCACTACATGCTGAGATAAGATTTCTCCAGGGACTATTGTAAAAAAAAAAAAAAAAAACAAACAATGAAGAAAATGGCAGGGTAAAAAAAATCTCTTGATCACACTGCCAGTTTCGCTTAGTTATCTCATCTTTCCTTCTGGTAGGGGTCAGCAAGGTTTCTCTGCAAACATCTTAGGGTCTGCAGGCCACACAGTATCTGCTGCTGTAGCACAAAAGCAGCCCCAGACATAATAATATTACATAAACAAAAGAGCATGGCTTGGTTCCAGTAAAACTTTATTTTTGGACATTAAAATTTGAATTCCATGTAATTTTCATGTGTTATGAAATACTCTCCTTTTGATTTCTTTTTTGGCTATTGGTAGGGCTCATGGGCCATAGGTGCAATCCCTTCTATAGAAGGTCATGTACCAGGCAATGGCATTCTTTACAGTGGCAGAATCTTTTGGTAGGAAAATGCTCTTTGAAAGTTAGCCCTTCACAGGGAAGTTGGAGTGCTGAGAAGGCAGAAGGCTGTCCTTCATCCCTCAGCTGCAGTACGGGGGCATTGTAGTTGCTCAAGAGATCCTTCTTTCATGTTTAGGCCATATGCTTAACAAACGGCTGAAACTCTGTGCCAAATAAGCAGACAGCTTAAATCACAGTGGTGAAGGGCACAGTCTCTGGAACCTATCATAGGTGATTTGAATTTTGGTTCTACCACTTACTCTTTGAGTGACCTTGGGCACATAATCAGTGATTGTATTTTTTAAAAAAATATGCACAATAATTCTGGGGATTCAATGAGAAAAAGCATATAAAGCACTCAGCATAGGCCTTAACTGACTTTATCATGGTTATTAACCATTGAAAAGGACGAGATCTAATTCTGCCCATATCCTATACTGTCTTGCAACAAAGAGGGGAAAGTAAAAATAACTGCGACATCTTTTGGGGTCTCTTTGTCCCAAGTTGAATTTTCCAGGAATCTTTGTGTGTGTTTGTATGCACACACACTGGGGATTAACTGAACCCAGGGCCTTGCATATGCTTACTATGTGCTCTACTTCTGAGCTACATCCCTAGTCCCTTTTCCAGGAATCTGGAGGTTAATTTTAAAGCATGGAGGTTAGACCTAACAGTGGCTGCTTGGTGCCAGCCCATGGTAGCACTTCCCTTTCAATTTTCTTTCTGCCTGTGATAGCATCTGCAGCAGGATATTAGCTCAGCCCTTATGGTAATTTGGGTGCTTCAGTTCTAGTGGATATTAGTTGCCAGCTACTGACCCTGAAGGCAAAAGCAAATAGACAGAAAAAAGAACAGGCCCTGGTCAGGACTAATTAGATTGTTGTTGAAAATTAAAAACTCATTTCAGGATAGTGGTGACCCCATCACACTATCTTGGGATGAGAAAACAAGCTGTCTATGAGCTTGTCTTTCAGATCCATAGCCAGGGGAAGGCTCCAGTTTGCCAAACACATTTTTCTGGTTCTCAGTTGAAAATAAATCCCTGCTCTCTGCTCCACTGCCTGTCATCTCCTTTGCAAAGCCAGCCCCAATAGGGAGGGTCTTGCTATTTGAGGGTCTCATTTATATAGACTGCATTCTGCCTCACAGCCCACACTCAGGGTGGGGAGGGACACATCTCTAAGGCCCAGATTTGTGACAGGGATGAGAAATGCCTCCCAAGGAGGGAGATAAAAGCAAAGACTATTGCAGAAGGAGGCAAAGAATGATTCTTCAATTTTGATGGTGGGATGCAGGATGTTTTTGCTGGTAGCAGGAGCTGGGCCAGAATGGCTCTAGCCTTTAGTTCTAGTCCTCTATGCCCAGCAATGTTGTCATATGTGAGGATTTAATTCTGGCTGGTAGCTAAATGGCTGTGGTTCTCAACCCTAGCTGAACAAAAGAATCAAAGGTAGAGCTTTGAAAAAAAATACTGATGTCTAGGTCTCGACCTAAACCATTGCTTCTTTGGAGTGGGCCCAGGCACTGGTATATGGCAATAGCTTCCAGGTGATTCTAATGTGCAGCCAGGGTTAAGAGCTCTTGCCCTTTGTTACTCCAGAACCAACCACAATTTGGAGCCAGCAACTATCCCCAGTTGATACAGGGGATCAAGTTGCAGTTGACTGGGAAAGCTCTATCTCAGTTCGGGAATAAACCCAACAAAGAAATGCATGTGCATGAATGTACACAGGTATAGGCATACCACATGTGTGTATATTTATGTGTAACTGAGTGAGAAAACCCATATTCAGTATCCAGGAATAGAAGAGAAGGTAATGTAGTGATCTTATTAAGTATACGCTGGTCCACGCAAGTCCACTTCACCGCCGCCCTTAACCTATGCTGTCAAGTCCCATTCTAAGGTCTCCATCTTGGCTCCCTCCATCTCCAGATGACCAAGATTTACAGGGACCTGCACACACAGGCTCTTATGGAGGGGATAAGCACAGGGCTTCTGGAACCAACAAGAAGAGTGAACCTGCCTGGAGCAGTGGAGGAGGGAAGTGAGGTGGAGAGGAAGGGCAAGAACTAGAGCTCCTGGGTGTCCGAGGACTCGACGGACTCCGAGAGTCTGGCCACCACTCGGGTCAGGGCCCTGTTCTCAGCCTGCAGTTGCTCGTTCATCTGCTTCAAGGTTTGAATCTGTTTTAGCTGGTGGAGATTCTGCAGAGAGTGAGACACGGAGGGGACAGACAGACAAGACAGAAAGAGACAAGACAGACCAGAGGAGAAAAAAGTAGGACAAAGAAACCATGTGACTTTTTGTTTTTGTTTTTAGTTTGCATGCAAGAAAGGAAATGAGAGAGGCAGGAGCAATGAGGGCAAACCATGTATGTTGGTGGGAGGAGGGGTGGAGAAAAGCACCAGGGAGGGGAGAGCTGTGTCTGCGATTCTTGGCTGAGGCCTAAGTACGATAAAGGTTGGCCACACGAACACAACCAGGCTCTTGAAAAGCACATCTGCATGACTTTTGAGAATAACAGTCCACCAAGTGGCTTGGGGCCTTCTGAACCAAATTCACAAGGCTGAGCCACAGCCTCCATTGTCACTGTCCAACTGAGGACTCAGTGTGTTCCTAAATCCAGCTGCTGCCCTTTTCTTTCTCTCTCATCTCATCTTCTCCCCATACCTCCCATTTGTTTTCTTTCTGAATTCTTTTCTTACCTCATTTTTTTTTTTTAATTTAAAAAAACAAAACAAGGAAAATAAGAGAAGGGTCTGTTATTGAAGCACTTTCTGTATATGGCATGTACTATTCAGAAGGATGAAATGACACATACCAAAACAATAAAGAACTGTCAGCGCTCTAACATGCCTTGCAGGATGCTTCCCTGGCTTCGCTAGCTCTCCTCTGCAGTTAGGATCCCGGAGCTGCTAACCTTCCTCTGACCTGCTACATGATTATATGCATCACTAAGTTCATAGCTAACTGTGTTCTCTGTGTCTGAGTTAATGCTGAGGCTGGGAGCTGCTTAAAGGTGTTCACAAAGACAGCCGTACGCTGGAAACTGTAACTGTGCATAAAAGTGGAGAAATCATAAATGTCCAAATGATAATGGAAGTGGCTCAGCCAATTCCAGCCCTTACTGTCTGTCAGTGCTACAAATGGAATGGAATAACCAGCCCATAGGTATTCTTCCTAAAACCCCATAATCCATAAAGGACTAGAAGACTTCAATAAATGAGATTATATCACAGTCCTGCCTACTTTGCTCCATGTCCTTCCTAAAGATCATCCGCACGGACCCTGAAACTGAGGTCATCAGCTTTTTGGGAGGAGGGAAATGACTTTGTTATGCAAATGGAGTTTCATGAATGAGGACAGACAATCTTGTGGGTTATAATGATGACAAAAAGATCACCGGGTATTAGAGAATGTTTCCCATACTCATACAATGAGAAGGACAGAAATGAAAGATTAGTGGAGTAAAAGTTTGGGAGCAGAGCAGAAAATGAAAGGTAGTATGAGGGGAAAAACAGTGAAAAGGAAAAACAAGCAGAGACAAACCACCAACATGGCTCTTTCCCCAAAAAGGGAGAATGACCACCTCACAAAGAGGTAGGTATCCAAACAGTTCCATATAGTCACTGGACTTTAGGGACTGGGCAACTCTCTTTGCCCACTATAAGCATCTCAGTCATGGAGGGGACAGAAGAGGGAGATCATGGTGCAACACATGGAAAAGTTTAAAGAGATGGGCAGAGACCAAATTTAAGAACCAATGGAAAGTCCCTGGCTCTCACCCTTCACTGGTGTTGACACTGGACCAAGCTTTCAACACAATCATTAGCATTATATGAAGTGGTCCTTGCCTCCCAGGGAATATTAAAAGACATGAACTATGAAAGTGACTCAATCTAACATGTGAATACAAGCAGATCGAGGTGGAAAAATTTGCAAGTTATCAGCATGAGAGAGGCAGGAAACACTGGTGGAATGTTCTATAGGAAGTGGTCTTGAAAACAAGGCACGGCAAGAAGATGGAGAAGAGTGCAGGGCATAGAGCAGGGTGGGCGAGGGCAGAGCTGAGGGGTGGGTCGGCTAGTGATGTTTCCAGAATAAGCAAAGTAAAAATCCCAGAAACAATCTAAAAGTGGATTGGTTGCTGGGCTCCTCTCATGCAAGGACCTGGGAAAAGAAGGGCAGAACGTCTGCTGGCAAGGAGGCTGATGCTGAATGGAAGATGCAGTAGAAAAGTAATGACGTCAGATGAGGGAGCATCCCAGGACCAAGTGCAAGTCTAGCACAGCTTACGCTGACATGCACATCTTTCAGAAGCTGGCATGTAATCCCACTCCAGCCCAGGGTCTGGGTGGAGTTTCTCCCAGGGAGAATTTATGAATACTTACCTTTCTAGGTAAAGGCCAGAAAGGTACAACCCAACTCACAACCACAGAGCCCCACATACATCTGGGTGAGCCCATCTCATGGTTCCCCGATTCACCTGGCCTTTGTATTTTATTTGCTAGAGTCAGAAAAATAGGCACTGAAATTACTCTATATCCTTGAACCCCTCCTCTTTAAGGGTTCACTGGAGGTCAACTCCACAAACTGCTCCCTTCTGAATGCACCAGGGAGATATGAGCATCTGTATAAACTGAATATGTACAAATATGAAGACCAACTGGTTCCAGCCTCTACTGGGTCCCACAAGATGATTGCATGCACTGTTGGCGGGCTACCTAATACACAGAAATTTTGTCCACCAACTACTCTAGAAAAATTGGTCACCATGAAAAACAGCCTGATTGGAGAGCTTGGAGCTAGATAAGGATAGCTAGAATTTTCTTTGGCTCCTACAGAGCAACAATACTAATTTGATAACATTTACATTTGTATATTTGAAGTTTTGCCTTCAAAGAAGGTACAGATACCAATGTAATGGTTGGTGTGACTGGGAGGCTCTGATGTTCCTCCCCCTTAGTCCTCTAGGGGGAGCTGGATGGTTTATAAACCTGATAGTATGCTTTGATTTGAGCAAACTGTTTAAGGGTTTTAGAGCCTGTAGGCATTTCTTCTCCAGAACTTTGTAATTTGGAATGGAGAAAAAAAGGCAATGACTGTAGGGGTACATTTTTAACTAAAAAAAGAGAAAGAATCTGTCTCAAAACAGCTTATATACTGGTTTGGGGGCCAAACTGTCATGATCTGGCTCCAGTTGATAATATAAACGAATTGATTTTAAAGTTGTTGGCAAAATGGCTTCTAACTGAAGAGAGCAAACACTTTCATGTGTAACAGACTCTATTGAGAAAATAAAAAAGAACTCATGACCTACTTTAGGAAATCATGCTCTGATGGGATAAAGAGAGAAAGAAACATGTAAACTTGTCTCAACCCACAGGATCAAGAGCAACTAGAACACAGGACTTCTGTATTCTCCAGTTTAGAATGGGAATAGAAATAGGAAAGGATCTCAAGTTCTCTACTTTTGGCCACTTTCTGGGTCTTTGTGTGGGGCCCTGTGTGGAGATGACTCAGAGTTTCAGGACTGGTAGGTATAGGCTGGTTTTGGGCTCCTCAGTACTCACTGGGAGGCATCAGTTTTGGCCTCATTTACATGAGGATCAGCATTTTGGTCTTTCCTTCCTTCCTTTTTCTTTTAGCCATTTCCTAATGAGCATCACTTGACAGGACAACTACCTAACAGCAAAGTACAAATGGTATAACTCAAGGGTTTTGAAGATAGAATAGCTGCCATGCAACCAAGAGCTGTGAATTCATCCATCAAGAACTGTTTACAATGCTCACATGCCACGCTAAGTGGGTGAGAATAGTTCTAAGTGGTAAGTGGGATGAATTTCGAAAAACCAGAAGATGGAGACGTTTAACAGTGTTAGGGTATTGTCCTATTATCTCAGGAGAATCAGCCACATATTATAAAGAATAACAGCTGGAGGCGGTGGCACATGTCTGTAATCCCAAACTTGAGAGGCTGAGGAGAGGATCACAGATTCAAGGCAAACCTGGGCAACTACAACTTAGCAAGACTCTGTCTCAAAATTTAAGAAAATAAAGAGTTGGGGATATAGCACCCCCGGGTTCAATCCCAGTAGTGCAAAAAAAAAAAAAAAAGGCAACAGGATCTTGTGAAAACTATGACCTTGTCATGTCCTGAAAAGTGCCCCCCCCCCCCCGGAAAATTAAACACAAGCCTTTCAAACAGTAAATGCCTCTCTCAAGGTGCTCCAACTGTATGTTAGGGATGCCTATTCACAGAAAGAAACTAAGGGATATGCCTGAAATGGTCCTAGTATTTCTGTTTCCTAGCTGAAGAAACTTGGGTCTCACTAGATGAACACTTGGCAGCAGTGCAGTAAGATCCTTGAAGAAAGAAAAGAATTGAGCAAGTGATAAGTGATTGCGGCCATGTGGCATCATGGCCATTGTGGGGACTGGATGCTCCACAATCATATCCAGGTGGCTACCTGAGCAGCTCTCTATCTTCCCCTTCCATAGTACTGAGTCGATTCCTTTCAAAAGACTGCCAGATCTTAGCATTCAAAGATGCAAAGAATGGCAACAGTTCAGTAAGATGCCCAGTGGAAGGTATGGTCACTGTAAGTCATGGTGAGGGGTGAGAGGAAAGCAGCAAGCCCTGAAGTACATTTGGTGGCATGAGCTTATTCTACTGGGACAGTGCCAAGCACACTGGAATGCTGCAGGGGAAATGGACTGGGGCAGGAAATCAATATGTGAATAAATTTTTACTCTGCTACAGAATGACTCAATCTGTGTTCCTTCTTGCAAAGGGCTGGGTTAGGGAGGCGCAGCAGGGAGGAAAGCCTGCGGCCATGATCAGGCTTCACTGAATACCTAATGGGAAGCCCTGCAGAGGTGGAAACTTGTACTAGCCTTTTCATCTAGCCTTTCAAGGGTGAAGCCATTACTTAGAAAACCTTACATGTTCAACTTGGGTTTACCTCCAGCCTTCCAGCATCCTCCTTTAAACTGAGGGTAGCATGTGGACATTGAGGTGACCATAGTAGATGCTATGTGAGCTGAGAGTGCCCAGGAATTGGCTGAGAATGAGCTCACCTCCTCTTTACATATCTCTTCCTTAGGGTATGGAGTTTGTAGTGAAATTCAGAGCGGGTAGGCCTATGCTTAAGTATCTAGTCTTGGCAAGCATTCAGAGAATAGGCATACAAAGAGAGAAAGAAAATCTCTTCATACCTTCATCTCTTCTTCCATTTCTGACATTTTCCGCTCCAAGGCTCGTCTCTCCTGTTTAGAAACAATGAGCCTGTTGAACACGTAATGGACGCAGAAGGCAGTCATGGCATGTCTCCCAGCTGCTATGTGATCAGCAGCTTCATGGCAAAGGGTCTGTCTACTGACTCAGGCAAACCTTACCCAGATGTGAGTGTTCCCTCGTCCTGTCCCTGTGGAACGAGCAGGATCTCTAAGCAACTCAGTGAGACCCTGCCTCTAAATAAAATTCAAAATAGGGCTGGGGATGTGGCTCAGTGGTTGAGTGCCCTGAGTTCAATCTCTAGTAACCCCCTATCCAAAAAATAAAAAACAAAACAAAACAAAAAACAAAAACCCAGGATCTAAGTCTCCTAGCAGAAAATCAGAAGATAGGAGGAAGCAACTTGCTAACAGATGACCAGACCAGGGCACTCTGAGTTATTCTCTGCAAGCTGGAAGATTTCATGGACTTTTAAATGACTGCAAGTGGCCAGAACCTTGTTTTCTATTAATAAAAATTCACCATTATCCTCAGTAATACCATCCCCCCCAACCTAAATTCCTAAGAAACTGCTTCTCTCATGACAGGGAGCAGATGGTGAACAGGGAAGCAGACATCACTGTCTACTAAGAAATAGCATGCCTACTCCAAGTTCCCGTCTCCTCCATTTCTTTCTCTTAGCAACTAACTCTTAATTTAGCCTAAATGCAATGGAAAGTCCTTGATCAGATGTGATACCAAGGAGGTTTGGTTACAGGCCAAGGAAATGAAATATAAAACTTAGCTGCTTTCCAAATTAAACATACAATAACAGGAGAGATGGGAACATATTATATCCCTAGGGTCAAATCTAAACTAGGGCTCATCAATAAATCTAACTAAGTTTTCCCAATCCAAGAATGTCAAATCCCAGAAAAATATGCAGAGTGCAGTTGGAAGGAGGTCAGCAGTTGAACCAGAAAGAGAGTGAGATTCTGATGGTTCATGTCTCAAGTCAAATGAATTAAATCAATGGCAGAAGGTCCTACTAAAAACTTCTCTTCTGTTTAAACTGATGAGAAGGGCAAAGAGTCCTTGTGTGTGTGTGTGTGTGTGTGTGTGTGTGCGCGTGTGTGATGATTTACAGTAAAACAAAATATATTATGGCTATGTGTATGTGTGCAGTTGTGCCTGTTGGCAGAACTATATACAACAAGATGACCTTCCAAGAACCCTTCCCACCCTAAGACTGGAATGTGTACAAAGTACTATCTGAGGAAGCCAAAAGGACTAGCAATCAAATTACTGTCCAGAGTCAGACAAAAAGAATTTATCATCAAACTGGGAATGGAATGTGGCAGAACTCCTGCCTTCTTAAGATGAACTTTTTCCGTTGGCATGAACAACAAAGTTAGAGAAAGTCAGAAAGAAGAGATGAAACAGGGGAAAAAGACACACACGTACCCGTTTCTCCATTTCTAGCATTGATGATCGGTCAGAGGTCTTTTCTTGTTTCTGCTGTGTAGATGGAAAGAAAACACTTGTTACTTCTGTTCTTTTGCTAGTAGAAAGCCCAGTCTCGTTCAGCTCTACCACTGGACATTCAGAAGTAGATGGCAAGGCTTTGGACTTTCATTTTAGCAGGTGTCCCAACAAATAGATTCTGATAGATCACTAAGCCTAACATTATTGTTTCTCTGAAGTTTGCAGGATTCCCACTGAAGGGTGGTGGGTAAGGCAGTAGTGGCATTCCAAAAGTCACATGTGCTAGATGCGGTGGCACACACCTGTAATCCCAGCAGCTTAGAAGGCTGAGGCAGGAGGATCAGAAGTTTGAGGCCAGTCTTAGCAATTTAGCAAGGTCCTAAGCAACTTACTGAGACCCTGCCTTAAAATAAAATATAAAAAGGGCTTGGGATGTAGCTCAGTGGTAAAGTACTGCTGGGTTCAATCCCGAGTACCAAAAACAAACAAATAAATTACATGTACAGAGACATTACTTAACATTTATACCAAACTCCCTCTCCCTCTTCTCTCTGTCTCCAGGGCCAATTATCTTCTTATGTTGTACTATCCCTCTCCTTTCTTTTCTATGAGTAACATCATAATCCAGAGGAAATGAGAGATGGGTTTTCTTCTTTAGAAGGCTGGAGACTCTTAAACTTGAATGCCTAAGCCCCATGGCACTCTTCTAAAACAATCCCTTCCCCCACTCCTGTTTCCCCAATGCACTTTTCCTTCCAGAGGCCATTTTCCTTCCAGAGCGCTGATCTTCACGTGTACATAGATTTCTTGGGAGCCCTGCTTTGAACAGAGCACTTCTATCTTTATTTATTACATTCCCTGGACTTTGAGTTAAGGTAATATTTTATCTGAATAAAGGATTTAGAATGTGTATTTTAGATCACCTTTGACTTTGAATTTACAGTTTTCAGAAGGGCTAAAAAGATTTGGCTACCATACCTAAACTGTAGAATAAACTCAGGTAATAACCCTGCTTTAAATAAGGGAATAAAAAGAAACCCTTAAGTCCCTTTTGGTCTTAGCATGACAGAACAGGGAAGAATTTCTTACATTCAATAGACATTTAATAAGTAAAGGGTGATTATTTTTATTTTGCCTTGTGCCAGGCTCAGACAACATTCAATAAATACAGAGATTATGCTGGTCCTCTTGCAGAGGTTACCCTTTTCCCAGAAAATTAAGAATTAACATTAATCCTTGGAATCTGGCTCCTGTCCTGGGCTTTCACCTTCTGCTCTGAAGGTCATGGCTATGTGCCTTAATACTGCATCTACTGTGAAGAAGGAAAAGAGAAAAATGTATCAGTTGACCATGGAGTTTGTGCAGATCCTCATTAAGTCTCCCTTTCCTAAGCCTGAGAAAGTAGAAGCTGTGGTAATTTCACTATTTTTAAATTCGTATATACAAAGAACAAGTTTTTTTATTGGCTTGTTTTGTTTTAAAAGTTAAGCCTGATAGAGTTCAGGTACACCTTCCATGTAAAAACACGGTGCATGTCCATGTGTTAACTGTCTCCACATAAATGTGTGAGACTGACAGGCTCTCTCCAACTATTGTACCAAACAACTCCATTTTTGGTAAACAGAGACAGGGTTTATAAATGCTACCTTTTTGTCTGAATTTCAATAACTTATATTTGGCAAAACTAAGTGTATTTTGACACACCCAGCAAAGCAATTGGTTAGGGGGTAGATGCTGTTCCCCAGTGATTGGGAAAGGCTGATTTTGTTTTTAATGTCTTGCTAGGCTGCTTACTGCTATGAAGCACAGGCTTGGGGAACCGCCATGAACCCCACCCAATAGGTCAAGAAATAAGCGAATTGCCAGAAGCTTCTGCTGAAGAAAATGTGGAGCAGGTGAAACTAAGTTCTTCCTGTGGTTCTTCACAGTCTTGACTGCTCCTTAATTTTCTGTAACACAGCCCAGTAATAACTGACAAGTACCAGATCTGTATTTATTGAGTGCCAATAATAAAATACTGTATTTTATTTAGTGTCAATACTTGGCACTATTCAGAATAAAAATTAGACCAGACATCTTCTGAGGATCTATTATGAATTAGATGTTTTGCCTGGCTCAGTAGTACTGTGATGAAGACAGATCTTAAGGCTTACCCTACCTTGGGGCAGGACTGTAACTGTGTATATCTCTATTTTTTTTTTCTCTTAGATTTAGAGACCTATTTTTCTTATTCCACAAGGCCACGTTAAGCCCAGTTATTATTTATCTGTTGCAATAGGTCTCAGAAATTCCTAGGAAGAGACATATTTGACTACTATCACAGGTAGAAGGGAGTGCCTTTTTCAAATTGACAGGCAGCTCTCAGGACAGGCCCTCTATTTTGAGCCTGGCTGAGCCCTTTTCTGGTAAGTGTGGTTGTCCTAGCTGTCTTGCTGGGATCCCACAGAGTTCTGTAGCACTATCGTCCACATGCTGGTGCCCCTTGCTCATCCCATCCAGAGGGATGCTGTTCAGAGGGTACTTGACTACCCCTTTCCTCAACAAACCCCATGGTTTGGGACTATTCAACTCTATATTTTAGTCTTACTTTTGGATCATATCATATAACCAGATTGACTAGCCACCTCTGGTTTTCATTTTATGCTCTCCTCATAAAGAGTCATTCTTACCTCAGTTCAGCTTTTCAAATTCTTAGTCCTCAGGCTTTCTGGGGTTTAAACTCAATAGGTTTCCTGTTAACTCTGCAGTAACCTAAGACAGTGCTTGTTCTAGCTCTCAGCTGCAGGGTTTATTTCACTAGTGATGAGGTCATTACCTCCACCACCCTCTAAAGCATCATCTAATAAAATCAGGCCTGGTGGTAAGAGGAAATGGATATCCTTGCTTTCCCACCCACTAGCTCTTTATTCCTAGCTGAAGGAGGGTGTAGCCTGGGGAGACAGGAATCTTTGCTTCAGGACCTAATCCTGGGTTCCAGCAGCTCCTGTTCTCCTGATGTGCTACATAACCTAAGCAAATCACTGTTTCTAGGCCCAATTTGCTACCTCTCTGTACTCAGTTATAGTGTCTTGCAGATCCCTCTCCAAAAGGTGATGTGCAAATGAACTGCACTGAAACACAAGGAACAAGACAGAAGAAACTGTCTAGGACCCACCTTGTAGTGCTGGTTTATGCTTTTCTACTGAGAACTAAGTAGATAATATTAATTATTAACATCCAGACCATCAGAAGTTGCTCACCAAACTATCAGCTTTCAATTTTAAGTTAAACACTGACTGAATCCTAAATTCAAATTAGAATCTAAGAGGCCTCCATTCCACTGCCTCTGATGAGGCCTGATTTTGACTCCATCTCATGTTCTGTCCCTTAGATCCCTAGTCCAGTTTGTCTCCTTACATCAACCCCTGCCTCCCCATCTTTGTTCTTCTTCCTCCCCTTACCTGGGCCATCTTCTCAAGCTTGGATTTTATATCTGCTAGCTCTAGCTGGGCCTCTTGAAGTTTGGTTTTCAGTTTTTGGTTTTCAGTCAGGGCACTCTCGTAGAGCTGGGAAGGAGAAAACAGAACCGGGTCACTGGGGTGAGGTTCCCAGAATCAGAACTCACACAGTTTGATTACATGAAAGTGCCTGGAGCTCTCTGCCCCAAGCCACCACAGTACCTTAGGAACAGAAGATGAAGGAAGTGTCAGGAACAGGGCATATTTAGCACTGCTCTCTGGCTTCTTGAAGGCAATGATCCCACATGTCAAACACAAAGAGAATGATGCTCCAACTTCAATAATGTTAATCTTTTTTTTTGTTTGGTGCTGGGGATTGACCCCAGGGCCTTGTGCATGCAAGGCAAGCACTCTACCAACTGAGCTATATCCCCATCCCTAATAATGTTAATCTTAGGGGGGAAAAACCCAGTCATCCATTTTCTCTTATGAAGCATTTACATTGCTTAAAAGTATGGCTTCTCATACCAAAGAGATTAATTTTAGAACTGGCCTAGGGTGATTTTTGTCAAGTCTTACTTAATAAAAACATCAACAAAGAAGAATTTCCTCAAACAAAACTTTTTTTCCTGGTACCTCAAGCACTCGAAAGGGAATGTTTTCAAGGCCTACTCCTAAAGCTAGGTAGCAAGAACCAAAGGAAATGGACTGTAAAGTGATTTGCATCCTTTCCAAGCCCAGACAATGATGATAACCATGAGGATTTTTTTTCTTTTAAAAACTAACACCAAGAAGTATTTAGCTGATATTCACAGGATCTTATTAAAAGCACATGTTTATTAAAAACAAGTCTACCACATGAGTCTCAGGTTTAGACAGAACTATACTTTTTATTCTTACAATTCTTGATTTCTTACTTTTCCCCATACCTCTAAGTATCTTACTCTAGGCAAAAACTTACTGCAATAAAAACAATTAAGGGTCTTTATTTAGCTGGAGAAGACATAAAGCAAACCAAGATGACTGCAAGAAATGGGTCGTTACTTGAGCGTCCTTTTCCCTGCTTACTCAGAACTACACTCCTTTTTCTATCCTGAGGGAAAAGGCTGTTTATATGTTGTAACCCAAGAACAGAAAATTGAAAAAAGACCCTACTTTTTTATAATCCCTGTTGCTGTCCTCTTCCACACGGCTAGTCAGGCTGGCTAGACGGGCCTCCCGGGCTTCCCGACGGGCTCTTGCTGAGGCTCGCTCACTGTAAGAATCACTGGTTGTAGGGTTACTACCTCCTGATTCCAATCTGTGAGATTTAATGTGAAAGGTAAAAATTGCTTTTGAGAACAAAGTAGTAAGGGGGAAGATAGAGTTTAGGGATAGTCTATGCTTTTTCTAAGGTATTTGTGAGCCCAGGCCAAAAACAACGCATGGCATTCTTGCCTTGAATCTCTCAGAGAGCATTCCTGGATCTCATGGCTGCATTGTACCCACATGGAGCTTGGGGAGGGAGGCTGTTATTTGCCAAGAACGGAGCTTACTTGAAAAATTGGTGGTTTGGACACATGTGCTGACTTAAATCTTGGAGCTTTTCAAATTAGTTTGGGGTTGAATAGCTTCCCTAAAGAGTGTGCTTTTAAGCAAAAGTTTCTTGGATCTCAATGGCTCTTGGAAAATGATTACAATGAACTGTCATGAATCAGAAACATGTGGAGACTAAGCTGGAGGCTGAATGGGGGAAGGTGGCAAGCAGGGCATGATCCATATACTTCATCGGTGCACTACAGGTTGGCTGGAATCCCAAACATTCCAGGGTGCTACACAATGCCCCAACAGCTACTTGCCTACCCTCTTTTCTGTATTCTGTATCAAGACTTGTGTCTGTAATCAGGATTTCTATACCTTCCAGAAACCGAGCTCTTAGAGTTGTTGGTGATTTTATTCCCAATATTGGTAAGTTTGTTAGAGGAAGAGCGTCAGCTAATTATGTTTAAAGTGTATAATTACTGACCTGATCCTAAATGCTGGTTTATATTTTCCTGAACTTTGCTTTTTGTAAACTAGAATGTGTCACATGTGAAGATGCTGTGTACAAAGCAGCCCTGCAGAGTGTAGGCCCTGAACTGGGATGGTTTGAAGCTTCACAGCTGTGGAACTTGCATCTGCTGTTTCTGTAGTACCTACTGTCGAATCTAGGGAGGGAGGAGCTGAAATAAGTATTAAGTATTAGAAGAGGTAGAGGAGCAATAAGGTTGAGGACAGAAAGGGGAGAAGTGAAGTAACTAGTTCCTAAGGACAATAATGGTCACTTTTCTTTATGACATTCTTTTCATTTCTTTTGTTAATAGAAATCTTTGTATTGACTTTTTTTTTTTTACTATAAAAGTGATACATTAAAAGTAATGCCAAAGTGTCCACTCCATAATTCTGCCCAAGAAATAACCACTATTAACAGTCTAAATCATCTCCTTGCAGGATATCAAACACAATAATGTGTTAAAATACATATTTCTATAAATAAAATCAGATACTGCCTAATTCCTCTTCCTTCCTATACTTAAAACTATGATTGTGGGCATCTTATCATGTAAGTAAAAGTAAATTTGTCTCATAAAAATGACTGCATAGTCCATTCTCTAGTTGTATGATAATTTAATCTTCAATTGATAGACACACATTGTTTGTTTTGGCCCAGACTGGCCTCGAACTTGCAATCCTCCTGCTTCAGCCTCCTGAGAGACAGATTTTAATATTTGGGAGGTTCAGTATTTTTGGTTATTTACCTTTGGTTTGGAATTGCCCATTTATAGCCTTTATTTAGTAGAATCTTTATCTTTTTCTTGTTATATTGGTGGAGGCTCCAACATTGCAAGATTTTTACAACTAACAGCTTACAATTTTTTTTTCTATTTTACTGCTTTGCGTTTTGTCTCTATTTATAGTGTCTTTTACTAGCAGAGGTTTAAAATTTTATACAATTATATTTGACAATTTTTACCTTTATCATGTAATGCTTAGGAGGTCTTTCCTGTATAAAATTATAAAATCTTTTAGTATTTTTTGTGGGAAAGCCTTTTTCTCTAAACAATTATAACTCATCAAAATTTTTCTTGGAGGGGTATGGTTTGAAGGAAGGATATAGTTCCCAAATAGTCAAATACCTCAATGAAAACTTAATGAATAATTCTTTCCCCAGTGAAATGAAAAGTCACCTCATATACGTGACTTTTGGGGGGATGTGGATTGTGTTCCATCATATCTTTGTTTATTCTTGGACTGGTGCCTCACTGTTTCAATCATTGTAATTTTATAGCATATTTGAAATCTGTAGGCAAAGTCTGCTTTCACAAATGGCTATTGTTAACACGGCAGAGTTCATAAAAATTAACTAAACAAAATATCATGACAAAATGCCACGCTAACAATTTTGTAAAGCTAAGTAAGCTTCTGTTAGGTTAGAAGTAAATTATTTATCCTTAGCTGGTGCGGGTGAGAGGGACAGCAGAGGAAGAATACATATAAAACTTAGCATATGTTAAGGTGGAACCAGTTCCATTGCCAAGCAAATTATGAGAAGACTCATTTGCCCTAGGTTGTCCCATATGTACATGTTCCCCCAGTCTCTTCTTAATTTCTCCATCAGAGGAATAGTGGAAAAGGAGAGATTCAAATGTTTATTTCCATACTTGCTATCATTTTTTATTTATTTTCTTCTTCAGGACGATCAGTTTTTGGTTTATTTTTGGTTTATTATTATCATCATCTTTTTTGGTGCTGGGGATTGAACCCAGGAGCACCTTACCACTGACCTACATCCCTAGTCCTTTAAACAATGTTTATATTTTGAGACAGGGTCTTGCTAAGCTGCCGAGTGTCTCACTAAATTGCTGAGATTGACCTTGAACTTGCAATCCTCCTGCCTCAGTCTCCTGAGATGCTGGGATTACATGCATGCGGCACTGCACCCAGCTAGGAAGATCAGTTTTGTAACCTTAGATACTGGTTGGAAGATTACAGAGGATCACCTTCTAAATGAATACCTTCCCTTAATGCTTTAGCAATTGCAAAACAGGTCTTTAGTTCATTTGACAAACTATTGCTGAGCATCATTTAGATACAAGTTATAAAAAGTTGGACTCAGCTGGGCGCAAGCCTATAATCCCAGCACTTAAGGAGGCTGAAGACAGGAGAATCGCGAGTTCAAAGCCAGCCTCAGCAACAGTGAGGCGCTAAGCAACTCAGTGAGACCCTGTCTCTATATAAAATACAAAAGAGCTGGGGATGTGGCTCAGTGTTCGAGTACCCCTGAGTTCAATCTCCAGTACCAAAAAAAAAAAAAAAAAAAAAGCTGGACTCACTGTTAGTGACTCAATCTAAGTTCAGATTTCTACTTTGCAATGAAGCCTTCCCTACACCACCAGATTAAGTTAGCTGCCTCTTCTTTGTTCTCATATTACCTGACCATACTTCTAAATGGCGCTTTCTACATTCTATTGAAATGATCTGTCTCTGCAGTGGTTTGTAAGCTAATTGCAGGTAAGGAGAGTGTCTTACTTGTCTTGTTTCCCTATTGCCTAGTACAGTACCTGGTACAGGCACTTTAGGAAATTAATCTAGTGGAAGTATATAAGGTAAACTGGAAACAGACTGGTGGCAGGAAGGTGAGTTGAAAGCTGTTCTACTTTGGGCAGGAGATAATAAAAGTTTAAATTATTGTGGTGGCTGTGGAAATGAAAAGGAAGAAAAGGATGTGAGAAAAGTTACTAAACCACTATATAAAACTAAAATTAATTAGACATACATTTATTCACAAGTATTAAGCATGCATATAAAACAGGTAGAGTTCCTTACCTAGAAAGTCGTTCATGCTACAGAAAGAAAACAAAACAAAAACAATAAAAAAAAGAAAAAAGAAAACAGCATTAGCAAGCGGATTGATTTTTATTTCCATTTATAAATGCACTTTTCAAATCAGATGTCTCAACTTCTTACAGCTGGAGATGGGGGTGCAATTTAAGAAAAGCAGTCCAACTGACTGCACAAAAGGCTATTTAGCTTGAGCTCACACTTTGTATTCTGTGACTCACCAGACTTGAGGCTTTAGGGATATAGCATCTTTTTTTCTTTTCAGTGCTAGGGTTGAACCCAGGGGTGCTCTAGCACTGAGTTACATCCCCAGACCTTTTTATTTCTGTCTGAGACAGCATCTCACTAAATTGCTCACTAATTTGACCTTGAACCTTTGATTCTCCTACCTCATTCTTCTCAAGTTGCGGGGATTACAGGCATGTGCCACTGCTCCCAGCAGGGATACAGTATCTTTTAAAACTAGAAGTCAGCAAAATGCAAAATGATCAAAAACTGACCCTCCTCCCCAACAAGCCAGCCAACTGGTGTTTTAAGAGTGACTATCACTGACTTTCTGTGTGACATTTTGATCATCTCTAAGTCTCAATATTCAGACTGTTAATTTCTTTCAGTTCACAACCCCCCCACCCCGCAAATCTTCCCCAAATAAACACTGCAATTTACAAGTATTAAAACGTGGGGCAGTTCCTGGCTTCCTCCCAGATCTATAGTGAAGGTAGACAAATGAGAGTGAGACAGGGAAGCAGAGTCCCATCCTAGTCCCTAGAATGCTGGTAGAAAACATTAGAAAGTACTCTGAAGTCTCAGAAGGAAGGAGTTTCATATGCAAACTGTAAGTTTGGTCACTGTAAGTAACCAACAAAAAGTGACTGTCTGGGTTTCCCATTAATTTATTTTTTATCATAGATGACCTTTCTCCTCCTATCCCTTCACTTTTTTTTTTTTTTAAAGTTTTTTTTTTTAATGTTTATTTTTTAGTTGTAGGTGACAGAATATCTTTATTTTATTTTTATGTGGTGCTGAGGATCGAACCCAGTGCCTTATGCGTGCTAGGCGAGCACGCTACCACTGCGCCATAATCCCAGCCCCTCCCTTCACTTTTTTTAAAAAAGAACTCAAGCAAATAAACATTTACTTGATTTGAATGTATTTATTTTTTTCCTCTTTCGAGGTGTTAAGGAATAACCAAAACTCCCAGGATAGATAAAAGAAGAAAGAAGAGATGCAGGGTTCAGTAATCCACAAAACCAATAATGAATCCTTGAACTACTGAGGAGTTACTCAGTGGCACTGATTGTTAAAATATAAAACAGTCCCTAGATGCCACTGGTTTGTCAACCAACACAGCATGACAGACCAATAAAACATATCCCAAAGCTGATCAGGGCAAGTATGATGTGACAGCTATATCCCATGAAATTCCTCTTTAAATCAGGGTTAGACTTACCAGAATGATCTTGTGCACTTTTTTTTTTTTTTTTTTTTAAATATTTATTTTTTTAGTTGTAGGTGGACAGAATATCTTTATTTTATTTTTATGTGGTGCTGAGGATCGAACCCAGTGCCTCCCGCGTGCTAGGTGAGCACGCTACCACTGCGCCATAACCCCAGCCCTTGTGCACTTTTTTATAATACATTTTTTTGAGTTGTAGGTGGACACAATACTTTTATTTATTTTATGTGGTGCTGAGGATTGAACCCAGTGCCTCACATGTGTGAGGCAAGTGCTCCAACACTGAGCCACAACCCCAGCCCCTTGGGCACTTTTTCATCCTAACCTAAATCCTGGAGATTCTCTTCCAATAGGTCTGGAGTGGATCTTTCCATCCTAATCCCCCCATACTGGGAATTGAACCTCATACATTCTGGGCAAGCACTCTACCACTGAGCTGTACCCCCAGGCCTCTTTAAAATTTTATTTTGAGATAGTGTCTAAGTTGCCCAAGATGCCCTTGAACCTGCAGTCCTTCTAAGTAGCTGGGATTATATGCATGTCTGATGTCCTGTATTTTTCACAAGTACCTAAGGTGATTCTGTGGCATAGCTCTGGTTAAACACGACTAGACTAAACATATGTTTGTTTATTTTTTTAAGGTGGAGACATGTCCCATTTGAGATGAGAGATTCATTTAAAAAAGTATATAGTGTATCTTTAACATTCTCATATACTTGGAGTTCTTTGAGAATCTTGAAATTTAGAAATCTGAATGAATTCCTGGCACTTCTCCTCTCCTGTAGTTATATATTTGTACCTGATCTTCAGGGAGAGTCATATCTCACACTATCAATGCATATCCTGCACTATCAATGACTATTTTTATCAACGTTATCTAAAGGTTTTTCCTCTTACTTGGAGGCTCCCCCACTACAAAGAAGCAACTAATTTTTTCCTTTTTTTTTTTTCTGGCACTGGGGATCAATCCCAAGGCCTCATCCACACTATGCAAGTGCTGTATTACTGACGTACATCCCCAGTCCTAAAAGAAACTAAATTTTAATCATCTGTCAAGAATTTCTTTATATATAAGCCGAGCATGGTGGTGCATGTCTGTAATCCCAGCTACTCAGAAGGCTAAGGCAGGAAGCAAGGTTGCAAGTTCCAGGCTGGCCTGGGCAACTTTAGCAAGACTCTGTCTCAAAAAATAAAAAGGAGCCAGATGCGGTGGCTCAAGCCTGTAATCCCAGCACTTAGGGAGGCTGAGACAGGAGAATCGCAAATTCAAAGGCAGCCTCAGCAACGGCAAGGTGCTAAGCAACTCAGTGAGACCCTGTCTCTACATAAAACACAAAATAGGACTGGGGATGTGGCTCAGTGGTCGACTGCCCCTGAGTCCCAGCACCAAAATAAATAAATAAATAAATAAATAAATAGGGCAAGGGATGTAGCTCTGTGGTAAGTGTGGCCCTGGGTTCAATTCCCAGTACCAAAAAAAAAAAAAAAATTACTTTATATATAAAAAAGGCTTCAAGAGTATTGGTGTGAACCTGAGAAGCTGGGCAACTGGAATGCACACTCACAAACTCTGCAAGGTCAGCTTTATAGGACCTGGTGGATTAAAATCTATAGCCTAGGAAACCTGTAAATGATGACCTGTCAAATACCTGTTAGTAACTGAGACTGAACTTCATACTGGAAAATGCCAAGAAGCTAAGAGCCCACTGCATACAGGGCCCTGGAGAGGACACGGAGAAAGAAGCCAAGTTAACTTACTATTCTAACCAGCATTAAAAGTCAATATAGCATCCTTACAACTTAAAAGTGAAGAGAAGGAAAGAGGAGGGGAGCTGACATTTTAAGATTATATTTCCTCTAATTATCACATTTAATTTTTACTTTCACAGTGATAACTTGCCCAAGGTCTCATGGCTAGAAGATGTCAGCAGAAATTAGAACTCAGGATCAGCCAAGGCCATAATACTCAGAAACATGAAAAACTCAGTTCAGCTCAGTTTATCATGTTCTGGCCCCCTGGGTACTAACCGGGAATAAGACAGTGTATATATTTTTCTAACATCATTTCAGAACTCATTTATTTCTAGAGGTCTTCTTAGTGGGAGCTTAGCGGTTACCACTGCTATCTTACAGCACTTTGATCCAGGAAACTGAGCTCACATACAACCAAATGAAACGATAATTTAGGGAACCATTTAATTTCTCTTGCTGCTTCTGGGCAGAACAGCCTTCAAATGACATCATCCATATGGGAGAACCATTCTGGATAGTCTCTTTAAAGGTGAACTTCCCACATACTCTCTTAGGTATGGAAAAAACAACTCATTTAAAATCAAACTGATCTGCTTTGTGTTTTCTTTTTCCTTATCCTACTGAAATATAAGCTTATTTCTGTACGGTGTGCACAGACTGAGGCCTGATTAACTTTCTTACAATTAAATCAAGTCTGTTTGCTGGCTTTGTTTTTCTTGAAATGTGGGCCTTCACATGAAAATATCTTTCTTTCTTTCTTCCTCTCACCCAGTTTCTTCTTTGTAAATATCTTATTTGTTGGATAAGATTTAACAATATTTTCAGATTTAAATTCTGCTATGTAGGCTCTGGAAGCTGCCTCTATAATAAGGAAATGAGTTTTTTTCCTCACTAAAATGGGGGAAATTAGGATGTTTTAAAAGTAGGTAAGAATCTTAGCAATTATATACATCAAAGTATGTTAATCATTTCCATTGTAAGAATAACATGTAATTAACCTTTTTCATTTAGAATGTTCTAGAAGCATAATGAAGCTCTTTTTTTAAAAAATCCTTTATTTTTCTTTTTCAAATTTTTTTAAAATACTTTTTTAGTTGTAGATAGACGCCATATCTTTATTTTATTCATTTATTTTTTTTATGTGGTGCTGAGGCTCGAACCCAGTGACTCACGCATGAGAGGCAAGCGCTCTACCACTGAGCTACAGCCCCAGCCCCATAATGAAGCTCTCTATGCCTTGGCATCACACCCAAGGGAGTTCTCAGACATTAGTGTGGCTGTGTGTGCTGTATAGCCTCCACTGAGGGGAGTGTCAGAAAACACACTTAAACTGAAAAACACAAAAAACAGGTTAGCACTATTTCAGATACAACCAGAGAAAGCCCACAGTGTCCCTGGATATGAAGAGGCAGATTCCACAGAGTTTTCAAGCAGATGAAGTTAATTTTTCCACAGATGAGAACATGTGGAGAAAGGTAACACTGTGGTGCTCACACCTGTGACTACCACATCAATCCCTGCCCTCCAGGTTTCCTGCAGATGTTCCTTACAGACAGCCATCAAGAGCCTAATGAATGACACTTGCACTTCTGCCTGCCAGGAGAAACTAAAAGCAAAAATCACAGTCTTACCATCTTTTTGGACATGCTAAGATTCCTTGTCATCAATTTCTTTTTGGGTGACCTTTTATAAAAATATGTAAGTGATGAATGATCTAATAGACAAAGCAGTAGATAATTCACCTAGATCCAGATATCAAAGAAAAGAGAGCTTCCAAGCTAATCCTTGACCTTTCCTCACCACCTCTAATAGTACCCTCCAGCTTTTACCTGACTTTTGGAGCAATGTGGAAACCTTGGGATTGTTTTTCTTTTCTTTTTTAAATTGTCTTCTGGGGCTAGTCTTAGCAATGTCCTGGGAAGGCCCATCCAATTAACGGAGACCATATAAACCTAAACCTCAGAGATTATTGAAATTTGGATGCAGTAGAGGTAACATAGTTAACTCAATACAAACAATATTATTTCAAAAAAGGAAAAAAAAACCCTGGAATTTCCAAAGGAGATGGTATTCACACAGTAAAATAAATGGTTTCTTTTGAGTTTTTAGGCTAAAAAGAGTATTCTTATAGGCTGGAAGGCAAGAAAGTTGAAAGAATACAGGATTTAGTGTTTAATTCCCCAGCTTCTGATAAAATGGCTTAGGTTTTTGGCTCATACTTCCTGATTTTTACTGATAGAATACCTCCAAAAACTATTGTTTTGCTTGGTTTCTTGATACCCAAGATAATTGAGGGTTTGACAAAAAAAAATTAGTAAGATTTCAGGAGAGAAATTTGGGTTTCCTGAGTAAACAGCAGAGTGGCTGAATTGGTGCACAGGAGACCTAACTTCAATTTTTACTCTTCATCCAGCTGTCACTCAAACTAAGCACAGATCAAACGTTAAAACTGACACAGCTTCTCATTATGGGAAGTTGACTGCCAACCCTGCAGGGAGACTATTGAGTAAATCTAGAGATAAGATGTAGTGGGAGTTTGCCTAAGTTGTCTCAAGAGAACAGTGGGCCAAGAAGTGACATCATAAGAGGCAAGCAGAACACAGACAAGTGAAATGAACATTAAACATTCTCCCAGAGAAGAAGATTGTTTTTGCAGGACTGGGGATTAAATCCAGGAAACTCCACTACTAAGCCACATCCCCAACCCTTTTTATTCTTTGAGACAGGGTCTTACTAAGTTGCTGAGGCTGGTCTCAAACTTACAATCCTCCTGCTTCAGCTTTTTGAGTCACTGGGATGACAGGCATGTGCCACTGTGCCTGGCCAATAGAGGTCAGCCTAGTGGAAAGGAAATATGGAGAAGGTCTAGAACACAGGGATTAGGCATTTTAGCCGAATCTCTGACTCTGGAGGCTGGAATGTGGGCTTCTCTATGTTCAGGAAATGGCCCTATTTCCCCATCCTCTCTTCTCTGCATGTTTGTTCCCTTTTAAAAACAAAACAGTCTCAGCCTACTCTTTAGGGTCTGGATAACTTACCTCTATCTAATGACATCAGATACTTTAGAAAAGGCATGAGCCTTCTATCCAATTTACAGGTGAACACAAATGTATTCTGTACATTCTCTTATCAGGAAGTGTTAGAAATAACTTCTATAAATATTTTTGTTAATGATCATTTTGCTCTACCTTCCACTGAAGACAAATGAATAATAACTATTAAGATGGAACTCTCCTGTGTGTCTGAACTAGATAAAAATTGTTCAGAGAAAGAATGACTTTCTTAGCTTTAATAGCCCAAGTGGGGGCAACAGGTAATGTGAATGGGACCCTGGAGCAGAAGTCACTAAAAGCTATTCATAGACCAACATATGAATACAGAAAGTTGAGGTAAAAAGAATGAGGGGTTGGGGTATGGCTCAGTGGTAGAGCGCTTGCCTAGCATGCGTGAGGCACTGGGTTCAACTCTCAGAACCACATATACATAAATAAAATAAAGGTCCACTGACAAGTTAAAAAAAAAAAAAAAGAATGACTAGCTAGATAGAACATGGTTTTCAAGATGTCCCCAAATTAAGAAGTAGGGTCCTTCCTTCATACCTCTTGAAGTACTCCCATAGTAGTTGCATTGCCTGGGCCTGTTTCTAATAAAAGAACAGAGTGAAGATCACCATTAATTCAGATGGGCAATCCTAGAAAGGGACATGAACCAGGCTGGTTTTGATTTGTAAAATGTGTAGGGCCTTCAAAACACCAGAGGCTGGCTTAGAAAAAAGCCCACAAAAGCTTTTAACTTGAAAGTTATCAGGAGTTCAGGAAGGCACATAATTAAAACCAAACTCCTTTTACCGAGTTTAAAATAAAATTGTGGCTCTGGAAAGCTGGGCCCAAGGGAAAGGAATGAGACCAAGTCACATGTCTACTGCCAAGGCTGAAACTGGTTTAACTCATGTTCCTTTGGAGTCAGGGCCTGACCCCACAGTGATGGGAAAAAAACCTCCTATTTACATTTTCCCTAAGAGGGACTAAGCAGAAAGAACATTTTCTATCATGTTCTTGTGCACTAGCTGAGCCAGGGGAAACAAGTTGAGCTATTCTGGGATGGCCTGCAGAGAACCAGTTCTTCCTTTCAGGGTTGTCAGATTAATGACCTAGAGGAACAAGTCAATGATGGAAATGGGACTGCAGTAGGGACCCTCCTGACTGCCAGCGCCCCTGCAGACCTCATCACCCTCTGAGCTAACTGCAAAATCATCTAATATTTTAACTTTTCTCTCTTTTTTTTTTTTGTTGTTGTTTGTTACAAGGGATTGAACCCAGGGATGTTTAACCATCACGCTACATCCCCAGCCCTTTCTTATTTTGAAACAAGGTCTCACTGAGTTGTGAAGGGCCTTGCTAAATTGCTGAGACTAGCTTTTGAACTTGGGGTCCTTCTGCCTCACCCTCCAGAGCTGCTGGGATTACAGGTTAGCACCACCACACCCGGCAGTTTTTTAACTTTTAAGAGTCATTCTGAACAACAAATCCCATCAGTATGTACAACTATAATGCACCAATAAAAAAATGTGGAATCCCTCCACCCCCAAGAATCATTCTCATTTTTTTATCTATCTATCTATCTATCTATCTATCTATCTATCTATCTATCTATCTATCTATCTATCTATCTATCTATCCATCCATCCATCTAGCCATCCAAGAGATGTAAAAGTTTCCAACCTTCTCCCTTAAGGAAGAGCACTCTTCATAACTCACACCAACAGAACTCTCAGGAAGTTGAAACAATGAGAGACTCTAGCTCTGAAGCCCATCTTGTTGAGCCTGTATCCCAGTAATCTATGCGAGGATCTTGTACAATTTGGAAATACATGAATGAGTGGAATAAGAACTTCAAGATTTAAGCAAGTTGTTATGGGAGAGGATAGTGAAATGAAGTCTATGTTGTCCCCTCTTCACCATCTTAAAAACAACAACAACAACAAAAAACTAGTGATATTTTCTTAATATCACCAAGGTTTCAATTGTACTAGTTTTCTCCTGCTGCCAAAATAAATTAACACAAAACTTAGAGTCTTTTTTTTTAATTACCAGGATTGAACTCAGGGACTCGTAACTACTGAGCCATACCCACAGCTCTTTATTTTTTATCTTTTTAATTTTGAGACAGGGTCTGGTTAAGTTGCTTAGGGCCTCACTAAGTTGCTGAGGTTGGCTTTAAACTTGTGATCCTCCTGCCTCAGCCTCCCAAGCCTCTGGGACTATTGGCATGTGCCACCATTCCCAGCAAAACTTCAAGTCTTAAAACACCCATTTGTTATCTCACAGTTTTGTAGGTCACAAGTCTGGTTCAGTTCTGCAGGCTTCCCTGCTCAGGTTTTCAGTCAGCTGAAATCAAGGCTTCTGCAGGATGGGCCTCTATCTGGAGGACCTGGGGAAGTGTCTGTTTTCAAGCTCATTCAAGTTGTCAGCAGAATCTAATTTCCTGCAGCTGTCAGTCTCAGGTCCTTGTCGCTCTGCTGCTGGCAGCTGGTGGCTGCTCACTGCTTACAGGGGCTCCTACATTCCTTCTCACTAGGCCCCTTCCCTCTTCAAACCAGCAGTGGTGCCCTGAGTCCTTTCCACGCTTTAAATTTCTTGCTTCCCCTTTTGAAATCAGCTGAGAAAGCTCTCTGCCTTAACAGACTCATGTGATTAGATCAGGCTTAACAGGCAAAGCTTCCCTAACCTAAGGTTACCTCTGCCACAAAATATAATCAATGGGAGAACTATCTGGTCATAAATATAGGTTCTGGAGATTAGGCCAGGACTCCTTTGGGAAGCCATTCTCAATTATCACAACATGGGCTAGTTTTATCTATTGCTTCCTAAAATTAAGAAACACAGCTGGCTTCTTAGCTGCATTAGGTGACTGTACACATTCGGAATCAGAACCATGCTGAAAGTACTGCCTTAGGCTGGGAAAAGTGTGCATCCATGTGAGTAGGCATACATATGTGAGAAAGTGTATACTTCCAAGCAAAAATGACCAACTATTAAATCACATCTACTTTCACTGTATTACACTCCTTGATTTTTCTTTACTGACTACTTAATACATATGGAAAACCAGTTAAAAGGAAAGGTAAATATAGTCCTTACATTCAGTTATATTATAAATATTTTGAAATATTTTATATGCCAGATTATGAATACCCCATCAATTTTTTTGCTTGTTTTGGTGCTGGGGATTGAACCCAAGGCCTTATTGATTTAATATAGCATGTAGAGATCAAATGATGTCACCTCACATATTTTACTACATCTTACTATATTTTAAAAGAAAAATCACTAAGTTCTTTACATGATGGAAATAAACTCTTTGTTGTACTCATCATGCTACCTAAATACTACTGGAATTTTATAGCTCTTAGTTTCTTTGTAGGATATTCCCAGTTTCTGAAGAATTTCTGGATTTTTTTGCAACTCATAAAGTGTACTTATTGTGGAAGGAACTATATATAAATATATGAAGTCCTCCATGAAATATTTGAGGCAAGCCAAATTATATACAAAGATATTCATAAACTCTTATGATCCACAAACACATTTGCTGGCTCAGGCATGTTATCTATTTAGTGATTCACACGCTGTGTACCATATTGTGGGGGCATGCCACAAGATGGTGCCGAGCAGTCAGCTCAGTGCTGACCACGCTGCCTGAGAAGCCACCTCCCCGCACTTTTATTGGCTGACCTCTGCCCCCGTACTGCTTTAGCCTAGTGACCCTATACTGTTTTCAGGTGGACAGCCCCTTCCGCATTATTAGCTTAGAAACTGGACACCACTGGACCTTCCTTCCTATATAAGCCTGTGAACCCCCTCAATAAATTGGTACTTGCTTAGACAAGACCCCCTGGTACATGGTGATTTGTGCCAGGCGGCCTTCCTCTCTCAATCCGACCCCACCGGAGACTCCCGGGGTGCCCCTCCCACTTGCTGGCCAAAGGGGAGTTCGCTACATGGCTGGGAGTATCCCGATACGTGATGAAAATCACAACAGAAGAAAGAGGAGCTCTAAAACTTGTAGTTCTAGTACATGGGTCACATTTCTCAGATGGTCATTTATTTTCATTTTCTCCATGGCTTGGAGTTTTAGATTTACAATGGTGTGCACAGTTACCTTAAACTACAATAGCTCATGAAATATATTCCAATGATTCAAAAATCAGGTTCAGTGAACATATGAGTAAAGAAGCCTGATCACTCCTCAAAACTATTTTTAAGGAAGACTGCAAGTTAAGTCCTAAGTGTTGGAAGTCTTAAATCCCACTCTTTAACTGTTTCTCAATTACTAATTGAGTTTCCAGGTATCACCCAACTACTTTGCTGAGGCTCTTTAATAGATGTGTTACTGACCACCATCATATCTCCTTAGACAGCAAGCTTTCTATGTCCAAAGACTGGGAAAAGATGGGTTGCTATTATTATTTTTGTTGTGGGGATCAAATTGAGGGTCTTGTGCATTTGAGGCATGTGTTCTACCACTGAGCTACACCCTCAGCTCATAGATGGACTTTTTTGAGGGGGAGGTGGGTACCAGGGATTGAACTCAGAGGCACTCAAACACTGAGCCATATCCCCAGCCCTATTTTGTATTTTATTTTTGAGACAGGGTCTCACTGAGTTGCTTAGCGCCTCACTGTTGCTGAGGCTAGCTTTGAACTCATGATCCTCCTGTCTCAATCTCCCTAGCTGCAGGGATTACAGGCATGTGCCATTACTCCCAACAAGATGGACTTTTAAATATGGTAAATATCACAATCTAGCAGCGTGTTTGGATAGCAATCATTTAAATTTTATTTGGACCAAACTATGAATCAAAAACTTTTGCAGGAGGATTTTAAGTTCAAAACCAGCTTCAGCAACTTAGTGAGGCCCTAAGCAACTTAGTGAGACCCTGTCTCAAAATAAAAAATTAAAAAGGGCTGGAGATGTGGCTCAGCGGTTAAATGCCACTGGGTTCAATCCTTAGTACTAAAAAAAAAAATTTTCCCCCCTGCTGAGAGGATAGTGTGGCTCACTAGACTTCACATTTTAAGATGACAAATACTTGGGACCTAAATAACATAAAGTAAACCTTTTTACTTCTTAGTAGGTTCTATAGAAAGTTAGGGACTTCCTTTGTTCTTAATTTTTTCCCCCAGCCTTCACAGAAAACAAAACAAAACAAAATGTTTTCTTTCTTTCTTTCTTTTTTTGATATGAGATCTTGCTATATTGCCCAGGCTGATCTTAAACTCAGGATCTTCCTGCCTTGGCCTCCCAAGTAGCTGGAATTATAGGCATGTGACATTGCATCCAACTGAAATCAACATATCGATTCACCTATTTTAGAACTATATATACATAGCAAATTCTAATAGACAGGAATCTGAATTACCTTGGAAAAACCTTTAGAAATGATTCTCTAGTGTGTGGTTTCTGCTTACCAAATGGCCAAATAGGATAGGAGCAGAGGGTTTGGAGCAAAGGGTTCAAATCTTAAACAGGCAGTAGCATTCAGTCCCTGTATTTTCATTAAGGACTGTGTGTGCTCAGCCTTGCCCATGGAATACTTAAAATGTGTGATCACAAAATCTAAGACAAGGCTCTTCCATCTCAAAGAGCTCTTCCTGGGAAGGAAAGACAAGCAAGTAATTGCTCCTCTCCCAAAGGCCTACATGAAACATTTAGAAGGCAATTCAAGAAACAACTGACTGAATGCACTCACACACTAGATCATATGGTAGCTACAGTAAGTAGAAAGAGTAGCCAGGAAAGGGAGAATCCACTACTGACTAGAGATTTGGGGCAAGGCTTTATGGAAGGTACAGGCCTACTGGATACATTAGCCTAAAGTTTGAAACTAGTGGTCATGAAAAATGACCTTATCATATGTGATGGTAAGACATCTGGCACAAGTTGGGGCATTGCTAGGGCCACCACTATCTCAAAGTGTCACTCTGCTCTGAAAGACAGAGCAAAATAGGTGTTTTAAAATGTAGGCCTTTGGGAGAGGAGCAATTACTTGCTTTTTTTTTTTTTTTTTTTTGGCAGGAGGAGGGTCCTTCAGACAAGAAAAGCTCAGTAATTCAGAAGCTGTTGTAACTTAACAGGTTCTGAGTTGAAGCATACATGTGTACCATTTCTTCAAAATGTATTTACAAAGAAAAATTTTAACAGCATAAATAAAATAAATTACCTGAACATTTACAACTGGCTTTGGAGTGACCATTTATATACAACTGACAGATGCATTAAAAATACTTCTCAATCACAACATTTAAGGGCATAGCAGATCTTTTCTCCTCCGTAAAGGTAGTAAGTAGTCAATGGTTATATCATTGATAGTTAAAAATAATAAAACATATCAATTTTTAAAATGATGTAAAATTCTGACATTTTACTGATTTAGATTTGTCTCTTCCTAAATTATTCTGTAAGGTTTTTCCTCCTCTAAACGAGGTTTTGCTGTTATCATCTCCCTTTCCAAATCAGATTCAATACTTAGGGATACTGGCAATTCAGGTGCCATTTCATGGAGAGACAATAGTTTCACTGGAGTAGTTACCCAACTCACTGGTTAACATAGGCTCCAGATCCAAGTTGCTGACTGCAGCATTTACTAGTTACATTATCTTAGATAATTTCCTGACTTCTCCCTGTCTCAGTGTTCTCAGCAGTAAAATGGAGGTAATGGTACTTGATATATAAGGTTACCAAGAGCATTAAATAAGATAATAAATGTGTTTGGTAGAGCACTGACATAATGTTTTATAAATCGTGGCTACTAACGCTACTACAGTTTCTCTGCTTTTTCAATCTCTCTCTTGTGCCTCTGGTCCTTTGGCTCTCCCAATACTTATTGGCCGCAAAAGGAATTAAGCTCAAGGAAATTCCTTAGCCCTCAAGTAAAGGGTTTTACTTGTAGATTCTGATTATCCAGGCTAATTCCTACTTACCCTTTCTAACCTACAGACATTTAAGGTCATTATTTTACTGTCTGGATGGTTGCACACCCGTTTAAAATAATCAACCATGTGAAGTTGACTTTGGAAAGAAACACAAAGATATTTCATATTTTTAATGATTTAATACACTTTCATTTATTTTATAATTCAATTTAAATCTCAAATATATAACTTTTTACACAAACAACTTAAAAAATAGCCACTTGCTATTTTACATGCAATCTGTGTATAAAAATGTTATTTTCACAATGAAACAGGAAGAGGTTAAAGTGAAGGCACACTTCTTTTTTTTTTAAACTTATGAGTAGAACTCCCTGCATCGAATAACCAAAAAAGGTTGCTGGGTTTTGGGGCTGTGTTGACAACTAACACCCCGGTTGTGGATAACCACTACCCACTGCATAATAAGAAGGTCAAGAACAGAACCAAAAGGAGCTGAAAAAGAACAAAGGCTGATGAGAGCCAACTCTCACTGTTTCCCTTTGGCCCTTCTGACTATAATTAATTGTCAGTTCACCCAAACATTACGAGACTGGCAGGGTGGCTTGGGCTGGGGGGGAACCAAACTAATGCTGAATAGTCTGGGAACTTTTTCAAAATTTGAAAAAAAGCAATTCCTGATCACACAGCTGGTTATGTACTGAAAACAAAACTAGAACTTAATCCAAAATTCATAACCAAGTAACCCCTGACTTCCTGAATTTTTGGATCCTTTGAGATCTGAAGCTTATTACCCTTTAACAGAAGGTTGACTACAATGGCCCTTAACAAACAAGATACAGAACCTGCTGTACTTCTGCCCGAGATTCCAGTGGCAGCTGGGTAGGAAAGTCAGAGGCAGCTGTATCTCTGCTCGTTGCCGCTCTCCCAGCTTATTCACAGCCCTTTCCTGACACTGCATCTAGTCCTTAGATAAGCTCAATACTCCCTTAACTTTAATCATAAATACTAATATTTTCAGCCCCTAATTTTCTCCCCATCTTCAGACCAACCATAGATTGAGTATCCCTTTTCTGAAATGCTTCGGACTAGAAGCCTTTCAGATTTTGGGATATTTGCATATACATAATGAGATCTCCCAGAGACATACCCCAAGTCTAAACAGGAAATTCATCTGTAGCCTGAAGGTAATTTTATACAATATTTTTAGAGCATCTCTATTTTCACTGCAACCTATCACATGAGGTAAGGTCTGGAATTTTCTACTTGTGGCGTCATGTTTGTGCTGAAAGGTTTTGAATTTTGGATTTTGGACAAGGAATGCTCAACCTGTACTTTTTGGGTATTATTAACTGAATGTCCCAAGTTCCTCTAATTCAATATATCCAAAAGTAAAATGTCTTTCCTGTTCAACATACTTTTATTTCCTATGTTTCCCAATGCAATTTGTCATTTTTGACCATTTTTGACCAAGTCACCTAAAGCAAAGACCTGGGCATTGTTCTGAACTCCCTGCCTTCTCCCAGGTTCAACCCCGCCCCCATTCTATCAATCCCTAAGTCTTGTCAGTTCTAGCTTCCAAACAATGGAATGCTTCTCCGTTCTACCTGGAGAATATCTTGGTGCAGGCCTTTATCATGTCTCACCTGGAACACTGAGATCAGGGGCTAACTGACCTGATCACCTACTGACACTCCCTCCACCATCCAGCTTCTACAGCTGCCAGAGTTATTCCTCTGACATGCAATTATGATCACAGCAACTTTAGTACAAATCTTCAATCTTTTATCCATAGGATAACTTTCCAAATCCTAAGAATGACCTACTAAACCCTACATGGTAGGCCTCTGCTGAGATTCCAGCCTTAATTCCTATTATATTTCTTAAATATATCCTTTTTTCTAGCCACACTGATATGCAGCTTTCAAAAAATGCTATACTTTCTCATAGTTTCCTACTTCTCTAATATGCTACTTCCTCCTTCTTTGCCCAGCTAGCTTCTATTGTTCTGCAAACATCAGGTTAATGCATTTACTACCTGAAAGATCTTTTGTGTGAGGGTGCTGGGAATTTTCAACTCAGGGGCACTTTACCACTGAACTATATTCTTAGCCCTTTTTGTTTTGAGACAAGTTGCTGAGGGTCTCGTTAAATTTCTAAAGCTGGCCCAGCATGGTGGCACACACCTGTAATCCCAGTGCCTAGGGAGGCTAAGGCTAGAGGATTGCAAATTTGAGGCCAGCCTCAGCAATTTAGTGAGGTCCTAAGCAACTCAGCAACACCCTGTCTCAAAATAAAAAATAAGAAAGGGCTAGGGATGTAGCTTAGAGGTAAAGCATTGCTGGGTTAAATCTCTAGTACCTACTCCCCCCCCCATCCCCCGCAAATTCTGAATCTTGCCTTGAACTTGTGATTCTCCTGCCTCAGCCTCCTGAGTAGTTTGGATTACAGGCATGCATCACTGCACCTGGCTGGACTGATTTCCTAAAACACTATGTGCCTGTAACGTCTTCATTAGAAAATTCACCTCCCTGTGTCAAAATTCTCTACAATTAGATTTAAAATTCCTTGAGGTTAGAAATTGTTTCTTTCATTTATTAGGAATTCCAATGTCCAATATAGGGTTTACTACATAGCAGATGCTCACAGAATGTTAATCATGGGAAGATTCAAGGTAAGGCAAGATTGGCTGGGTATATTGGTGAGCTCCTAAAGTGCAAGCTACCCAGCAGGGTGAGGCAGGAGGATAACTTGAACCCACTAACCAGTCTGGCCAACACAGCAAGATCCTGTCTTGAAAAACAAAACAAAATAGGGCAGGTAGCTTTAACACTCATTTATCATGGGATTAGAAAATTAGGGTGGCAAGGGCAGGACACAGCTTGCAGTAAAGGAGTTGATGCCTTCAAAACTTCCAGTCTCTTTGATCAACAAACCAATGTTTCAGATGCCATTTCACCTGGTTCCATGCAGGACAGGAGTTAATTAGGCCAGTATCTATCCAGAATTCATGTAATGGCTCCCAATGGGGAAACTACTGTTATTCCTACAGGTCCTACTTCTCTTGCCTAGGAAGACTTCTTGAACTGAAGAATTACTGCTTATTGACTTTTCTTGGGTGGAATAAACAAACAAAAAATACACTGGTAGTTTTAATTAGGCAGAAAAAAAATGATAAACAGATTGCATTTTATTTTTTTAAATATTTTGTTTAGTTGTAGATGAACACAATATCTTTATTTATTTTATGTGGTGCTGAGGATTGAACCCAGTGCCTCACGTATGTGAGGCAAGCGCTCAACTGCTGAGCCATAACCCCAGCCCCCAGATTGCATTTTAATTACCATGTTCACCCAAATGTCTCACATTCCAGGACAACAAATTATAAAGTAGAATAAAAAATACCTGTAATTCCAGAGACTGGGAGGCTAAAGCAAGAGGACAGCAAGTTGGAGGTCGGCCTGGGCCACTTAGTGAGATATTGTCTCAAAATTAAAACTAATAATAATAATAATAATAATAATAATAATAAATAAATAAATAAATTCCAGATTGGTAGTCCCCCAGAACTGTAGGTATAGTGGATAAGATGATATGCTTCAGAACTAGTTGGTGTTTGTTAAAGATGAGTACAAAGCACATGGAAAGAGTGATTATCAACACTTAAGGTCTGGGAAGTGAGAAGACAGGATGCCTTTGGCCTGCCTGCTAGGTGCCACACAGACAAGCTCTTGTGAAAGCCGCAATCTTTTATCATCCAATTATCTATCAAATGTATTGTGATTAGTCTGTACGGCTGATTACAAAACAAAATAAGTTGATTAACTGTTCCTTTTATCTGTGAAAATGTCTAGGATGAAAATTATTGATGTTATGTAAAATCTTTTCTGTTGAGATATTAGACCTGAAGCAATCCGTCTGAATGAGAAAATGCTACTGATCCTGGTTTATAAATGCAGGTCAAATCCTATTATCACAAATACCAATTCAATGAAAATCTGCCTAATTAAAGATTCCCAGGGTTTAGCTGATGACCCACTTACTTCAAGATGTATTCAACATAATTCAAATACACTGCAGTTTGGACATTTGCTAGTATGTTTTCTTTGTAAATAATCTGCCTTGCAATTTTTTCAATTAGCAAATAATAACTTGAGATTATTGACTAATGATCACGTCTGTGATCATTAGTGATTACTAATGATTAGTGATGAGTGATCACTAATGATCACTGGCTCACATTTTAGAATGATTTAAAATGGCAACCCATCTACATGGACTAGTTCCTAAATTATAGAATTTTATGTTAAACTCAATGATTAAAAAGCAACAGCTGGGATCTAATGTATTGGTAGTTCAGAAAAATTCTGAACTACCAATAGCGTTTCTAGCGTTGGAAAATTACTGTTAGAAGAAAACTTTTCTACTGAATGTGTGAACCAAAAATTTTATGTTGCAGTTGCTTCATGGTGGAAGAGAGGCTGATTCTTCAGAGTGTCATAAAGAAGTACCTGGTGAGGTTCCCATTAGAACTGAGAGTGAATCTGGAAGTTGTTCTTTTTTTTTTCCTGAGTGACAATCAGAGATGAACAGATCTGTTGCTCAGGGAACTCCTAGCCTTTAGAGATAAAAGAGATGCTGAAATAATATGAAACTAGTGTGAATGCCACAAGAAGCTATTGGATCAGTTATTTCATTATTCCACAGGAGCCCCAAACAACAGTATCAGGAACATGCAGATGCTAATTAACAATGGGGGTGGGGCTAGGAAAGAATAGAGTTATTTTAGATTAGGTAGAGGGGAGTGAAAGGAGGGGAAGGGGTATGGGCGTAGGAGGATAGTAGAATGAATCAGACATTATTACCCTATGTACATATATAACTATACAACTGTGTGATTCCACATCATATACAACCAGAAGAATGAGAAATTATACTCCATTATATATGATGTATCAAAGTGCATTCTACTGTCATGTATACTAATTTAAAAAAATAAAAAAAATGTTTTGTGGTATAATTTGTATTCAGAAAATTAAGAATATTATTTTTCAAATATAAATAGAGAAAGCAAACAAATCTTGACTGGGGAGGACACACTCTTCTCATGAGTGATTTCTTATTAGAGTATTCTAGTTGTGCAATTTCTGGGCAGGCATTAGATTTTCTTATGATTAAAACAGGTCAGAGGCTTACTGAGTACAGAAACACTGCATTATATAATATGAAAAAATATCAGATGCTGCTAAAAGTTTAAAAATAAACGTGTATGTTTGTTTTACAATCACTAAAGAGTCTTTCTGCCTTTTGTTTTCCAAGTTAAAAATAATTCCCACTGAACTACAGTTTTAGTTTGTCTATTCTGCTTCTTGAAGAGCAAAGTGTCCAAAGTATTCTCTCCATGTGAATAGCCATTATTTAAAAATTCTCTGAGGACACTGTCCTTATATGGAAACATTTCATATTTAACCCCTTTAACACCACTAAAAAACAACAACAAAAACCCCATAAACTTTTAAATGCTTACTCAAAATTTCAATCCTGTTTTGTAGAGTGCTGGATCAGGGGCTGTACATCTTTAACTTTGTGTGATCTCTTTCAGAAAACTCTGCGTGTGTGTGTGGGGGGGAGAGACAGACAGACAGACAGACACACACACACACACACACCAGCAGTGTCCTGTATCTTTACTGCAGAGGTCTGAGCATTTTCCTCTTTAAGAGATATCTGAAGATCTCGTAGCCCACAAGGTCTCAGGCTCAGTGGGGTTCATAATCCCAGACAACATGACTGGAATTTGAGAACCAGGCATGGGAGATTGTTATGACCTGTCAATTGCCTCCCTTGTTCTATAGACCTGGTGCTCCTCCTCCTGCAATTTCAGCTTCCTGTGTTCCTACCATGGATAAATTTGGGACTACCACAGTTACTTGAGCTTCTGACTGTCATCTTTACTCCTCAGCATGTCTTTAACCTTGACTTTCAAATCTATTTGATATGTACTCCAGTGTTGCTGATGAATATAGGTTTTGGAGCCAAGAGACCTTAGCTTAAATCAAGACTACTGCTTACCAGGTGAGTGATGCTTGGCAAGCCACTTCTGTGCATTTCTGTTTCCTCATATGTAACATGAAGGTATTGAGAACCCCGTTAGGGTGGCTGAGGATCAGCCAGTTACAACCAAGCATCCAAAGACACGTGAGCCCAAGACCACCACAAAAGCAGTTGTTAAAGAGCACCCTAATTAGTCAGACATGAGGACAGGAATCAGGCTAGGGAAATCTTATGAGGTGAATCTTAGCTTGGTAACCAGTCCTGAGAGTCAACAACCTCCAAATTAGTTATGCATATTTTCACTATCTCAGAGAATAAAGACAAAGGTAGGATAAGGGATCACGAGTGGTATATAAATATCAATGCTCTCTACAATATGGTCTTTAGTCATTTGGACACTAAAGTTGGTCACAATAAACTGATGCTATTGTGGAAATCCATAGCCACAGACTACTAAAATTGGGAACATTCTCTTATTAAAGCTGTCCATGTTTTTGTTTCCTGTAATCTCAATTCTCAAACTGTCTCTCACTGTGACCTCTGTCTAAAAGGCAGGGATGGGTGTGTGTGGAATGAGGGTGGGAAGGGTGGATGGCAGCTGTCAGGAGTGAGACAAGAAGAAAGAACTTCTCCAATGGAGTACTAACTTTAAAGAAGAAATGGAAAACAGAAAGGAAAGAGAGGGGTATGGTCATTAAATAAATTGAACGATCATCAGGTATCAGTGCTCTGGGAGTGGTGGCGACAGTGAACAAATATTAACAAGAGGCTCTTTATATCCACAGGTGCTATGGGATGTAAAAAGGAGGGGGCAAAAGAGACACTGACTCAAGTACCAGAGCTCGGCTTTGTGGACTCAATCAGCAGTCACCAGAAAACACCCCAAAGCTGCTGGGGAGAAATGTGTTCAAGAAGCATTCTGGAACTCAATTACAGTGACATGTACACTGGAGCCTTTCTTGGTCCTCTCACAAAGGGGACCTATGAATGAATGAAACAGCTTCCTAAAAGCACTGTTTTGCTATTCTGTAACTAAACATCCCTGGCTGAGGTCCAAGGCCAATATACACATGCCAAATTCCACTACATGATAATTTACACCATGAGAAAGACGTTGAAAATGAATATAAAGCAACTGAAAAGAAACAAGTAGTCTGTTCAGATTTCTTTCAGATTTTCTCCCCAAATAAGGAAGCTATGACCGTCCCTCTTCTTACACTGTATGTACAATAAAGCACAGTCGAGTTCCCTAAGAAGGAACTGCTACCTTACCTACTACCTAATATGCCCATCGAGGTTCCTCATCATTTGCTACTGGTAGCATTTCTTCCTTTAGTCAGCTTCTTACAGAGGAAGACATTAAATTAGATGCAAACACCCATATGTTAATCACTTCAGCAGAGACATTCACTGGAGTAAATGGAGAAATGCCTCAAATGGCTCTGTCCAGAACATCACAAGCACCTCCATACAGCTGGGTGTCAATAGCCACGAGTTATTTCTTTGTTTTTTTTTTAAGCATGAAATTTCCTGATGGTACCTGAGTGACTGAGGAGTAAGGTTCCAACTGTCGATAAGTTCTATCTAGCTTTTTTGGTTTTTCTTACTCAAATTATTTTGCCTATCATGCAAAATAGGCAAAGGCATACTCTTACCTCACATACACGTGTGCACACAAGCAGAGCTTGCACATAACTGAAGTTTTTGTGTATAGTTTCACAGCCATATGAGAGCTTTTTCTTTTGAATCATAGAATCATAGTACTGATCCATAAAACACAGGAAAGGCAGCAACTAAATATAGCCACAGAAACTAAGAGAAGCCCCATAAGACAATGACAAAAACTCTAAAATTGTACTGTCAAGCAGTTTACAACTTATTAAAAGCAAAAGACAGAAAATGTAGGCTGACATATTTAAGTCTGTTTTTACTTAAGACTATATCAAGTATTATGAACCATAACCTCTTGCAGAGAAGCTAAACGGATCTTTACTTGCAATTTTCCCCTTTACTGATTCCTGTATATTCCGTATGCTTTTGCTCTCAACTTAACCCCTAAGTTATATATAAACACATTTCCCACCTTTGACACAACTAGGAACATACATAAATAAGAAAGGCTGCTTACTCGGAGTGTCTTGGCAGTCGGGGAGGGAGATGCTGGGGGAGAATCAGACTGAGATTTCCTATTCCGCGTGAATTCTTTACTTCGAGTATATAGAGAGGACATGGTTCCTTAGGATGTAGACAGACACTCAAACTCTGGATTCTTCACACAAAGCTGGGAAACTGCCTTGTAGGTTACCCTCAAAGAATCTCTCCTTTTGAATTGATGCAAGATGACTTTGGAAAGAACTAAATAAAGGATAAAAGCTGCCCTGTAAATTATAGTCTTGAGCTCTGAACCAGTCCACAGTTAAACAGAGTCTGAGAGGTGTGTTCCATCAATATTTTCAATTCAGCTCCAACCACAAGTGCTCGGTACTGGAGGCTTGTGGTAGAGAGTACTGTGCTGAGCAACACCTTGACACCTAGATGGAGTCCTTGATTCTCCCAGAAGGACACTTCTTATGAGGCTTGCTCTTCAATAAAACCTGAGTCTAGGTTCCTGATGACACCAGCTTAAATCCCAGAGGAAAACCAACTCTGGATCCTGCTGCAGACGAGTCTGGGAAGAACTATGGTCACTTTATCCAGAGGGAAGAAATACAAGCCCCCTGGAAATCATGCTGTCTTCCCTTAGCTTGACTCCACCAGGCTGCAAGGGTTGAGAACTGCTGTGACAAATTCAGGTCAAACAACTTGAAAAACAAAAACAAAAAAAATAAGGAATCAAGAGTTTAGGAGAAGGAAGCTGTCTGAGGAAGTCAAGTTTTCCTAAGTCCTCCCAGACAAAGCTGCTTTTACATATAAACACTCACAGTCATACACACATCTTTTCCCCTCCCCTCTTCTATTTTCTGACATTCCAAATCCCTATTCGCTCAGCGAGGAATGCTGGAGAGGAGCCAAGGGCAAAGATTCACTTTCAACTTAGAATTCGGGTTGCCACTTGTAGAAGGAAAAGAAAACCTGCCAGCTTCTCGGCATAGAGGGAGGCTCCTTGGGGGCAAGCTCGGGGTGGCCCCTGACTGACCTTCAGTATTCACCACTCCGAGGAGGTAGCAGTTTCCAAGACGGATTTCTCTAAACACTTCTCTAAATATGAGAATGGTGCTTTTTTAGCTTCTGGATCTCTTAAGTAACAAAGCCCAGAGACAAACATCTGTCAAAGTACCTTTAGGCCTTCTATGTTCAGTTTTAAGGAGATGTCATTCCTGCTGCTCTGTGGAGGAGCCCCCGAATCTGAAACTTTGGCTCACCACAAAGGAAGTTGTCTATGTCTCAGAGACCTCACTGGCTGAATCTAGAAGTTGAAAGCTTACTGGAGTTTCTTAAAAGGCCATGAGCAGGAATGAACAAGATTAGAAAGGAGTATAAAGGTGAGGGGAAAGGGAAAAAATCAGAAATAAAAGGGCAGACTTGTGAAATTGCAAGACTACGGGACTCAGCAGCACAGGGAAGATTAAGAGTTAAAAACAGGAATTTCTTTGCTGGGTGTTGAAGGATTTTGGATTTGGCCTTGAAGAAACATCTCAAATTTAATCTTTGCGCTCTGTTGTCATCACTGCACTCTCCAACATTTCTTCGCCAAATGCTTCCTAAGCCAATGGGTTTATCCCCAAAGTAACGACTCTCTGGGCTCTTGGAAACTCCATCCTGCTCTCCCTTTTCCACATGAAATTTACATTTTTCCTCTGTCTTGATATCTTCTTTACTTCAATGACCAATTTTGTATAATTAAAGCAAAAGGGGTGATTAGCTACTCGGGAGTTAGTGTGAGGAATACAGATTGAAGAGGATTTATCAAGGGCTCTTGATTTATTTCTAATTTAAAAAAACTCCTTAAGAGTTTACAGCTCAAATCTGTAAGCCAGAATTATATACACAGTACCTAAATTCTTGGGAATTCAGATTCATAAAATTTATATTACGAATACAGCTCATACAGGTTAATCCCATCTGATAAGAGTGAGTCTTTCTCTACTAGACCTCTGCACTTAGAAAAGAAATATTACTGTGAACCTAAAGAGTAACATACCAGGATCAAGCGTGCCTGGTTAGGAAAGGATTAGTGATACCTTGTCAATATGTTGAATGAAAATTACCAGGTTATGTTATTCCTTAAGGGGACAGCAAGACCAATTCTGAACAGACAATGGTTTCCTGACCTTTTTCTATAAAGTTTATACAGTGATTTCACACTTACTGACAACTGGAAAGGGTCGGAAAACCCTTTTCATTTCTAGATGGCACTTTTGTCTCTGTTCACTTCTGTTTTATATCTACTTTTAGGAAGTTCTAACAATGGCAAACTTCTATCTGACAAAAAATTCCTTCAGAGTTTTTTCATACATTATTTCATCTGACCCTCTCAACCATGTTGAAAAGAATATTACTATATTGTTATCTTACAGATGAGGAAACTGAAGTTTTAGAAAGGTTCATTGATTTGGCAAAAACCATGTATTCAGTAAGAAGGGAGGAGAACAACTGCCTGAGGACTAAATTTTGGTTGATTAAGGTAAAGTAAAAGCAGATCTGAAAATATCTATCAATTCAAAACATTCAAGAAGATTCTGAAGCTGGGCATGGCAGCGAATGGCTATAATTCCAGTGACTTGGGAGGTTGAGGCAAGAGGATCACAAGTTCAAGACCATCTTCAGCAACTTGGCGAGACCCTTTCTTAAAAAATAAAAAGGGCTGGGGATGTAGCTCAATGGTAAAGCACTCCTGGGCTCATTCCCTCGTACTTCTCCTACCTCCCTGTCCCCTAAAAGATTCTGAGTACAGACATTCATAGAAATACACTGGAAATTTAGGAACAGAGATAATTTTCCCAGAAAGTTGAATCTAAATTCTTTATTTGTTCACTTGTTTTTTTGTGTATTTAATTTTTTTCCAGCCTAGACACCAAAGATTTATTGTTCCTTTTTGACTCAAAAGACATGAACTCCCCTGTGAAAATGAAAGTGTCCTTCATATCTCAGTGAAAGTAAGAACTGAAAGAAAATATTCTTGGACATAGTCTTGCTCCTTTCAGTTATAAAGATAATCTAGTTTTTGGGTAGTACACATTTCTAATATCATTCCCCAATTAGGAATCCAGAGATTAAAAACAACATAGTTTTTCCACACTGGCCTACCAAAATAAAACATTCTGGTACAGGGCAAACATGTTATCGCTCAGAAAATTCCCTAATCACACAAGTTTTCTGTTCAAAGACAATCAGCATGGAGGGATATCTGAGAATAAGAATAACTTTTGCTTCCCCAGGTAGAAGTCCTCTCATTGATGATTCAACCTATTTTTTTTTTTTTAAATCAAGTTAAGGCTTAGCAAATAAAGAGCTTGGTAAAGGAAAACCTCAGAAATAGACTTCCATGGGGTAAGCAAGCTTTGTAAAAGCCACTTGCATAGAAAATAATTTATTCCAGATTGGCAGGACAAAATATTGGGCTTATTTGTTTTGTTTTTCCTAAGTGAGATAAAGGGAGGAAAAAAGTCCATGAACTTTAGGGGGTTGTCATAACTGAACTAAGAGTCCCAGGCAGTCAACTCAACAGTCTCCAACAAACACAAGGACTATCAAATAAGGGAATTTGTGTGTGTGTGTGTGTGTGTGTGTATTTTGAGATGACACATATCACATGACAGAGTGAGCCAATAAAATTCCCTAATGATGTGAATTCTGATCACTAACCCTCACTGACTCCACTTTCCCAAAACTTAAGGGAAGAAATTAATGAACCAGTTAAGTAATTTCTAGTTTTTCCATTTTTTATTTTTTTAAATTAAGAAAATAAAGTGACATGGTACAAGAGTGATGATGTTTGGTAAAATACTTCCCCAGTGATGATTTCCAAAGCTCCCAACATACTACCATCCTACTGTACATGTGGCCAGAGTGTGGGCTGCATAGCCAGTATATCCTGCTTACCCATCTGACATGATCAAGTTTTGCAGTCCCACTGAATCTTATTTATCATCTGCAAGTGGTGATAATGCTACTTGCAGAGTTTATACATTTAAAGCCTAGTATATAGCATAGGGGTCACCAGCAAAGTGCCTAGTTTAGTCATACTTAAGACACAGTAGTTATCACAGAAAGTGCATGGTCAATATGCACATGAATTTAGAAAACATATATAAGGATCTAGGGCTGAAATGTAGCTCAGAGGTAGAGTGCTTGCCTAGCATGTGCAAAGCTCTGGGTTCAATTCCAGCACTCAAGCACTATGAAAACAAACAAAGCAAAATGAATCTAAATGAAAATCTGATCTGAAGCAAAAAGCCTAAATAATAAGTTTTTACAATCTATGTATTTGTTTTTCTTATGTTTACATGAAAGGATAGCGTGAAAGAATTGGTAAAATCTTCTTCTGAAGGCTTAAAACAACTTATCTCTCTACCTGCCTTCTTCCCTCCCTCTTTCTAATCTTTTTTATTTCTTGGAAGGCAGAGTCCTGGTGTAAGGGGAGGGTACAGTGGTGAGGCCTTAGCCTGGTTTAGTTAGGGGATGGTTTTATATGAGGGAGATGCAGCAAATAAGCAAACATATTGAGAAAAACAAGAACTAGGCTTTTCATTGTTTAAAGAAAAACAAAAACAGATATAAGCTGGGCATATTGGCACACACCTTTAATCTCAGCTACTCAAGAGGCTTAGGCAGGAGGATTGCAAGTTTGAGGCTAGCCTGAGAAATTTAGCAAGATCATGTCTCAAAATAAAATTTAAAAAGAGCTGGGGATGTAGCTTGGTGGTAGAGTGTTCCAAGTTCAATCCCTAGCACTGCCTCCCCCAACACAAAAGTTTGAAATATTAAAAAAGGAAAAGTCAGAATGAACCTAGTGGTGGTATGAAGGAAGTGAACCGATTGGTATGGACTCAGGTTTTTAATACTGATAGAGAAATAACTAAATTGAATGTAAATAGATGTGTGCTTGTATGTATGTGAGTGCTTATATGTGTAAGTGAATGCATATGGATCAATATGTACATATTTTTTAAGACCAGGAAAGTTTTATTTGACTGCAGTTGGTTCAGTTGGCAAAACTTACACTGTAATCAATTAATCCCCTGGAACCCTGGGTCAATATGTACATATTATATATGTATTTCCTAGCTCTGTCTGGGAGGGCCTGGGAAGAATAACATCCCAATAGCATTTAGCTCACCTGGTATCCAGATCATTGTTTCTAAACACCATTCTCCACTAAAAGGAACAGGGCTCCTGGAGAAATGGCTAATTCTAGAGCTGGTGCAGGCAAAGAAAATGAGACTTGGTTTCTTGTGTTGAAAATAAGGGAGTGCTTAAACAATGATAGGACCATGATAAAAGGCCACAGATGTCTGCTTAAAAAGCAAAACCTGGGAGCACGAGTATCAAAATAAATAATGACAGCAATAGGTTATAACCCACTGAATAAAACAGGAATCCATGAGTCCACACTGATAAAAGTAAAGAAGAAAAAATAATTGGGAGGAGCAAAAGTTCTTCTTTATAGTAAAATGTCTACAAATAAATGTAGAAAGGGTAAGGAAGTTAGAAAAATCACCATTTAGCAAAATTCATTGTAAAATCAATCCAGGAAAGGAATATTAATGGATACCAAAACTAGTGGGTATGAATAGATGAGGTAGTGGATTTATATAATTTCAAATGTTGCCTCATAAAATACTTATTAGTTACAAAGGAGGAAAAGGAACTTTATGTAAAGAACTCTGAAAGATGCTATCTTAATTTAGTGATCAAAATCAACACCATCAGTAGGACAAACTGGCAGCATGAAATGAAAAGAGCACAGGCCTAAAGTGCACAAGCTGAGTCTTATTTATAAGGAAACACTGGACAAACCAAACTGAGAGACATAACATGACTGAACTGTTATCTTAAAAAAATATCAGGGTCACACAGGGTTACGCAAGGCAACGAAGGATTAAAGGACTAAAGAGACACAAAAATTGGGTGTAATTCATGATCTTGAATTGGATCTTTTCTACTACAGAGGATATTATTGAGACAATTGGTGAAACTGGAATTTGGTCTCTGGGGACAGGGTATACAGGAGTTCTTTGTCTTATCCTTGAAATATTTCTGTAGTTAGAACTTGTTCCAAAGTAAAAAGAAAAAAGCTCTGTTCTTTTAACATACTTGGGGGTGAGGTGGGGGGAGGACAAAAAGATGGCTTAACTCCAGAGAACTTTGGAAAGACAGCCCACATCACAGAGGAGATTATATATGTTCATCACAGACCTGGATTTGCTAATGGCAGACAATCACTTGTGCTGGAGGCATAATAACTGTAAGTTGAGATTCATTAGCAGGTCATGAATCAACTTTGTGGCTCATAACCAAATCAATAAAAAGTGAAACAGAATACTAAATGTCAGAATGTATTATACATAGTAAAGTAAGAGTATGTTTTCATGAAACTGTTGTTTTAGTTATATATATGTGGTCATAGTATAAAGTGTATTTCTTTTTTTTTGTGTACCAGGGATTTAACCCAGGGGCACTTAACCACTGAGTCAAATCCCCAGGCCTTTTTCCTATTCTATTTAGAGACAGGTTTTCTTACTAAGTATTTTCTTTCTTAGTAAGAAAGAGGCTGAGGCTGACTTTAAACTCATGATCCTCCTGCCTCAGCCTCCCAAGCCACTAGGATTATAGGCATGTGCCACTGTGCTGGCTTATCAAGTGTATCAATGGTGTGAAGATGTTCAGTACAAGTCCCTTGCTGGTAAAAAGAGCAAGAAGAGGTTTTATTGTGGCCAGAAGGATAGTTTCATCTCTGCAACTAACTGACAAAGGACATGTGCTTTGAACTAAATTTGACACATTTACTGCTTGATCAGTAAAACTTGAAACACTAAAAGTCACTAATTATAAATCCAAATTTGGGACCTGGTAGACAACCACTGCTAAAAGTCAGCAGAGAATGGTTTGTTATTATAGTTGTCATAATTCTGAGAATCATCTCCACTGGCAGATGGTCAGTTTCACCATGCAAATATCCAGACTAATCAAACTCATCCTGCAAACTCTTCTGTGGTCTATGGCATGAATGGAGATTCCTTGTCACTGAAGGGCTTCAACTAAAGGAACCAGTACTTACTATCACCTCAAGGACAGAATAGTTGGAATTCCCACTTGCTTTTTCCTAAATGAAGAACAAGGTTCTCCTTTCCCTCTAAAAACCTGACAATTCAAGATCAACAGTGTTCACTGCTATATGAAGTGGGGAGATGGTAGCAGTTCTCTGTATTTTGAATTTTCAAGCATACTGCATTTTGAACATCAAATATGATATAATTATTAAGTTCCAAGGGGAAAAAACCCTCATCTTGCCGCTTGTGGTGGCATTTGCCTGTAATTCCAGTGGCTCAGGAGGCTGAGGCAGTAGGATCCCGAGTTCAAAGCCAGCCTCTGCAAAAGCAAGGTGCTAAGCAACTCAGTAAGACCCTGTCTCTAAATAAAATACAAAATAGGGCTGGGCATGTGGCTCAGTGGTCGAGTGCCCCTAAGTTCAATCCCTAGTACCCCTGCAAAACAAAACTAAATAAAACACAGAAAAACCCTCATCTTATTCTGCTTGCTATATTTGATATTCAGTGAAGACTACTAGCCTGAAAAAGGGATTATAATATTTATCAAGGACAGATCAAAGTGATACTTTTTTTAAAAAAAACTTAGCCTAATAAGAGATTTTGAGGAGGGTAAGGATTGAAGAGTATGTAAGGAAAGAATATGAAGGCACAGGTGAAGCAATAGAGAGGGTAGAAGGGATGGCATTTACACTTTGGGTCACAGCCAAACTGATTTTTAAAAGATTTCTGATGGCTGGGTGCCATGGCAAATGCCTATAATCTCAGCTACTTGGGAGGCTGTAGCAGGAGGATCACAAGTTTGAGGCCACCCAGAGCACCTCAGTAAGATCTTGTCTCAAAATAAAATACAAAAGGGCTGGGGGATGTCACCCAGTAGTAGGACTCTTGCCTAGCATGCAAAGAAGACTTTCCCATTAGCCCTTATAAATGTCAGAAATGAGCCTAAACTATGAGATGTTTAAGGCAATAAATAAATGTTGAATGACTTTAGCCAAGGAACTTTAGGTCTGGGCTTTTCTGAAGTATCCTCAAACTTGACACTTAATAATCTAGAACTACAATAGTTACTATTCTCTTTTTAGCACAGGGACAAAAGAATTCCTAGCCGGACGTGGCGGCATAAGCTTGTAATCCCAGCACTTTGGGAGGCTGACACAGGAGAATCGCGAGTTCAAAACCAATGGCAAGGCGCTAAGCAACTCAGTGAGACCCTGTCTCTACATAAAACACAAAATAGGGCTGGGGATGTGGCTCAGTGGTCGAGTGCCCCTGAGTTCAATCTCCAGTACCAAAAAAAAAAAAAAAAGAATTCCTTACCATCACCTATTTAATCAGATATAGAAAATGTATGGGAAAGTTCCTTGGGAAGATGAACATGGTTTCCAAACTTCAAGGGCTTTAAGACCGGAGGGGATCACTGTTAGTTTGACAGACATTACCTAGTCTTTCAAAAATTTATCTGCTTTTTCCTGCATGCCTTTTTTTTTTAGTAGCTTAGTTGATAAAGTTCTAATAGCCACAATATACAGTATTGTAGTTCACACAGAGGGAAGAAGGTTAGGTCAAGTATTATCAGTTAGGAACTAGTGTGTAAACAGTTTAAGACTGTTTCTCCTTTTGGAGCTAAGAGTTTAGAATAGAATAGTGACTTTCAGGCCTGTTTATGAATATAAGGGCCAAAGAATAAATTTTTATTTTTCGTTAACAACAGATACTTTTCTCCCATTAATCCACCTAACAACTATTAAGTGCTCACTCCACACAAGGTGCTGAGACAGGAGGATCCCAAGGTCAAGACAAGCCTCAGTGACTTAGCAATACTCTATCTCAAAATTAAAAGGGCTGGGATGTAGCTCAGTGATACAGCACTCCTGAGTTTAATACCTAGTATCATAAAAATTATTTATGTTCTTATTGGTGCATTATGTACATGTATATAACATAATTTGATCAATTTCATTCTCTAATACCTCTCCTTCCCCCTCTGACTCCCTTCCTCTACTCTACTGGTCCAGGGAGATATATAAAGTTCTTTAAAACATGGCTGCTATTTTCAAAAAAAACTATAGGAAATCTCAAGGTTTATATGAAGTCTCCATATTGCTAAAATTAATAACTAAGCCCTACTCTTCTCTGTTTTTATATAAATAATTTCTGATCTCATACTAAACAAATAAGCTGTTTTTAAGAAGACCCTTGATAGCACACAGCCAAGTCAGAAGATAAAACCAACGAGAGCTTTACTTACTAGCCTGTGCATTGACACTGTTGCTTGGTTTGGGGTACCTAGAGGGGCTATCAACATTACCTGGAGCTGAAAGAGAAGTTCTGAAGGAAACAGATTCCTGGTTACTTGCTCCCTTCTACTTCCATTTGCCCATGTTAATTCTTCCATTTAGTTTATGTGCTATGAAAATCCTCCCCTTTCTTTGGGGATAGTCCAGATCGGTGACGGTAACACTCATTCACTGATGACTCCTGCACAGACGCTCCTTTGTGAGGGGGACACATGAGGGATTCTGTCATGACATGAATCTCTTACCCTCACCTCTCCCTTGAAATGAATCATTCTAGAGTGAAGATCTGGCCTTCATTCCACATGTAAGGAAGTGCAGAACAGGGAGAAGCCATGCAATTCTCTCAATTTAATAAAGGGTTTTTGACATGTGCTCTTTATGAAAAAACAATAAAAGCTGGCTTGTGTACACTCTGGTGGGTTGTTGTGATTTGGGAGTAGGGTGGGCACAGTGTCATCTGAGGCATAAGACAGCAATAGAGGCAAGGCAAGAGAGGACCAACAAGTTGACCAGAATGGAGCACACAGTGACTTTTATTAGTCTACAAAATGTTCCCAATTTTGCTTTCATATAGTTAAATAATCATGCCTTAGTGTTATGAAAGTTTAAATCACAGAATCTAACTTAAGGGCAAGGGATTATAAAGGCCTTTTAAGAAACTCATTCTATAAACCTGTCCCAGAATTGGTTCATGAGTTTAATGTTTTACAGTTAAACTTAAATTTAGCAACAGCTTAAAAAGGCAAACAGTGAAAAGCTACCTCCTTTTTATGTGAACAACTCATGCAACTTCTCCCAAAACCTTCACACGTCTTCATAGGCCCCATAGGATGGAAACAGCAGTAAAGTTAGAAGGGGCAACTCAGAATCTGAGGTTTTTCAAGGACAGGGGCAGGGGCCATACTTACCACAAGGGGCATTTGGAAATACGAGGGGATACTGCTTGTCACAATGATGGAAAGTGCTACTGTAATTTAGTAGGTCAGGGTCAGGGATGCTGAATATCCTACTATGCCAGAGACAGACCCACATTGTGAAGAATTACCCTGCCAAAGTGCTCACAACACCCTGATGAGAAAAAAACATGTGAACTGATCAGAAGCACTAAAAGGGCAAATTAGGCCTTTTTGTTTAGTTGAAAAGCGGCAAAATGTTTGTTTAATAGGGTATATAGCTGGCTAAACACTAATGGATATGTAGCTTAAAAGTATGTGCCTTGTCTGACATGGGAACAATGGTGGATCTCTGTTCACAGGGGTGTAAAGGGGGAGGGGGCATGGAAACAGCAAGGGTGGTGGAATATGATGGACATCATAGCCCTAACTTTATGTATGACTGCATATATGTTGAGTTTCTATACAACTTACAACTAGAGAATTGATATGTTATCCTCTATCTATGTACAATGAATCATTTACACTGTTAACATGTAAGCCTAAATTTAAAAAAAAAAAAAAAAAAAAAAGTATGTGCCTTATCTGAAACTTTTGTTAAAATTGATACATGGGCTTGGGTTGTGGCTCAGTGGTAGAGCCCTTGCCTGGCATGTGTGAGGCCCTGGGTTTGTTTCTCAGCACATATAAACAAACAAATAAATAAAGGTCTGTTGACAACTAAAAAAATTTTTTTTAAAAAACTTGATACATGAAGACTTAAGTAAAGTTGGGCTGGGAATGTAGCTCAGTGCTAGAGCAGTTGCCTAGCATGTATGAGGATCTGGGTTCGAGCACAGAACCACACACACACACACACACAAAGGTAGAGTTGGAAAGAGAGCTCCATGCATGCATATCCCCCAATTCATCAGATGATACATTTTAAATATGTCCAGCTTATTATATGTAAATTGTATCTCAATGAAGTTGTTTTATTTATTTATTTTTTATGGTACTAGGGATGGAATCCAGGAATGCTCTGCCTTTTAGTGACACTCCCAAGCTTTTTTATTTTTTATTTTGAGACAAGGTCTTGCTAAATTGTCAACACTGCCCTCCAACTTGTGATCCTCCTGCCTCAGCCTGCCAAGTAGCTGTGATTACAGGTATATACCACTGCACCCAGCTTAATTAAATTGTTTTAAAAAGTCAGGGAGAAAGACTGAATTTTGTCTGTCTGTCTATCTATCTATCTATCTATCAATCATACTGGAGACTGACCCAGTGGTGCTTTACCACTGAACTATACCCCCAGCCCTTTTTATTGTGAGACAAGGTCTTGCTAAGTTGCTCAGGTTGTGCACCTAACAGAAGAAAAAGTAGGCCCAAATCTTCATCATATTGGCTTAGGACATGAATTCCTGAACTTCTCCTGAAGCGCAAGAAGTAAAATCAAGATTCAATAAATGGGATGGATTCAAACTAAAAAGCTTCTCCTCAGCAAAGGAAACAATCAATAACATGATGAGGGAGCCTACAGAATGGGAAAAAATCTTTACCACATGCACTTCAGACAGAGCACTAATCTCCAGGATATATAAAGAACTCAAAAAACTTAACACTAAAAAAACAAATAACCCAATCAATAAATGAGCTAAGGAACTGAACAGACACTTCACAGAAGAAGAAATATAATCGATCAACAGACATATGAAAAAATGTTCATCATCTCTAGCAATTAGAGAAATGCAAATCAAAACTACTCTAAGATTTCATCTCACTCCAGTCAGAATGGCAATTATCAAGAATATAAGCAATAATAAGTGTTGGTGAGGATGTGGGAAAAAAGGTACATTCATACATTGGTGGTGGAACTGCGAATAAATTGGTGCCACCACTATGGAAAGCAGTATGGAGATACCTCAGAAAACTTGGAATGGATCCCCCATCTGACCCAGCTATCCCACTCCTAGAATTATACCCAAAGGTCTTAAAATCAGCATACTACAGTGACTCAGCCACATCAATGTTTATAGCAGCTCAATTCACAATAGCTAAACTATGAAACCAACCTAGATGCCCTTCAATAGATGAACGGATAAAGAAAATGTGGGGGCTGGAGTTGTATGTAGCTCAGTGGCAGAGCACTTGCCTACATGTGTGAGGCACTGGATTCGATCCTTAGCACCACATAAAAATAAACAAATAAAATAAAGGCATGCTGTCCATCTATAACTACCAAAAACTTTTTAAAAAAAGAAAAGGTAGTACATATACACAATGGAATATTACTCAGCCTAAAGAAGAATTAAATTATGGCATTTTCAGGTAAATGGATGGAACTAGAGAATATTATGCTAAGTAAAATAAGCCAATTCCCAAAAACCAAAATCCTGAAGTTTTCTCTGATAAGTGGATACTGACCCATAGTAGGGTGGTGGTGGGGGGATAGGGAAGAATAAAGACACTTTGGTTTGTGTTGAGGGGAGTTAAGGGAGAGGTGGGGCTGTGGGGATGGGAAGGACAGTAGAATGAGACACACATTATTATCCTGTATACATGTATGATTACACTAGTGGAGTGACTCTGCACCATATACAGCCAGAGGAATGAGAAATTGGGCTCCATTTGTGTATAATATGTCAAAATGCATTCTACTGTAAGATAAATAAGTAAATAAATATTTCTTTTTAAAAAAGTTGCCCAGGTTGCCCTTGAACTTTTGGTTCTTCTGCCTCAGCCTCCCACACAGCTAGGATTAAAGGCGTGTGCCACCACTCCCAGCCTAATGTTCTTATGATAGCAGAGATCCTGGAAGAGTTTATTAGAATTTTCCTGGTCTACAATGAACTGGCATCTACCCTTTCTGTTTTTCAGACACTGCTGACATATATAGTGTAATTGTCCATATGTTTTGTTGGTTGTCTATGTGCCATACTTTATCTCCATGTTTTCAGTTATAAATTACTTTAAAATAGTTGAAGATGAAAGATGCTATTATTGCACTACTAGGTTTGATTTCCAATTCTTTTACCTCCCTTATTCTCAAATGATTTTCTTCTAAGCTGACTGAATTCTCTAAACATACAATTTTTACTTTTTCTGCCTTTCACATTTCCCTTGGAGATCAGTTTCCCCATTTGTCTAGGGTCCTGTGGGCAGTAGGGGGGTTAAACTTTGGTTCTTGCTAAAAACATGCCCATACCTCTGAAAATGATACAAAAACTTTTTCCTGTGCCTAAGATATAGGAGATGTAAAAAAATCAAAATATCAAAACAAAAAGACTCTAACCATCATGAGAGAAAAAGTTGAAAGAAAAATATTTCAGAGGGAGAGCATTATTATTTTTGTCCAGATTATTTTGGCCCCTTGGTAAGTAAAAAACAGTCTCTTTGCATTTTTTAAAACAATGCATTTCAAACCCACATCATAATTCAGAAATAAAGTTCCTTTAGTTAGCCATGGGGGAAGCAGGTAACAAAACTGAAGGTACACAAGTTAATGGTCCTATCAACTCTGTCATTCCCACATTGCAATGACAGTGTAATTTTGCAGAAACACAATTATGCTGAGGCAAACACTGTCGCAGAGTAGGAGGGCTACATATGCACTTCTCTAGGAAACACCACTTATGAGGTTCATGAGGCATGGTGAGGTCTGTGGTAAACAGGCGCAATGTGGGAATCAGATTAATTAGACTCTTAGAGTCTGTTGCTTAGCATGCAGTATAGGGAAGAACTAAGCTCCACAGTGACCTAGCTGACTGGTACACATACATGAAGAGAACATGCTGTTCTCTGAGCGCAGAGGGCATGGAGGAGCTAATAGCCAAGAGTCTCAGGTACTGCTCTAAGTAGTTTGCACAATGCTGTGTGCCTGGGTTGGCTGATTCGGAATGATAACAATTGTTACTCAAGGTCACATAGTTGATCTCCATATGCTTAGCACCATACTCAAACCAAAAAAGAAATTCTTTTCCATGTCTTAGACTATTGGTGATCTAGTTATCTTAAAAATCATACACTACTGGGCTGAGGATGGAGCTCAGTCGTAGAGCTTGCCTAGCCATGTACAAGGCCCTGGATTCTACCCCTAGTGCTGCAAAAAAAAAAAAAAAAAAAGAAACAAAATAAAACAAAACCCACTATTGGTCATAATACAGACAGACTGAATATCCAAAACTCATCATTACAACTGGAATCAAAATTCAAAGAGCAAAGCAGATGTACTGTTCACCACACAGAAGGGTGATCACCACGTTTTACATTCTAGAGCCAGGGTTTGGGAGCATTCGCCTGCAATCCCAAAGATTCAGGAGGCTGAGGCAGAAGAATTGCAAATTGGAGGCCAACCTGGGCAACTTAGCTAGATCCTGTCTCTAAACAAAATTAAAAAGTTGGGGATGTGCCCTGGGGGAAGAGTGTTTGACTAGCATGCATGAGGCCCTAGGTTCAATCTCCAGTTAAAACAGAAAGTTTGCTGTTCTAACCTGAGAAACTTGTACTGCCTAGGTACAAGGTCAAATGTCTTTATTTTTTAGTGTTGTTTGTGGAAACTACTGAGGCTTATTGTTGTTCCTAAGTAAGCTGGAAGCAAGACAAGCTAGTGTGGATTTTGGTTTGTTTCTTTTTATTTTGTAAAACAGTTCCTAGAAGACAAATATATTTCTTGAAGGCTTGAAGGTAAAACCTTGAAGGTAAAATTTGTCCCCCAAATTAATGTAGACCTGGGGTCTTTGGCAGGAGGTGGTTGTTGTAGTGGTGGTGATTAAAATATGATTAAATTTCTTTAATGGTTATTAGGCTTTTCCATTTTCTTATTACTTGATTCATCTTGAAATTTTCTATTTTCCCCAAGCAATGTCCACTTAAACTTTCAGGCTTACTATAGCATACAGTTATTGAAAATTACAAATATCTTATGTTTCTAATATGTTTTACCTGTGATTTGTCCCCCTTTTCCTTGCTAATACTGTTTGTTTATATCTATTTTTTTCTTAATCAGACTACCAAGTTTATTGTATTCAAACTTTTTTAAAGAATCAACTTCTGGTGTAACCAATAATTCCCACCAGATATTTTGTTTTCTGTTCACTAGTTTCTGTTTTGATCTTAATTTTATTTCATTCCTCCTACTTTATTTGGGCTTACTCTATTCTCTTGCTAACAGTGGCTGCTGCTGCTCCCCCTCCCACACTCCCAGTGCTGGGGATCCATCCCAGGGCCTCAAACGTGCAAACTTGTTGGCTTGTGTTGAAGGCTTACATCATTTGCTCCTTGTGGAACTGCAGTCTCGTGCCCTTGATGTCCTTCCCTTGCTTCCCTATCTTAAATTCCATAGTCCATTATTATTAGCACTCTCTTTCCCCTCTCTTCCTTCAGAATATTCTGTGAAATGACAATGTTGTTCAAATCCAATTTCTTGCCTGTTCCGCACCAGCACCTGCACAATTGAATGTGGGTGGATAAAAACATACAACCATGCTCAGTGGTCTCAATTTAAATTCATTATTTTGAACTTGCAGTGGATTCTTAAGGATCCTCTGTCCTTCAACCAAACACCTAACATTTCCTTCCTTGGCTGTTTGTGTTGTTTTCTAACAATTAGAAAACTGAACAACCAGAAGAGAACTTCCACAGACTACCATCACCACCTACCATTCTCTCACCTGTTATCACTGGTGAACTGAGCATATCTCTGTTTGAAGTCAATCTTTCAACTTGTGTCGCTCACAAGATTTTACTCAAGGACCTGATGACAGCAGTCCACTCCTCCTCCTCCAGTGTCATATCTTTCGCCTATTTCTCTCCTGGATCATTCCCACCAGCAAACATGCACCTATTTCTCCAAATTTTTTTTTTTTTTGGTACTAGGGATTAAACCCAGTGGTGCTTTACCACAGAGCTACATTCCCAGCCCTTTTTATTTTAGACTGGGTCTCAATAAGTTGCTGAGAGGTTGGCCTCACCCTCGCAATCCTCCTGCTTTAGTCTCCTGAGTCACTGGGATGTAGGCTTCTACCACTGCAGCTGGCTTATTTCTCCCATCTTAAAAGAAAACTCTTCTCTTGACTATATTTCCCCTGCACGATGCCCCTGCATTTCTTTGTCACCCTTTATTGAAAAATATTTTTAAAAAACTGACTTTTTTCCAGTGTTTCCAATTCTTCTCTCAAGAAGACAACGGGGCTTTGTCTCCCACTGTTTCACCTAAACCACTCTCTTCCTTAAGGTTACTATGTAAGTCCCTAAGTTTTTAAGTCTTCATCTTACTGGACCTTTCAGCAACATATGACACAGTTGATAACTATCTCCTAAATTATAGATTTTCTCACTCTCACTGTTCACCCCACACTTCCTGGGTCCTCTTTTTTATGTTGTGTCTCCATTGTCTCATGGTCTCCTGGCTTTAAATATCACCAAAATGCTCCACAGATTTGTACATTCAACTGCCAAGTTCTCCATTTGAACATCTATTAGAGATCTCAAACTAAAGTACCCGAGGCTGGATTCTCAGTTTTCTCCCCCAACCTGCTTCCTCTGCAGGCTTCTCCATGTCAGTTTAAGGCCACCAGTTGCTTAGGCCAAAGTCATAGAGTCTCATATCCCACAAATGACCCTCCAGGAAATGCTGGATCTCCTTTCAAATGGTATCCAGAATTTTACCAACTCTTTACACTTCTACTGCTACCATGTGATCCAAGCACACATCATCTTTTGCTTGGATTATGCTAAGTGTCCTGGTTTCTACTCTTAAATCTAATCTCAACACAGCAGCTAGAGTGACTTGAAAACAAGTCAGATCATGTTACTTTTCTACTCAAATTCTTGCAATGGACTATTGTTCTACTCGGAGTAAACAACCAAGGCCTATAACACACTATACTCATGATCTGATTCTCTTTACTACTAATTTCCCCCATAATTTCTTATATGTTCCAGTACTTTCCCACCATATAGCCTTTGCTTCAGCTGTTTCCTTTTCCTGGAATATTCTTCCTCCAGATATCTTAGTGGGCAGCTCTCTCAACTTCAAATCTTTGTTCAAATCTCAGACCACTGATGAGATTTACTCTGACCCCCTATTTGATACCAAAACATCTCCACTGAATCCTCCTTATCCAACTCTTTTCAAACTGTACCAGTGTCTAACATCTTATATTCTTTATTTTTTTTTGGTACTGGGGATTGAACTCAGGGGCACTCTACCACTGAGCCATATCCCCAGCCCTGTTTTGTGTTTTATGTAGACACAGGGTCTCACTGAGTTGCTTAGCGCCTCGCCATTGCTGAGGCTGGCTTTGAACTCGCGATTCTCCTGTCTCAGCCTCCCTAAGTGCTGGGATTACAGGCTTGTGCCACCACGCCCGGCTACATCTTATATTCTTATATTTATTGTTTACTGTCTCTTTCTTCCCACCATTCCCTGCTAGAACATATGCTTTAACAGGCCCAGATCTTTGTCTATTTTGTTGACTAATGAATTCCAAGTGCCTAGAACAATATATGGTAAATATCAGGCAGTCAATCAATCAATAAATATTTATTGAATAAATTAGTAAATGTTGACTTTTAATTTCATGTGGTCCTCATGATATAATGTTCCATGTATGCTTCTTATCTATTGGATTAAGCTGGTTAATTATGTTGTTCAAATCCTTTAAATCCTTAAGTATTTGTATCTGTTTGACATGCTGGTTTCTGAGAGGCATGTTAAAATTGGCAACACTGACTATGGATACACTTTTGTAATTCTGTCAGTTTTTGATTTATTTATTTTGAGACTATATTATTCATTTCTTCTTTTAAAAATATTTTTTAGTTGTTGATGGGTCTTTATTTTATTCATTTATTATTTATATGTGGTGCTGAGGATCGAACCCAGTGCCTCACGCATGCTAGGCAAGTGCTCTACCATTGAGCCACCACCCCAACCCCTATTAATTTCTTAAGTTCATTGTTTTACATCTTTTTTGAGGATTGTTCCTATTTTATAAACAGACTTATCTTTCTATCATTTGATGCTTTCTGTATAAAATTATCTTTTGATATATTGCCAATGTTCTCTTGAGTATTTGCACATATCTTTCCCCCATACTTTCATGTTTTACCTTCCAGTGTCATTCATATATATATATATTTGGCACCAGGGATTGAACTTGGGGGTACTCAACCACTGAGCCACATCCCCAGTCCTATTTTGTGTTTTCGGTAGAGACAGGGTCTCACTGAGTGGCTTAGTGTCTCACCATTGCTGAGGTTGGCTTTGAGCTCACGATTCTCCTGTCTCAGCCTCCCAAAGTGCTGGGATTACAGGTGTGTGCCACCAGGCCCAGCACAGTGTCATCTTTAAAACAGTATATAAGCTGGATGCAGTGTTGCGTGCCTGTAATTCCAGTGACTCGGGGATGAGGCAGGAGAATTACAAGTTGGTGGACAGCCTGGGCAACTTAGCAAAACCTTTAAAATTATGTTTATTTATCACATAAATTTATCACATGTATAAAATTATATATATACACACATATATATGTAATTTTATGCATATATATGTGTGTATATATATATATATATATATGTAATTTTTTTCAGAGCTAGAGATTGAATCCAGGGCCTCGCACATGCTGTGCAAGTACTCTACCACTATAAGGTATCATTTTCCTGCTTCCATCTCTTTTTACCTATATTACTGTTATCTTTTTTCTCACGCACCCATCTAAGCTTTTTCTACAGAAATGCCTCCCTGCAGAAAAGAATATATGCCAAGCTTTTTCACAGACCAAACTACTATGAAAAGCAAGTCATAATTTTTTGTGATATAGCTCTGTGATAAAGCATCCCTGAGTAGTTCATCCTTAGGATCAAAAGAGGAAAAGAAAAGAGTATGTAATAGGATAATCTAACATTTGTGTCTTTCTGCCTGTGTAGATTAATTTATATTGATTATTTATAAATTTTATTTTCTATTTCTTATTTACCATCTTTTCCCTTGCTTCTTTTCATCTCTTTTTCTGCATTTTATTGGATGAAGAGAGTGTATTTCCTCTTTTCCCTCTACTAATTTGGGAGTCGTACCTTGTATTTCTATGACTTTAGTGTTTACTGCTGCATTTACTACGCTTATGTAACTTTTTTGTTTAAAAATCTACAAAGTCAATCAGGATATTCTCTACTTAAAACAGCACCTTAGCACACTTTTACATCTTTAATGTCATATTATCATTAGACTTTAGTTTCATATTTTTAAACATTAAAGGGAAAATTAGCATTATCACCATAGTTTAGTACTCTCTGCTTTTTGTATTACACTTTCTGCACTTATTTTTCTCTTTGCTTAAGAACATCTTTCTGTTCTTTCATCACAAAGGATTTGTGCATTGTGAATTAGCTCTTGTGTATTTCAAAATGCCTTTATTTTGTCCTCACTGTGCATATAAATCACTGTATAGAATTGTAGGTTCATAGTTAATTTTCTAATATTTCTCTATGTGGAGGATTTTAACTCATTTTGAATTCTCAGACTGTCCTTTCTTCTCAGGTATAAATTCTCTTATTTGTTGGGTCTCATAACTGCTTTTCATGATCTTAAATTTTATTGGATTCTTTGTAATGTTTTGAGCACTCAGTTTTTATGATAGTTTTAAAATGTGAGTACCTGTGTATACAGGAAGTTTCAAATTGCCTTAGCTTAGATTTGGTAAGATGCCTACTTTGAACCAGACCATAAGCTGGTTGCTCTGGGGTCTCCTTCCTTTTAGGTTTCCCAGTTCCATATTGTTCAGCTAAAAGATGTTTGACCTGGTGTAGTGGTATGTGCCTAAGTATCCCAGCGGCTCTGGAGGCTGAGGCAGAAGGATTGCAAGTTTGAGGTCAGTTTCAGCAAATTAGTGAAGCCCTAAGCAACTTACTGAGACCTTGTCTCAAAATAAAAAAATAAAAAGGGCCAGAGTTATGGCTCAGTGGTAAAGCCCTTTTGGGTTCAGTCCTCAGTACTAAAAAAAAGAAAAAACAAATTTCAGTCCAAGTTCTATGGTTTTTGTTTTGTTTTTTTTTGTACCAGAGATTGAACTCAGGGGCACTCAAGCACTGAGCCACACCCCCAGCCCTATTTTATATTTTATTTAGAGACAGGGTCTCACTGAATTGCTTAGTGCCTCGCTTTTTGCTGAGGCTGGCTTTGAACTTATGATCTTTATGCCTCAGCCTCCTGAGCCACTGGGATACAAGTTTTATCTTGAATGGGTCCCTGGGTCCCTGCGCTTTCTTGCTTTTGCTAGTACTCCTTTATTTCTGGTCAGGAACAAGCGGCTTATTTCTGGCATTAACACTACTGGGATGACCTAAATGATCCCAGCACCCAGTTGCAGACAGTACAGTGTGTTCCTGGCTCCTGGATTCATGTTCTTAGTGGATAAGATCCTTGCAAAAAACTCGTCCCAACTGCCTATATTCATTCACAGCTCACCTATCACAAACTTTTCTCTCCATTACTAGCGAAAAGTGACTTTCTTGTTTTTATGTATGAGTAATTAAAAAAAAAAACTTAAATATTTACCCAGCAGTTCTGTTTTGGAATGTGAGGAATAAGATTCAGAATGTGCTCACTCTGCCACCCTGTCCTAGAAGTCCCAAAATGGCTTTCATTTTTTTTTTTTAATATTTTTTTAGTTGTCAATGGACCTCTATTTTATTTATTTATATACGGTGCTGAGAATTGAACCCAATGCCTCACACATGCTAGGCAAGTGCTCTACCACTAAGCCACAACCCCAGCCCTGGCTTTCACTTTTGAAATAAGAGCAGTTCAATTATCCTGATCTCACCAGTCTTACAGACATTTGCATATAATACCCAAACTCAAACTGTAGTGGAAGAAAATTCCCATTATTTGAAATATACATATCACATATATTTGCATCAAAATAGACAACAGATGTATTGGAAATCAGAAATAGAGGGAAGATGATTTTTAAAAGGTAAGAAAGAAACTTGGGACATCGGCAGACTTTACAGTAAACTTTTTGTACAAACTGCCATTACTTCCCATAAATGGAATCAGACTGAACAAAAGAACACGGTGCTTTCCCAAGCCCTAGGAAGGGTCACTGAAGCCAGCAGAGTCCTGTTATAAGCACCAAACCTGCACTCCTGCATCTGGAAGACTGCCATCAGCACAGTGGAAAGAATGCTAGACTGGGAACTCAGAACTGTTTTAGTTGGTTCTCTACTACTAACTTATTATACAACTTAGGTTAAGCCATGCCCTCTTTTTGGTCCTAGGTCTTTTCATCTGCAAAATAAAGGAGCTGAGCTGGAATACCTTGTGAAGTACCTTTTAGAAATAATTTTATGTGACCTCAACAATTTTGTAGGCTGAGTCCTCCATTATGCAGTTTGCTGAGTAAATAATTTGCAGGAAAAGGAAGAAAACCACACATTCCTGCAATCAGTCTTCAAATCAAATGGAAGTCAGAATCACAGATGCTTGGTTTTATTTGATTGCCACTCTGCAAAGGAACAGCCTGGTAGCTGGATGAAGTTTCTGTGTGGGTGTAGACACCATCTAAGTTTTAAATAGAAAAAGCAAATCAAACCAGACCCAAACAAAAACCCTACACACAAGTCGAGACAAAACAAAGTGTAAGATGTCTTTTCTACAAACATGTCTGTCATTAATAGCTGAGAAGACAAAAAATAATAAATCTCAAGCTGACATGATCAAAGTGCAGATGAAGACAAAACTAAGCAGCATGCAGCAAAGTTACAGGGTGCGAGAGATCTGAGCCTGTACATGTTAAAGATAGTATAATTAGAAATTTTATGTGAACAGTCAGGCACAGTGGCACACCC